>VXBI01014279.1:282959-420165 GCA_013397375.1 Toxostoma redivivum
AAAAGATATGTGCTCTGTTGAGGCTCCAGTGATGCTTTAACTTAGCATAAAGTTGAAAGATAGTAATGAAATAATTAAACCTATGTAAGCACATCTCCTTAGTAACTTAAGTAAATGTATATAAGTGAGAGAGCTTGAAGCTGCTGAGACATCTCTGAGTAGCACCACTCAGTCCTGTCATGGTCTCACTCTAACAAAGTATTTTTTCAGCACAGGTGAAAGGAGAAGAAGTGAACAGGAGAGGGAGAAAAGTAAAGACAAGCAGGCCAGTGTTAAGAAAGCAATATATTTAGGTGCCTGATTTGACAATTCACAACTTGTTTTCTATTCTGATAATTCTTCTTTCTTCATTTCCTTCAATCTTCTTTAAGACCACATGAATTTTTTTCTCCCCCTACTTCCTCAATTTCTTTGCCTGCATATCCATCAATCTCTCTTTTACTTCTCCACTAAGGTTTCTTTCCTGTTCCCTCCCTTTGTGAATTTTTCCAAGTCAGTGGCCTTTTTTTATTTTTATTTTAAAGATTAGATTTTCATTTCATGGAAATGAAAATCCACACCCTCCAAAAAACCCCACGAGAATATGTTTAATAAGTTGCTGTACTAAACCAAATATTTTCTTCGTGCAAGGAACAGCTTTGAGGGCACCAGCAGTCCTGTTGGAGGCAGGACAGCAGGATTAGAGAACAGCTAATTAAGTACCTTTTCCTTCAAATTCCATATGGACTCTGCTTTTACCATGATTAACTAAGACTCATCACTGCAATTATCTTCTGGACTATGAACAATATTGAAATGTAGCACATAATATTTTTATAAGAGCACATTACAAATTGATCCTGAGGGCGGGAGCAGTAATTTTACTGTCTACACAAACTATCTTTAAGTGCAGTTAAGAAATCATTTCACAGACTCAAACTATATAATGAAATGAAGGTAATAAGCATGACTGAGACACAGAGAGAACAAATTATCTTCTGGCAATATATCCTACAATTGTGACTGGATAAAACTGTTAATCTGCAGCTGAGCAGAAAATGTATAATCTGAAGGGATTTCTTAATTTAAAATAAAACTATCTGCTATTCTTTGATAAAACAGTAAGAACTTTCAGTATTACACAAATTACAGTAAACAGCACAATAGGACACACATCCAACAGAAAAAGAAGTTGAAAAGAAGTTACTCAGTATCTCTAGCATTAAAAAGTTCCTTTAGTTGACTAGAGAATACAAGCTAATAAACATCTGGTATCATGAAGAGTCCTCCTCTGCTCACACATGCCTTTCTGCTGATACAAGAATCCAGAGCTTTTCTCCTATTGCTCCCTCCTGTCTTACTTGTACTAACCATCTGAGCTGTTATATTTGAATTAATGTAAAACCAAAAAATTATTTCATATGAAACAGCTACTCAAACTTCACTTACAAACCACGGGTGCTTTTCCACACAAAGTTAAATGATATTCATCTTTCACAGACAAAGCATCTGAGACTTAACAATGCAGAGTAATCTTTCAACACAATTATTACTAATTGCTTCTTGTGATTCTATTTTCCAAACATGTTCTGACAAGAAATATGGAAAGTAGTGTAGGTGAGGTCTTAAAAGTGAAAGCCAAAAGCAGTATTATAATTTAAAAATCAATTCAATGCATTAAATTAGAAAAATATTTCTGTACTTAAACAGACAAGCAACATAAAACTATTTAGATTGGGCTGAAGAAGGTCTCTACACACAAGAGGAAAACAAAGTATATAATTCCAGCATCGAAACTACAGACACAGCCATTAAAATTGTAAATTTCTCAATTTACAGTCCCACAGGGAAGCCCTCCACAGAAACACCCTCTAAGAGCAGAGCTGAGTTTTTGGTTTTCCCCAGGACTGCATCAACCTGCTACTCGCAGATGCGGATGCTGCACTTCACGGGCAGAAGCACAAACATCAAACTGGGCTGCTGCAGACTTCAGGCACTGACTTCAGTGGAAGACAGCCACATCTTGCTGTGGGGAAAACAGGCCAAGCAATTAAATATGCATCAGCATTAAAGCTAAATATACAGAAACAGCTTACAGACATAATTCTGGCTTACCAGCTCGGCATGCATAACCTGTATACATATTTCATTTTTAACTACGAAGACAAAACTTTTGTACAATATACTTTCTGCAACACTATCTTTACCATTCTATGCATCACTGAGGCTTGGAGCAATAAAAAATGACAGCATTAGTAGTGACAAGGCTTTTTTTTTACTAGAAACTTATTTGAAGTACAATTGACTTTAGAGATAATACCTGCCCAATTAACATTAGTAACAAGTATCTCATAAAATTCCTTCCTTGGTGCTTAAGCCTCCAGTGTACAGCTCTGACCTTCAAACTCTTCTTTTCTTTACCTTTATTCTTTTGCAGTTAATTCCCAATAATATAATTCATAATAACATGAACTCATAATAAAAGGCAGGCCTGTGAGCCATTCTGCCTCAGAGCAACATCCACAGCACACCCCAAAAAAAAACAAAACCCAAAAACAAAAAAGGGGCAGAAACATTAAGCTACAGCCGCAATTTTAATGCTTACTTCCAACAGCAAAATAGCAAAATGAGGCTATCTGCATCCCACATTTCATATGACTTTATATATTATGAATCTCTGGCACATCCATAGGTACAAAAAGGAAATTCATTCTTTCCTGCACTATGGCAGCTCAGAATAATCTGCCAAACCCTTCAAAGTGTCAGCAACCTCTTATAGAGAGATAAAGACAATGGATCACCCTACCAAGCTGCTAACATCTGCTCAAAACCTGCAGCTTCTCTTTTCTTCTTCCAGCACTTACCCAAGCTAGCATGCACTTGCAAAAGTCTTTAAAGCACTGAACATTTAAGCATGTCACAATTCTATGATGTCTCATTTATATAATTAGTTCTAACATATGGCCCACAATCAGTGTGGGAAATCTAAAATATTCTTTGGGAAGCTGTCAAACCTAAAGGGATGTATTTTTCACTAAGTGAAAAGAATTAAATATGCAAATTCTGCTAACAATAGGGATAGGGAAGAAATAGAAATCTAGCCCAAAAGGCATGCTAGCTCATTGCATTAAACGCAAGTTATTATGCTCTGTACCTGTCAGTGCCAGTTCAGATCAGAATATACAGTGACATGCAGAGAAGCTCTGCAGCCACCAGGATTTTAGCAGTACTGTGGAAAACTGTACAGTAGATAAAAACCAAAACCCACTGTGATAATGCCAGCTATAATTAACATACTGGGCTGAATATGGATTCAAGGCATATTGTATTAATCCACATCCTTTTCAGAGCTACAGCTGTCCCCCAGACCGAGACACCTCTGTAACATCTGTGGCAATTAACACACCATGTGCTAGCAGGGACCACTTTCATGCAGGCTCACCTCAATTCCCCCTTCAGAGACAAAAGCCCAACAACTCTAAAAAGCTCTGGACTAGGATTTAATTCTCCCTCACTTGTTTCTGACTAGGAAAGCTGCATCTGTTTCAATTGGGGCATCACCATGAGCAGTGGCAGTAGGCATCACCCTTCCACCACTGGGAATGACCAGCTTGGAGAGAACCATAGCCAGAATCCACAATGGACAATAGTCCTGGCAATAAGTTATCTCACTTCCCTGAGATCCCTTCAGGATCAACAGTTGCACCTGTTACTATCAATGAATTGTCAATTAATCAGCTGTACAGATTTAGGTGAAACACTCCTGGAAATGCACAGAAGAGCTCCCAGTGTCAACAACAAACAGAGCACCAGGAGAGTTCCTACAGGATCCAACCTCCCTGGGAAGTTTAACTGGCTTTCCCACAAATCAAAGGAAGTGGAAGAAACTGCAGCAAAAATAGACAGCTTATATGTGCAACTAATAACTTTGCTCATCAGTACAGCATTATTTAGCATGGAAAAAGAAAAATCCAATATCAATGATCCCACAGTAATGAAATAACATGCCCCAAAATTAATTCACCATTCACTTTCAGAATAAGCACTGAAATATGGAACCAGCTATACAGTTCTCAAAACAGTTGGTAGGAAAGTCAAATCTCTTCAGGAAAACCCTTTCCTAAAGGCAACTTGAGCAATGTAAAAGCTCAGTAATTTGTCTGAATAAAATCCTGCACCCTGTGGTTAAGAACCTGCCAAGCAAGCCAAATACACTAAACAAGCAGAGCTGGCATTTGACATGTCTCTTAAGAGTGAGCTGTGACAAGTTACTAATGATCTCAGTTAGAAAGCAACTAATACTGTGCTGTAAAAGGTATAAAGACATGCAGAAATCTGGTAATAAGGACCAAATGCTGACTTGAGATAAGCAGCTAAAACCATTCTCAGTGAATGACACTGCTCAGTTCAGCTCTAAACCTGTCCCTCCAAATGTTCTGCACCTTTTGTTGTTAGATGGATTCATCCCTAACAACATCCCTAACATTCATCCCTAACAACACTGTAGGCCTAAAATGTGCTCTATATGTTTGAACAGCAGTATGTTGACATAAAATTTGCTCCAAATCTTAGAGTGAGCCCCAAATGCGCCAGATGTGCCTACAGTAAGAGCTTCACAAAGCTAGAAAACTGGCAGTTGTGAAAAGGAATTAGAAGTGTTAACAGGTACAGAAGAAAAAACTTAACCATTGCACTCCATGTAATGCCAAAAAAAAAAAAAGCCCATGAGAAGGGATATCACCAAGGGAGGAACCACTTGGACTGGAGACAAGTTTGTAAAGCCATCATTAGTGAGTTTCATTAGTGAGTGTAGGCATTTCCACTGTCTGGGGAAAAAATGCCCAATCCAAACAAACAGAAATAAGCCATCTGGAGATGAGAAAAAAAAAAAGACCCATGCAGTGCAAAGAGCTATATGCAGTAAGAAAGCATATGGGGCCTTCCTTATTATTTTAACTCTATTCAAGTTACTATTTTTATTTAAATTTTCCTTGCAGCTCATTGAAAATGCTGTCTGAACCATCTCTCCCAATTTACATAGGTGGAAGGAGAAATGCTGTTGTCTTGTTCAGATAATTCAGTTTTTCTAAAACTACTACCACTTTTAGTTATCTAAGTGTTATACAACAACCAAAGATGGAAGCTGGTTTGCTGTGACAGGAAATGAAACAGACCCAAAATGTTCCTATTTGCACTCAATTACTGAATGAGAGCAACTGCATGGTAAGGTGATGCAACCTGACACAGTACTTTCAACCTTGCTTTTTCCTGGTGTGTGCCTGTCAAAAAGGCTTCTTTTTCTTTTCTTCCCAGTCCCTTACCTCCCCCACTTTCAGTTCTTGACTTTTATGTCTTAGGTTGCTTGGCATTAATTAACACTATTAAAAGGAAGATTACATAAGGAGCCAAACATACAAGGTATCATATTTTTGATTCCTATTTCAGTTCTTTCAGACATTTTTCCCAGTATCTGTGCAGCACAGATTCATCTTCTAGCAGAGGCAGAGTTAATGGACAATCAGGAAGGCATGGTGAACCAAGGTCACAGAATTAAATATTATTTAGGAGCACAATATGCAGTGACACAAATGACATTTTTTCAGGGAAACAGCAATATTAGCCTCAGAGTAAATGAATGATGTCTATCCTTCCCACTGTTAAACCGTTCTTTAAGAGAGACAAAGCATGAAAAAGTATGCAAATACTTTTAAACACAAAGGAGATTACAACCTAAAACCTTAAGCCAAATCTTTACTTGTATTTATGAGACTGCTTTTTATCACTTCAGTAAAAGAAATGTATCCTTAAGACCTTTACACTGTCAAGGCATCAACAGTAGAAAAAAATACCTTTAACATAAATGAGATGATCAGACCTAGCAAGATTCAAATCTAGGGAAAAATAACATACATTGTTTACACAGTACTATATTACATATTATTATACAACGCATTATAGATATTTTATTTAGAAGTAGGGCATGCAGGTAATTACTCTCTTCATTCCTCCCCTAACACATGAAGAGGAAACCATTTTTTTAGATTTGTCTTAAAACCTGAAGGCCAGAACTATCAATAGCCAGGGATTCTGATGCCTTAAGTTACTTAAGAGAAAGCCATAAAATTAAGCTCCTGTGCTTTCAAATACAGCACTAAAAGCTAAAGGAGCTTGTTCAGTTGAGTTTGCTTGCTCCTTCCAATCTAAGCAGCTTTTTAATTTCTTGTATTGTTCATTATTTTTCACCTAAAAACTATTCACATATTTGACATGCAAGTTTCAAGTCATTTTGGTATAGTCCAGTGAACACAACTAATATTTAATTAGCTGTGTTACTGATTATTTCAAAATGCATGAGGTAACTGGTAACTCCTCCATTCACATAAATCATTACATAAATTCTTCCCATTTAGAGAAGCACAACCAATCCCCAAAATTATCTTAAAATTTATCTTTAAAAAAAACACACTAGATATCACAAAAATATGTCTCCATTAATAGTTACAGAGGAGTACTACAGATAACTGTAGTGAGCTTATGATAATTTAAAGATACCATTCAGTGTAATAGAAGCAAAGTTTTAATATTAGCAATACCAACAAAGGAAAAAACCAAGTATTTTTCCAATGACAAATATTAATGTTAACATTCTCCAGAAACTCGGGGTATTCTTTGTAACTGAAAATAATTTTGGACCTTCATTTCCAGAAGAGTACTTCACTCCTACAGCATTAAAAAGGCCTAAAAAGCTTGATCTTACATTGATGACTTCAGGTATCTGGACAAGAAACTAAAGCCAACTGAAAATGTGCCTGAAAATAACCAAATAGCTTTGTGACCAAAATCAAACTACTTTTTGTAAGGTCTTCCATTTTCAGTAAGGTAAGTTGTTAATAACAAGAAAGAAAATTCTATGCACATTTTATGATTTTATGCAACACAAAGTTTCCAAGGAGTGGATGCACTTCTTCAAACGTAATGTCAGTAAAGTAATATGCAACAAAAATATTCATGGGCTCTCCAAAAAAAAAAAAAAAAGAAAAAAAACACAAACAAACAAACCACAAAAAGAAAAAACCACCACCAACCTCCCACAACTATTACTTTGTCTTCAGATGGGCACTTGCCTCCCCTTCTTCATGCTTCCATTGTGTTCTAGTCAGAGAAACTGTATTAAGGAGGCTTTTTAGTCTTGGGATACTCTATCACAAAAAATCACTTTTACATGGCCAGAATCAGTAGAGCACTTAAACAGTCTCAGCTAAGTCCTTGATTAGTTCTGTTAAAACCTATGAGGAATGCACGAGCTTAAAATTAGTTTCCTGTGTAAATGCTCTGGAACAGGGTTGCAATTTTATTTCTTTCCAGTTTAGCAGGCAATTCCTGCTTCTGGCATAAGATACCCAATACCTCCACCAAACAGTATAAGCAGTAACGTCTTTTACTATAACTTCCTTAAAAAAAAGGGGAAAAGTGCACTCCCCCACATCCTTAGTAATTTTACCTTTGAGAAAAATTTAAATTTTTGAAGGGGAAATTCTCAGCAATTTGCCTCTCTTTTAAAAATTTACATGCCAATAAAAAACAGTTATTTAAAATTAATTTCTATCTATGCAGAAAAAGAAGCATTTTCAAAGAATATTAAATGCCTGGAGCTTTTTTTAAGCTTTGAAGAAAAAAAATAAAGTCTCATTACAATTCAAAAACAAAACAGAATCTTACAGTCTGCCACTGCACTTAAGCAAACGTGCTTAAGTAACGCACAGTAAGCAAAAGTGATTATAATCCTCACACACAGTCTGAAGATGAGGTAGGAATTACAGCATTTATCAGGAACACGAGTCAAGTACCCCTTCATGCCCTGCTATGTTTGCAATACCTCTGAAGCCAAACCCTTGCTATTCTTCCAGTTTGGCAGCTGGAAGGGCAGGTCAAAGTAACATATGCTGGAGAGCTCTCCAGCTGAAACATCCAATGCTTGAGCCTGTAAAGAACCAGCCCAGCACATCACCTTTCCCAGAGTTATTAGCCCATCTAATCAAACACAGCGGAACTTCTCAAGTCTCACTGAATGCAGCGGTACAAAACAGTATCCCTTGGAAATACAATGATCGAAGAAGTAAGATTATTTACCATTGTGCTTTACAAATGGAAGTTTTTTGGGAAGCAGCAGGAGGCTTCCTATATTAAAAAAAAAAATCTTTCTTGATTGGCTCTTTGATATTAACAAAGGACTCTATTTCATCCTCAGTGTGAGCACATAGCTTCCCTTTAAGCTAAAAGAAGTTACACATGCACACAGAACTACAGCATCACCTCTTGCAATAGCATCCTTCAGTTTTCACAGTGCTCCACCTATGGTCACATTCTGAAGGGAAAAACACCTGGCATTTTGAAGTTAAAGGCAAACACTGCATCTGTAGGATGGAAAATCATGAAGCTGCTAAAGCTGATCAGCCCCAGGGTCTAGGTCTAGTCAAACCCCTTCTGTAGTAAGGTACATTCTCTATTTATTCAAAAGCACATGCAAAGGAAACAGAAACTTGCTGTCAGACTTTGATTTCATACATGAGCTGAAAATCCAGTCCTTGTACTGAATAAGCAGAGGAATTCAGTATCAGCTAATTTCTACTGATTTTGAAGTTGAAAACAGTACATGTGTTTAAGTAGGGCTGGCTATGCAGCAATAGTTTCACCTTGTATAAATGTGAGATCCTCCAACACTAAAAAAGCTACAACCATGCTACAGTGATAAAAATCTACGCAGGAATGATGGGGAACATTATGCTCAGGGAGGCCATACACCTCCACTTCCATCCTGCACAAATTTCCAAGCCAGTTTTAGTATAATCATGTGTTTGTGACTCCACTGCTTTTCCCCACAAAAAAAAAGAAAAAAAAATCACATGCTTCTGTACTAGGATTGCACTTTCCAAATAAAGTGAGCTGTGGCTGAAATGCTGATTACCCAGAAGAAATCCTAACAAAAGCAAATGTCATAAACTATAACTATACACTACACAATATATGCAGTTTCTCTGCAAATGCAGCCCCGGCCACAAGAACAGGAATGTCTTTGGAGTCCCATTACATATAGGAAGAATAAGATATTTATGAATGGCCAGTAGGTGCTTGTGCTCATTGTCCTGGGAGAAGCATATATATTCATAACAGCTAGTGGACTTGAATAAGTTCCACATATTTACTTTGTTTCAGAAGAATACATAAGCTATACCACAATCCAGGATTTAAGGCTCATCCAAATCACCGCCAGTTTTCATGTGAAAGAAAAATATAATCCACAGCCAGTTAATACATAAAAGTACACACTCCATCCTGGAACACACTTCTGACAACTGTGTAGTGAATCCTTGATTGAACATACTATTTGGTATGACTCAAAATCTGTTTTTCTTGAGGGCACTTCCATGAATACACTCTCAATTACATAAATAATGTATCACTAGATATTTGAGAGGTTTTCGTTATTCAGAAATAAGTCTTCTTCTGTGAATAAGCACTTCAAAAAAATCTTTTTTTTTTTTTTTTGCCATTTCTTCCCTTTTGAATTACTAGAAGCTTGAGACTTCAGTATTCACAGAAGAGTTATATACTTTCTCTGCACTGCAATTGCATAAAAACTAAGAATTCTAAAAAAAAAAAGGAAAAACAACTGAAAACAATCAAAATAGAAAGTCAGACACAGGAGAGTTGCGGTCTATCAATGTGACCTAACAGTGCCTATAGGATCACAGAAAAGAAGGGCATACACACTATAAGGCACAAGTACACAATAACTTGCCCATAGTACACTTGAGCTTTTTTTTCACATAATTATGGGTTAAATCACTGTGGTGGGATATTCACCCTAACTTGTATTACTGCATCTATTCTAATTAGCCATGTAAATGTCAGTTTTTCTTTTTGAATTTATGCATTTAGACTAAAATATCTAGTTTGCTGCAACTCTCCAAAGTTAATTATGCATTGTATAAAAAACACCCACCCTGTTTAAATTTGTTATCTCCATTTACTGCCTTTCAATGTAGTTCTTTGTTCTTGCTGTAAGTTAAAGTGCATGATTTATTTATACACACACCCCCCACTGACTGCTCATCCTCAAACTTAACTATGCTTGTTTTATTTCTTTCAATACCTTGACACAAGAAATTCCTTCCAATGCCACAAAGCACTTCTGCCCATCCTTCTCTATTTCTATTATATTTTCTTAAGAGTGATTCACCACAAAACAAGTAATTCCTGTTATAAAGCAACATGTTACAAACAAGCAGTAACTACTAACTAGAAAAGACTATCATTGTTTTATAAAATCTTTTGTTAATTTCACCTTCTTTTGTTTTTTATTTTTTCTAGAGAGACAGACAAAAGCCTAACTTGCCAGCTTTTCAGTTGCAGCAAATGTCGTTAATTTCATATTCAGCAACATGCAATTAGGTCAAATTATCTATTCAGAAGTTTTTACTTGGATTTCTTAGCTGCAAAATTTCATCGGCCACCACAGTGCCTGTTCCCTAAGATTTGCTAGATATCCCCTAGTGTTTCTAGCCTTCCTCCAACTCATTTTTTATCACTCACAAATTATGCCATCCCTTTATTCATCTTTTGAATTGCTATATAAAAGTAGCATTAGTAACATTCACCCTAGTACTCATATTTCGACATTTTCCCATTAATCTTCTATGATGTCCAAGTGTCCACATGGCTCTGAGCATGGCACACACCCTAGGAGACAATAAAACTTTTGAATTGCACTGTGCCACAACTCCTGCAGAAGTAAGAATTCATAACATCTGCCTCGTGTTTCTCCATTCTATATTCTGAAATGTTTCTTACAGGAGAGTAGTTTTGGGTAAGAACTTTGAAGAAGTCTAGAGGAAAAAAAAAATGATACCCTTTAATGTCTTCTGACACAAAATAGTAGTCTGGGTTAGCTTTAGCTGTACCTACTTCATTAGACCTAGCTGTAGAAACACTCATAACTACTATATTCTATCATGTTATGTACCTTTCTTTGCCATTCTTCCCAGGAGAATCCTACTCTGAACTGAGAAAAGGGCCACAGACATCCTGTGATCCAACAAACTCTTTCAATATGCAGCAATACAACCAAGGAAAGGAGAGGTTATGCTTTGATATGAAACATCAAATTCTTACAATATTTCACTAAGCCTTTCTGGATGCTGCTTCCACCACCAGCTGATACATTTTCTTTCTTCGCAGTCCTTAGTTGGGCAATCCAAAAGTGGGGCAACAAGACAGCTTGAAATACTACATACAAATGAAGTTCTCTCCTTTTGTCAAAAAGCCATTTGTCCCAAAAGGCACTCTTCTAACCTCAAAAGCCTGCAAACAGCAATGCTTCTGAGAGCTCACATGCATCACACACAAACACATATCCATTTAAATGTCAGCTCAGAAATGCACCTAAGATGTACAAAGAAAGCACTTCCATCCTCAGGATTTCAGCAGGTTCTTTGGTACACTAAGTTGTAGTCAGCCTACAGTCAGATATTGCTCCATTGGGTCAGACACAATTTTATAGCAGCAAGTGCTACATTTAGACTCTCACAGCTTTTCTTTGTCTCTTTTTGAGGAGGGAATTTCTTCCATGTTTTCACAAACAGCTTGTCCTTGGTCATTTTAGTTACTGTGTTTCCATCTAAAATCATCAGAATCAATGATTCAGAAGTACTCCTATAGGAATCCGTTTCTTCTAAAAGCACAGTATCATACGTTCATTTCTATCTTACTGCCTTCTAAATCTAAAATAGCTTTAAGCTATAAGCACAGCTATAAGCCCAGCATCTGAATACATCCAAGGAGGTAATACATTTTCACTTTTCTAGTACTTATTATCAGCAAAAGCTTTAAAACATCACAAGTGTAGGAAGCAAACCACAAACATTACTGAAACTGGGAAGCAAAGCCATCCAGTAACTTAAAATGCAAACTGAGCAATCATAAAATGCTTAAGAGAAGCAATTCTGAATTGAAGATTTTAGAAAAAGAAAAGTACATTATTTCATTTCTAGAGTGGATCAACATAGTAAAAACTGGAGGTAAAAGTGAGATTGACTGCAAATACATAGCTTCCTTTCTTCCTTGAACTGTCACTTTGTGATCCTAAATTAGTCCTTCAGCCTTCAGGTAGTGAAATGCCAGCTCTCTGCCAACCTCAGTCTACAGTTTTTATTGTGCTGCTACAACTTAACATTCACATCCTTAAACCACAGGCTTTCTCAGCCCTGTGACTGCAAAGTAAAAATCTTAAAGTGCATGACCCTTATGAACTAATAAAAATCAGAAAATAAATATAAGAACAAATACAGCCTTTTAATTTAATCTCTTGGAGATTAAATTGAAGACCAAAGAACTATACTTGGAGACCAAAAGAACTGTATTTTTAACCCTTTGGAGAGAATAAGAAAGTCTTTGTGCATTTGATTCTTGAACATGGTTGTTAGAATTTCTGCAGAAAAATAATCGTTCCTTTTTCCTGCTATCTGCTAAATACAAAATGTGAATTATCTAAGCACATGTGAATCTTCTGAAAGATGGACCTTAACCAAAGGTCTCCCCAAGTCTTTGTAATAACAAACTGCTCACAAGGATGTGGATCAGGCTTTCCAGCTGCCCTCCCAGGAAGCTGTTGTATCAAAGGTTTGAAATTGTTCAGGACAGAGATACTGATTCTTCACAGTCTGTTTTGAGGACTTATTGTAATATAGTTCTAATCAGATTGAGACAAGCATACATTCCCTTTCCTGCAGCAGTAACAGAGGTTAAAAACTCATCCCCAAGTTCTCTGAAGAGCATACAATATGGTATTGAACAGATCATTTCATTCTTCATTACTCACAGGCATTCCAGCATGAACCCATTCCTACTCACGGAAAGCCTCAAGTAAATACACATTCAGTCCCACTGACATGAGCTGAGGCTTGGATCTCATCACCAACCACACACATTAAGTTCCCCCACTGAACATATGCTTTCTGAATGGGGCTTCAGTCAATTCATACACCAAGATGCTGGAAACAGAAGGACACGCTTGCTACATGCATGGTGAGATAATGGAAATGCTGAAATATTACAAAAATACCATAAGCAGAGTTTATGTCCTGAAGCAGGCGATGGTCAGTATCCTAGCACAGGTCCTACTGCACACTTCTTGGGACTCCTCCAGGTAAAACCACTTTCTGTAAGACCAAGCTCCTGGCTTGGTACAAGTCTCACTCCTGTGCAAGCAATACCAACTACAGAGTAAAGAACTGGAAATAAACTAGGTGAAACATATCGATCAAATTTTCAACCATCCAGACCACAGTTTCCCAGATAACAAAAATGGCAACTTGTTAGCAAAAAAAACAAAACACTCCCACCACCTCCAATTTTCAGCTAAAGCCTAATATTACAGATGAACTTCCTAATGCAACCGAACATCCTGACACCTAACTTCAGGATCCTTTAATGAAACAAACAGCAACAACAAAAGGATATAGTGTTCCAAGTTTTCAGTTAAAAAAAGGGGGAAAGCCGATTTCATCTGCAGGGAGTCAGCTACACTAATTCAAAGTACCTAAAAACTAACTTGATCCATAGTCCTATACATCAGGTTTAAGGAAAAGACACAAATGAAAAAGCAACCACTGAAGTGTGTTTACAAAAAAATTTGGATCATACTGCTCAGGAACATCAGTTTCACCAAAAGTTAAAGATGATTTGAAAATGAGAGTTTTTGTTACTTTAGAAGGAAAAAATACTTTTGCATATGTCACACACAAACTTTTAATAGGCCTGGTGTGTTCCAAAACTTAAGGATTTCCTCTGTATTATGTTTCATAAAATTAAGGTTAGTTTTACTTATTTCTTGTCTGTGGTGCAGAGCAACAGTTTGCAACCAGAACAGGTCTGTTGGTTAAGGCCATTTTCACACCTTAGGACAATGATTTTGGTCTAATCAAAAGGAAATGCTACTTCCTAAATTGACAAATTATCTTTTTTGACATAACAGACAGGACTGTTGCTTTTCTGAGCTCAATCTTCATTTCATCATCATTTTTAACAAAACAGTGCTAGTGGCGATACATCAGATGCTTAGAATTTCAATGAAAATTGTCATTACAAAGGCTTTCAGGGGTCTTCAAATTTTCTCTGGGCACCGAGCAAGACTCGGGTATGCAGCAGTCTCTCCCACATTCCCTGCTCTCCTGATTTCCCAGTGGTGATCAGAGCAGGCTCTATTCTTGCCATCTCACCCTGGGTACTGCCCAGGGTATTTGGCGTTTGTGAGTGTCACCCAGTGGGTGGTTTCATATTTTGTAGCAACTTGGAAAGGTCAACAGCCAGTTAGCAGCTATGAACTGATAATAAAATATACACACACAGATACATGCTTCAACCACCTATGCAGTGTTTCCATGTTAGCCATGGTTATATACAATACATATTATTTATATAAACAATCTATGTTTATACTAAAAGTACATCCAAAAATATACATAAAGATGCACAAACAAAACATACACTATAATTACCAGTATTTTCTTACTACATGTAATCACATCAATAGTCAAAAAAAGCTAAAAACTGAAGTCACATACTAGGTGTTTGATACTTTAAAAATTACATCTTCGAAGTGCCTCCAGTAGTTCTCTAGGTCACTTTCTACATTTTTCTTCTCAAAAAGCCTTTCCTCCCTTCCTTTAACATAATATTATAGTTTATCCAATTTCAGTACTTGGTACCAGCCAACTGACTTTGCAGGAGAACCTTAATGATAGCTCATCTCTTACACATATGTACAGTTCTGCAAAGAAATAGAGCCCGAGGATGCTGAACCAGTTTTATGAAGCTACCATTTTAAAAACACTACGAACAACTAAGAAAAATATGGCTGCATAACTTTTAACAAAACAATATGGAACCTAATCTGATGCATTAAAGGTCCATAATGCTATTGAACAAGACTACAAGAGAGACACTTTACTTGCAGTTGCTTGTCAGACAATTACTCTCTGCTACTGTAATACTTCATGTGCATACTTCCAAGGAAGACTCATGAATGCACAGGTTCATTAAGGGAATGAGAGAATCGATTGTAAAATGGAAAAGGCCGAGTGAGGTCATATTTCAAAGAGATGAATATGGTACACTCCATTATGTTGTAATCAGCCTCTCTCTTTCATCCTAAGAACTGTAATAGTCTATCCTAATTTTCAAGGAAAAAAAAAATTCTCACTGCCTGCATCGTACCTTCATCCCAAATACAGTGAGGAATTCAAATGTGCTGCAGGCAGTTTCCATTTACCATGGTCTTTGGAGCAGACGGTATTGATGTTGCTGACCATTTTTCTCCTTAATAAGAAAAACATTCAAATGCTACTAATATTGCTGCCTTGGCAAACCACATTTTATAGATGGGACTTGCCCTGCACATGACACATAGAACATCAATCAAGGCTGAATTTTATTTCAATTTATTATGGTTGCTGTCTAAATGAAAAAATGCTTATATCGTTAAAATGTCTTACAATATAAATGTGCAAATGATGTAATCACCCATTTTGAGAGAAATTTCTGATTCTGATTAAAAATATCTACAGTTGAACTTCTAAATATTTAATAAATGTAAAACAAAAAAAAAACCACAAGCATATTAAGAAACCACATAATTGGTATCTGGTGTAACATCATGGTTTTATGCTTGATAGCTTTTATCTTTAGAAGATGAGTTTATAAGGTATTCTTTTAAAATGGTAAGAGCTGCCTTTTTGTTCAAATCATTGAGAATAAATTACTTCAATCTTGACTTCATTCAAGACCTCACATGCATGGTTTTTTCAAGTTATCATTTATCACAGTTCTTTGCTTGCTATCACCAGCTGTCTCCAGACCGAACCTGGTGGCCTGCAAAAGCCCTGCAAGCCTTCCCAGACACAGAGCTCTGGACACCACACAATTACCAAGAGGCAGAAAGCAGCACTTCGTAAGAAGAGAGACAGTGCTCGATGTTGTGATTGACTGGAATTCACAAACCTGTCCCAGCTACTGAGGCAGAAATTTAACACTTGGCAGAGTCCTACTGGCATGTTCCAGATTCGATGTCCCCAGGGGCTTGCTGGGATGCTAGCTCCCCCAGCTGCTGCCTCCAGCATGGCAGAAAGCAACATACCCAACATCGTGTCCTTGCTGCAGAGAGCACTGCAGAACATCAAGTCAACCCAATGGCATTGAAAACTCATTAAACTCTCATATTCTCTCCGTATTATTAGCATACAGTAATTATATAAATACAATACTTCCCCACTTACGAACAGCCAGCTCTTTCTGCTGTGTTTATTTGACAATACCCTAAAGTCCAGAGCCTAAATGCATCAAAGAATGATAAACTGTTACAGAAGCTCACAAGCACATTGCAGACCAGAAATTAAATCCAAACAGGTTCCACTCGAAAATAAGAGCACACATTGGCAGGCAACTGATTCTCCCCTTCTAGTCTGACCCCACCTGGAGTACTGTGGGCAGCTCCAGGGCTCCCAACAGATAGAGGAGGATAAGAGGGCTGGAGCACCTCTCCTGTAATGACAGGCTGAGACAGCTGAGATTGTTCGTCCCAGAGAAGACAAAGCTCCACAGAGACCTTAGAGCACCTTCCACTACATAAAGGTGGCCTACAAGAGAAACGGATGGAGAGAAACCTTTTACAGGGACATGGGGGGACAGGACAAAGGGTGATGACTTTAAACTGAAAGAAAGCAGATTTAGATTAGAGGAAGAAAATCTTTACTGTGAGGGTGGTGATACACTGGACCAGGCTGCCCAGAGAGGCTGTGGATTCCCCATCCCTGGAAGTGTTCAAGGCCAGGTTGGACAGGGCTTTGAGAAGAGTAATCTAGTGGAAGGGAACTCTGCCCATGGCAGGGGAGTTGGGACCAAATGATCTTCCAGGCCCCTTCTAATCCAAACCATTCTGTGATTCCATGTTTTCCTTACTTGGACAAAAAGTATCTAAACCACAGGTTGGATCCAACCAGCAAAAGACTGAACTGCAAAAGCGATAGTTTAGCATATATTGAAGATGTGATGAACAAATGGGTAGTACAGCTACACACTGCTGCCCTTTGTCAGGTAACCACTACTCATGAACAAGTCCTAGCATCTTTCACAAGAGGGAAACTTCTTGAACATTTTTGCCTTGCACTGAATTTTATCACAGCCAAGAACTGAGGAGCAATTTCAACTTGGCCTCTAAAGAAAAAAAAAAAAAAAAAACAAAAGGATAAATAAGTGCAAACAAAGGAAGTGTATGAGAGCCACATGACAGATAAGTGGACTTTTATAATATTGCATATTGTAAAGTTTGCCAGAATGCATTGAAAGAAGAGTCAGTATCCTGGTTAAATCACATCCTGTTGCAGCTGTCCAACTTTATAGCTAAAATATTCATATCAATTCCATTAAACAATTACAGAAGGAAATCCAAAATATTATTAAAAGTATGTTGGCTTTGTGCTATCTTCTTTTCAGATTTAATAATAGATAAAATATTCTCAGCTTCAAAGAGTGATTTTTTTGTGTGTATTCACACCCTGGAGGCCACAAAGCAGTTGTCCTATGGAAATCCTACCAAACCTAAGCTTCACTACACATTTCTGACAGATATTTTAGACAAGAAAGGAAGGATATTTTAGCATTTATGGAGCTGGCCTGACATTTAGGGGATCTCAATTTAATTTCCTTGTCTGCCAGACTTCCTTCATAATCCCAGACAAAGTAAATTATTTTCCTTTCCCTAGTTTCTCATCTTCAAAATGGAGAAGACCATTAAAGTACTTGAATCATGCAAGTTTTGAAAGACAAAAAAAATACAATTTTCTTCTCCATTTTTATTTTTCCCATGAATAGAAAATTACCTGAAAGCTCAATCTTTCAAAGGCTTCAACTGTATGCTGCTTTGTTCTTAAAATCAACAAAACACACTATTTATAAGTAATACACTTTGTATGTTGCAGATCTTTGTCACAGGAGAGCCTTCCATTTTAAAATGCCTCCTCTGTGATAAGAAAAGATATTGAAGAATGAGCACAGGGAAAGTTAATAAACAAAATGTATTCATGGCCCATTACTTCAAATAACTTTACTATATAAATAGTCCACTCATCAAATAATGGCCTCAATTAACATTTAATTCTCAGACAATGCATTTGTAATGTACTGCAGGGATTAAAAGTTCTGCATGAATATCACTATTCTGGAAGTGCCATGACTTACAAGAGAAGTGCTGACATATTTTCCACTTGATTAAAAACAGTTTCTAGTCTTTCCTCACCCTGCTTTCTCTACTAGACCTCCTTGTCCTAGAAGGGTCAAAAGAAAATATATACTCTATGTAGGAGCTCTCAGTCTGCTGGCTAATGGTGACCATCAGTCTTGCTTTTCAAATCCATAAGCACATTAGTGCAGCATTACTACAGAGGAGAAAACTAAGCTGTCCTTGTGATTTTGTTAAGAAAGCAAATGATGAGAATTCCCTCATATAAGTGCATGCTTCAATCCTTTTTACAACAAGGTAGAACAAAGCGAGTTTTTCACAAAATATTCTCAGTTGGAAGGGACTCACAAGGATCATCGAGTCCAACTCCTGACTCCACACAGGACACCCCAAAGTGTCCCACCCTGTGCCTGAGAACCCTATCCAAACACTTCTTGGACTCTGTCAGGCTGGTGCTGTGGCCTGGGGAGCCTGTTCCAGTGCCCAAATACCCTCTGAATGAAAAACCTTTTTCTAATATCCAACCTAAACCTCCCCCAGTACAACTCTGGTCATTCCCACTGGTTACCACAGAGAAGATATTAGCATCCAAATAACGTGGCACACATAAAGCTAAAATAAAAAAAAAAAACCAGTTTGCAAGTTAGCACTGCCACTGCCAGGAACAAACATGAGGTTAAGACCAAGGCAACAAGGGGAGAGCCTGACATTATGTGAACACTGCAACAGTGAAAAGCACTACAAGAACTGCTGAGATGCTTGGATGCTTGTTAATTGTTATTTCTAAATGTGAAAGACCTCCCCTCACCCAGCCATCTTGCTGCTAATGGTGAAAGAGAGTATCTTTGCAATATGTGGTTGCTTTTATCTTGCAACACAGTGGCCAGAGCATTGATAAGATGATAACTAAGTCAATTACTCAAACACCAACAAAACACATTCTAACAATGACTGCCGCGTTCATGGTATCATTTTAGAAACTGACTCCGGTACATTCAAATTTTTTTTTTGTGTCCTGTGGGTTTGACCTAAATCCTAATGAAATTAACTGCTAGAAGAAACCAAGCCAGTACGAGCTACCAGATTTCAAGGCATGATGCAAAATCTGCTGAAAAAGTCAACAGATGCTTCTCCTAGAAGCCAGAAAGGAGGAAGGCCAGAAAGCTCCTGGAAATCTAAAATGGACATCATTGTGCTTTGATGGTGAAGTGAGTGAACAAATTTAAAAAAAAACATTAATAGTTAACCTATGACAGAGATCTAATTATAAAATCCTGCCAAGACCCATTATTCTCAAAAAGTGTTTTAAGTCATGTTAGGACTTCTGCCTGTGGGTTCATCTAAGGCATGAAAAAAATACAATTCAATGAAAACTAAATAACCAAAAAAAAATAAAGCTGCTTCTCACCCATTATCTTCCTCACAAGTATTGTCTTATTTTAAATTTATTGCTAATACAGTATGTTAGCAGTTGTCCTTAATAAGCCCTGCATACACCCAAGAAAAGTGCATACACTGACAAAGATGCTTCTAGTTTTGCACAACACATGGCTTTTTTTTATACGGTATGTTCTCTGTTAAAAACTACTCCCTCACAAAATGAAAATTCAGCAGAAACTCTAATAGCTTTCATATTTCAGTCTAATAGGTAGCACTGCATTGCACTGCCACCCACCTTTGCTACAATATTGCACAGCACATTTAACAGACATTTGCCTCCTTCACTCAGTCCTTACGTGCAGCTTCTGCAGGACCCTAGTATTAACATTTAACAGAGTCTATGAGCATAAAGCACATTTATGAACATCTGCTAGAACATTTGATTTGCCTTAAGAGTTTTATTATAAGTGCTAAATTTTCTTGCTATGCTTTATGGGCCAAATCCTGGTCCAGTTTTAGCCTCAACTCCCATTGACTTCAACAGCAAGCAGATTTGATTGTATGTGGGTTTCCATATCAATTCAATACAGCTTCAAAGAAAATGGGATCACTGGTAAGCACAATACTGGATAGAAAAAGCCAGCACTTAGCAGCAGCTCTAAATATCCACTGAACACAGCCTTCAAATGCAATTAAAACCAATAAACAAGTAAATCCCACACTCACAAGTCTGTAACCTCCACAGTGCATTACAAAACCCAACCTTGTACTTGTATTAGTACAAGGTATGCAGGTATCCCATGCACAAATGGCTTGGTGGGATGTATTACCACCAACTACTCCCTTTCACATCACTCACAGACACTCCTGTCACCAAAATTTGGTTCTCTGTACTAAAGCCATCAAAGACCAGAATCCAGCCATGTCGGTGTTGGTCACTTCCTCTGACACATCCAGTCACAGCCCTCTTCAACAACACAAGACAGGCTGGAACGAACCATGCGGAGCCTGAAGTTGTAGCTCATGAAGAAGAGTCCAAGGAAGATGTTGCAGAGGAAACCATGCCAGAAGTCTGACTGTTCCAAAGATGTTCTCTACAGCTGCTCTTCTCTGACAGAGTTTTACCACCTTACTGGAGATGTTTGTAACACCTCTGTGAGACTGATCATGACTACATAGAAGCAACACTGCTCCTCATAGTTTAGAGAAAGAGACTAACAGAGAACTCCAGGAAGTCTACATGGAACTCTTCTAAGAAAATTTAATCTCATTTGAAATTACCTAAGAGTTTACTTTGTCCACTGCTATTAAAATGCCAAAAATAGTAAGACAGACAGCAAGCAAAGAACAGACAGTATGGCAATGCCACATCTGTTTCACAAAAGCTCGACAGTAAATGCTTGATTGAAAGCATACTATTAAGACCCCCAAAATTCAAGCAATTATAAAAATGAAATTATGGACACAATGATGAATGACGACAAATGAAATGTTAACAGAAACAAAAAAAATATTGATTTTCTCTGATTACTACTTAGGTGATCAGAGTGTATGAGGTCCTAGTTGCCGGCTTGCTCTAGATTTTATTAATGCTCCAATATCAGACACCCAATTTGGAAATCAATGCTTACTTCATCATTTTTCTCTGAAGGATCCTATTATTCACAATTGATTTAACAGAAATGAAAGGCTTACCATTAACAAGACCCAGCTGCTGACACTTCTTAGATGAATTATTGAACTTCTAAGAGTGAATTAACTTAACCATCACCAAGACTTATTGTCTGATGTTTCTCATACCAAAGTCAGTGTATTTGTAATTACAGAACCAAGTAGTAGAAAGTAACTCCTTTTCTGCCTCCTCCAACACCGTATACACCAAGTAAAAATAAAGCTTTGCAAAGATAAAAATATGAGTTATGCACCAAATTCAGTCAGTAGGAGCTTAGTCTCTAACTGTCTTTTGACACCCTGAATCTTCATTTATTTCTAAAACTCATAGGTCATTTCAAGGTTCAGAAAGAGGAAATCCAATTTATGGCAAGTTACATCTTCTGTCAATGAGATTACTGCAGTCAAAGATCCCTAGGGCTGACTATGCCCTGCCAGAAAGCCTACAGAAGACTATTATTAATTCCCTTTAGGTACAAAATGAAGAACTGCCTTATGAATTGAGATAAAAGTAACAAATATTACACTACTGCAGGTAGAAGCAGAACTACCAGTCCATGGCAAAAGCAGTGTAAATGTACAAAGCAAAAGGTCTATGTTCAGAACTTGCCATCTGAGTCAAGGGGTTCTCTCTGTTCAGAATATAAATTCATCATGCCCATTTTCCAGTCTGAGAAAGACTATTCACTCAAGGTGAATTCAGTTCCTCAAATAAGAGCTTTTGCTCTGCAGAATGAAAAGTTCAGTACCAAAAATGAGCAGGTTTGGAAGGGCAGATGATCACACCAGTCTCTATTGTAATCCTACGAATGACTACGTAATCCTATGCAATTCTCAAGGAGGTACACTGCTCATAATGCTCTTCACGAGTCATCCTTGAGAAGTGGCAATAAAAACCCTGAGTGCCAGTACACTGCCCAGCTGCACTGATCTACAAACACATTAGTGTCAAGAGCACAGAGTTGTGCTAGGCAATATGTTATCCTTCAGCCACAGACAGCAGGATCACAGCTGCCTGGTGACGCAGCAAAAACAACTGCTCAGCTGTCAAAACTACTGAATATTCCAGGTCTTAGTAGATTTTTGGCTTATCTGTACTACCTGGCTGAATATACCTTCAAAATGCTAGAATGGCAACTGCTTTGTCCTTTGGCATTCATCATACTTGCAGAGGTCAGCTTACTTACCTCTGCAACAACTCTGAAGACTTCAGCACAAGACCAAGTTCAGACTCCAGATGCAACACATTCAGGAAGTCTTCTGGATTAATAACACAATGTTTTGCTTCCTTTTTATTCCACAGAATGGTGAGATAACAGACCTGTTCTATCCTTTTCACACAAGCTGAAAGTCAACAACTGTCCAAAATCACTAGAGCCTCCTCTCAAAGCCCTCAATGGATTTGAGTGCTTTCACGCTGCTGGAGGCAAAACACCTGGGCCTTTTTCACCAGGGTTAGTATCTGAGGAAGATAGTCTTGGAACAAACCAATCACTTTTTGAATATTGTATTTCCCTTTCCTAACCCGTGTTTTAACCCCTACCTTACTGAAACTAACCTTAAAATTCTGTTTTGGACACTGGACAAACATTTTAAAAATTAAGAAAAATGGCAAGGAAAGAAGCCTGACAGATAAAGCCTCCAAGCTCCTAAGTCTAACTACATTAGGAAAACAGGCCAAAATCATGGAATTATGATTATTTTTAAAATATAAAGGTATCAAATATTTTCAAACTGCCTCTTCTCTACAGAATAACACTTTTGAAATGGAGGGTAGCTGGCCATAATTGAAAGCTGGTTAAATTTGATATCTGCATAAAACATATCTCAGCAAGTAGGTTGTAACAACTTTTTAAAAAAAGACATGGACTTTGGCAGATATCCTGCTTTTCTTACACTCATTTCTTCCAGTACTTCCCACATTGTGAAATAACTCTTAATGCTATAAAGACAGTGCAGACTGCAAAAATTGGTCCTAGTGGTTCCAATGGGAGTAACGTGGTCAGAATTTGGCATTCAACAAAGTTTCCATTTCTACATAGGTTTCATTTATTTTTCAGTTTAAAAATAAGACCATATTTTGGCACGTAACTAGAGCTGCTCCTGCAACTCAAAAGAAATAGCACTGCTGGCAAGCCTCAAATCTGTTCCAAGACAAAAAACTGTGTTGGCAGAACTTTTTCTAAAAGTTCTTTTTGACTAGAGGCAGAATTCAACACCAGCATAAATGGAGAAACTTCAGTGAAAACAGTTATGTTACATGTTAAGTTTATATAATGCGAATATATTTAGCTGACATGGAATTAAAATTCTGTTGAACCAATTCTGTTTATCTTCTACATGTACATAATAACTTAGCACCAAATTCTGTAATTATTCTTCTGTGAATACTCTTTTCCCTCCTACATAAATGGTACTGTGCTATTTACAAAGTACCACAACCATGCCACACATTTTTTTAACGTAAGAGTTATCCAATTAGGATGTGGTGAAATTAAAGCTGCAAGATCTATATTCCTGCATCAGTTACAGGCACAGAAGAAAATAACATAAATCTGACATTTCACAACTGAGGGTTTGATTTTGCAACCTACTTTCTAAAATACCTTTTTCACACGTCATACCCAAGGGTTTTTTAGAGCATGAATACAGTTAACCAATGTGCAGTGGTGCTTCATCAACACAGATCACAGCAAGATTTGACTCCCAACTCCACTACAGCACAGACAACAATGAAAGCATTCAAGTACCTAGACAAAGATGCCCATGCCCCTTGGATATTCAGAATATAGCTGGTTGATGGATGGGACTAAGTACTTACAGGGAAATCTGTACTATTTTAGATTAACCATTTAAAAAAGCTGAATTGAGTTCTTGCCAGAGAGAGGGAGAAAGTTACATGACAGTGGTATCAGGCTGCTTCAACCCTCTTGAAGAAGGAGCAATACAAAGCTTAAATATGCAGGTATTTCTAAAGCCAAGTTCTAAGCACAGCTTTCTTACTCTACCCTAAATACAGTTGACTTTAAATACAGTTGTTAGAGCACTGCATTGACCATCTTCAGTGTTTTGCCTTTTTGTCAAACCATGTTTTTTTAACATTTTGTTATACTGTCACTGAAGGAAAAAAGCCAAAGAAATGTAGACTGAATTTATTTACCTTCAGATTCTTTAGGATTTGTATCCAATGCACCACAATTCATGAACTGCTTCAAATAATTTAACTAAACACATGGAGTAGAAGACCTTTAAAGGTCCCTTCCAACCCAAACTATCCTATGACTTGCAACACTTGATTGTAAAAGTCAGTCTGCCTACACATAAGGTATCTTTTCAATAAAATATACCACTTTAGACATCCACTGACTTAAAACAATTCAACAAATAAAAAGAAAGGTAAGAGGTGATGACTACCTTCAGACCATAAATTAATGCAGTTACTTTGACCACCAATATAATTAATACAATGATCAGATAATTACAGTTAGAATGCCAAATAAACTTAATACGCTTTATATATAAATAAAAATAAAATAGAATTTGAACTAAACCTTAGGTCCGAAATTCCAACCAGCAGTCTCACTGAGAATAAATTATACAAAATTTTCAGCATAGTGTGCCTAAGAATTGATGTCACAAAAAATCATCAGATCTTCAGAAATTTAAGGCAAATTTGTCACCAAGTATAGGAAAACACATTAATCATCTTTTTATTTGCACTGTAGAAATAATGTACTACAGGTGTTTCAGAAAGACTTTGATTTTCAAAAATAAGTGGTGTCCTTCTTTCCATACATTACCAAGTCTAACAGAGGCACATTTTTATTTAGGCTAAATCATGCCTTATGGGACACACTTAGGAGGAGGAAAGAAGGACATGCAACTGGCATTTGAGACATATTGCCAGTACAAAGCTGCCAAAAGCACACAGCAGGGAGCATGTTTTGGCTATCCATGAGCAGAATAAGCATGCACTCCTTAACCACTGCCAGCTGGCATTTGTTTCCAAATACAGAATGCTCACTAGGCAGTTTGGAGACTGGACATACTCCTAACCTTAACTATGCTCCCATAAAAACATAATGCTGAGATACCTCATTAACCATGCCTGTCTCTTAGCTGACTGCCAAATGAGAAAGACTGAATGACAAACAAAAAGGATACGTTTCCCCCTAGACACAAGAAAAGTACTTAAAGTATATCCTAACATACTCTAGTGCTTACAGCAAAAGAGAGATTCTAAGAGTGTTGGAAGAAAATTCTGCCAGAATTTGAAAAAGCGGAAACACTGCCACTCTCTATTGTGCATAGATAGAAAAAGTGGCATCCAGAGACACAGAGTACCAAGAAAATATAGCAATGTATAGAAAGAGTGGCTGGCACTGTGATTATAAACTGTACTATCATGTTTAATACAACCTCTAGCACTCCTCACAACAGACGCTCCCTGCTTTATGTGCTGGGGCAGATTTGTGGGTAGAAGATTAATGTCTCCCTCCATCTGCTAATGACTATATAGGTCCCCTGGGCTTTGCACCAAGGGTACTTTGCCCTTAGGATGGAAAAAGAAATGGAAATTTGTGTTCATTAAAACATGTGCTTACTATTTCCAGCAACACTAGCAATTGCTAGATGTTATTATTTCAACTTTATCTACCAAAAACATGTTTTATCACGGTAGTTCAACTGTGATTCCAGGTAAATTTTCAAAGAGATCGGTTAAAAGGAGAACAAACCAACAGGGGGGCACTTTTCACTTTCAAAGTGCTTTCCTGACACACACAGCCTGCATCGGTATTTGCCCTGTAAGTGCTCTATTCATTAACTTTTCACTAGAGTTTCAAAGTGACTCCACTTTTTGGATTTCCCCTTCTCTGTCACTGATAGCCTGCTGTCATGGACCAAGCAACTCAGAAGGAAGAAATGTACCAGAGACTGCCATGCAAAGGAGAAGGCACTAATTAAAGTCTTCATTTCCTTCAGGGGGTTCTGTGAGTGGATTTTAACTTACCCCTGTTAACTGTACCTTTGCTCCTGAGACCTGGAGGCAAGTCAGAAGGAGCTTGACACCAGCATATTCTTCATGGACCTAAGCCAGTTTGATATCCTGGAAGCATATAGGGAAAGAACAGTTACAAAATGAAGTTCTGAAGGAATGAGGCAAACATAGTCACCATCAGAACAATGATACTCAGAGCAAAATCAGAGAAGGTCTTAACAGCAGCTCCAATATCCACAAATGAGAAATCAAAACCAGAGTGCTGCTTCACTAAAGTCTCTGAATGGGGTGTCTCAGGTTTGTTTCATGCTTCCTTTCTTCCTTTTCCCACCCCTATCAATTGCAACACTGACCTCAGTTCCATCTCAAGGAAGAAATAGTTGTCCCTGCCAAAATTACCTGTGAGCACCAGAGGGAATTCTAGGGGCAGTCAACCATGTTTACATTAACACCAAGCACACATAACTAACTTCTCCCATTTTACTCAACTTAACTTTGGAAAAAGCTGGAACACCTTTGCAGCTGAACTATCAACACAAGAAAATTCTACCCTCTTTTTAAAAAAGGGAAATGTGATTTCAGCACATGACCTCTACCAATCATTTTGATCCAACTGGGCACTCTCTTTCAAACCATTCCTGCCCAATAAGAAAAGCAGAACAGGACTGTAGTCAAGAGGGGAAAAGAAAGAAAAATGGAAAAGGAATTGCTCCATACTGTCCTTCATCTTCAGCAGAGAATTTCCTGGTCTCAAACGCTACCAGAGAGAAGAAATTGCAGCCACAAAAGACAATTCTTTCCCTCTATATCAGCAGCAGTACAAAACAATGAGTGTTGAACTAACAAAATGCTCTTCCTGTCTAGGCCTTAGTACTCATTGCTCTGAAAACACTTCTCTACTGGCTTTCTAAATAAGAAAATACTCTAAATCAAAGATAGACACACTTAATGTTGTTAAAATTAATTGTAAAACACAACTAAAAAAACCCAGCCTGATTTGTATATATTTTGTTTCCATAACACAATCTTGTTAGAATCAAACAGAGCTGCTCCCAGATTTCCCATCTGAATCTAGTGATATTTAGCCTTTTCTTATGCTTCCTCAACAAGGCATGCATTTCACCTTTCATTTGAAAATTAAAGGATTCATCTTTTCCTTTAATCTGAGTACAATAGAGGAAAACACATTGAGTATGATTTAAATACACAGAGCAGGTAAAATGGATTCAATGCTAATATTTCTTGATTAAGTCATTTTCAGGTCCTTTTGGAAGTTAGATTTAGAGCCGAAAAGCTTGAAAGTCAATGCTAAAAAAGAATAAAAATATACAGTTAAGAATATTAAAGACAAAAGCACAAGGAAGGTAAGGGACAGAGCAAGAGCTAAAGTTTCCCTTCACTGTAGGAGTACAAGATAGTGTATCTCCTGACTGATATTCCTTCAAGCAACAGCTTGCTTTCCTTAAAGTGCCTCCTCAATTGCCGTCCTGTGGCCTGCACAGGTAGGCAGCCCCTGGAGAGAAAAGCCACTGATGTCTGTGCATCCTATGGAGCACTGACAGCAATCATTCAAGCTTTTGTACAAGCCCCTTGTACCGCTGCAGAAAGGCTGCTCTCAATCTGGCCTCCAGAGAAAATACAGCAACCTAGATTGATAACATCTATTTACACTGCTGCTGATCAGACACAGACTGTCTCTGACAGTCTTTCTGAAAAGCTGAACAGCAGTCCTAAGCCTCTAACTCAAGTACTGGTAAAACACGTTTAAAGTCAATTGCAAAAAAACCCCAAACATACCTGTTTGGGGGAAGAGCAGGGGAGTTACTGTTGCTTATTTGTGGAGAAGAAGGGAGGAATGTATCATGTCTGCACACATACATAGACAGATTTATGTCTCACACGTGGGTAAGGGATAACAAATACAACTTGTTCTCCACTATAGAATTTTCCACTTTGAACATATAGGCATCAATATAGAAAGGTCATGTTATTTCAGTGAGATAGCTTTTGAATGAATAACACTGGCAGGATTGCAATTCATGTAACACAGATTATTTGATCATCACTAACTTAAGGATAAATTGAAGTCTAAAGGCCAAATCTATGAGGATTTCTGGTGACATCACTAAGACCTCACACAGATGCCCGAGGCAAGTAGTGGGGGTATTTTGCCCACCTTTGCACCAAGATAGTCCTGAGAAATTACTCAAAAAAACAGTCAAACAGAATGCCACAACTAACAACACCGAGCAACTCCATCAACAGAGAGTACTCTCATCACATCAGGAACAAAGGACACGCGAACAATCAATCTTAGAGAGCTTCAGTAGCCATTCTATCAAAAACAAAAAACAACATTTTTTATCAAAGTATAAGTAATTGCAAATTTAGTATGTTCTACACCTTCCCACATTTATGAAGAACTCACCACTCACCAGTACCCACAGCCAAGTCCAGCAAAGACTACCACTTGACATGTGCCATGTTTATTTATCACAGCTATTCTCAACACACAGCAGAAAGACTATGACTAGTAAAGGCAGCAGCAGCACTTTGCCCAACAGTTTAAACTTGTTCCTTTGCACATGTTCTTTATCCATTTTTATTCTAAATTATCTTGGCCATGAGTACTACACAAAGGGTTCCTCTGATCCCACAAACAAACAGCCCTTTCGTCCTAAGAATGTAATTTAAAAGACTATTTAGCATAACTTTTACAATACTTATTTTCTCTGTAGGAAATCTTCTTCCAGAATCAGAATAATTTAGGCTGAAAAGGACCTCTAGAGGCCATGTCCTCCAATTCCCAGTCAAAGCAGTGCTGATTTCAAAGTTCAAACAAGTTGTTCAGAGTCTTGTCCAGTCATGGGTTTAAATCTCCAAGGTCAAATCTTGCAACCTCCACAGACCTCAGGTCAGAGTTTAACCATTCTGATTGTTAATTCTTTTTCCTTATGCCCAGTCAGAATTGCTCCATTTCTATATGTGGCAACTGCACCTCATCCTTGCTCTGTACACCTCAGAGAAGAGCCCTGCTCTCTGTTCCAAAACAGCCTATTAGGAAATGGAAGGCAACAATTCATCTTCTAATCTCCAGGCTGTGCAAGCTCAGATCTCTCAGCATCTTGCTGTATGCCGTGTACTCCGACAACAACTGAAACAAGGCAGCTGCTCCAGGTTAAAACTCTTTAAATGATTTATGAAAATGTAACAAAACCTTTCACATACCTCACCTTGATCATACAACATTACTTTACAGGTCCCCTGACACAGACAAGACCATTGGTACCTTACTTTCTGATCCCAAAGAAAGTTCTGAGAACAATCTCAGAGGAGCAGCAAGCATAAAAGATTTGACAAGGTGATGCACTGAGTGGCATCTCAGATCACCTAAACACTCTGGAACAGCACTTTTTTAAGAGTACAAAGAAAAAAAAATCAACATTTAAAAAAAATTTAATGTGGTTTAGAATGTAGCTATACAGCTTCCTGCAGTTGACCCCAGAAAAATAAGACGTGATGTGTAATTTCCTTTGACTTTTCTTTGAACTCTAGATAGAAGTTCCTGCTTTAAAAAGTAGGATTTTTTAAATTAATTACTTTTGCAATTTTTGTTTATATTTCCAAATAGTACCTAACGCTAAAAAATATTTGCATGTACCACGCAATTCCATGGGTTGGAACACCCTCTCAAAAAAACCAGTTTCTAATCATTATTTTGAGATAGGGTGCACTGCACTACTTTGATGAAACGAGCAGTACCCACCCCTTGCTTGACCGTGTTAATGCCAAAGCATTTGCAGAGAATCCAGATATAGGTCAAAACACATACAAGAAGAAAGATGTGTAAGAAAAAGAAGATCTGTTACCCTCACTGAGCTACTGAGAGCACACTTCCTTGCATGGCAGCACAAAGCATGCCCTCACAGGGCGTGAATCAGGTTTCATACAGAGACCCAAGGAAGTCAGCTTTCCACACAACTACATAGGATGTTCCCCATATTCAAGAATGGGTTTAATAAAGATTTTATTTATTATTTATTCAGTGCTTGTCTTCTATTACTTTGCTACATATTGCTGCCACAGGGAAAACTTTTCATATCTGCCTAGATAAGACCTAAAACCTCTAGAATCATGACTTACAAATACTCCAACTATCAGCAGCCCCAGACCTCAAGATTAAGCCGTGCAAGTTCAAAACCTGTCCACTTAGCAGACACAGCAGTTCCACCCAAGAACACAACATTTATAAACACTGAAAAATAGGCATGGAGCTATTTATACACATAAACATGCCTGAATATTCATTTGTGCATACTCTTGGCAGAACTGTGCATATTACACACATTCCCCATACTACATACAAAATCTTCAGCAATTTAAGAACAGTAGCAAACCAGTGTCAGCAATATTCTGCATTCATGAGAGAAAAGCCATGGCAAACATGCCAGAGCTGTCGCATGGTAGTGGCACCCCACTAGTGAGCCTGCTGCAACTCTGGAACAGCATGAGCATCACAGCCCCACAGTGCCTTCCTCCAACTCCCCACACCAGCCTAGACACTGGGCACAAGCTGTAGCACTGCATGAGAGGTAAAAGAGAAACTTGTACCCTCCAGAGAGAGGTCCCGCTCTTGCACCCAGCATGAACACACACATCGGCACAGGACTCAACTCAGCTCTGAAGTTTTACACATGACCTGGAAAGGTTTTGCCATCCCTTGTCTAGCAAAAAGAACAAAACCCACTCTATGTGCAAAGCTTTTTCATGCCTCCACAACTTTTACATCTCCAGGTTGGGGTTTTTTCCACCCCTTCATCCTATCCTCTCCATTTAACTTACATAGAGACCACCTCCAGAGTGCCATGCTAATTAGCAACAGCTTGCACTCCCTATTAAAACTAAAAATAACCCCAAAAAATATAGTGAAAAGAAAAACTCAATGAGCTCATATGCATTTCATCATTTCACTAACATTGGCGTATTTTAATTATACTTAAATAATGTTAATTCTGATCTGAGTGGCCGACTAACTATAATTGCTGAAAAATAAAGTTATAAATTAAGCGTGAGATATGATAGTCTATTGCCCTATAGACTTGCTATAAAGTGCTACAAAAATATATATGGCTGTAACCAAAACTAACAATAATAAGCTCACTGTGTGAGGATAAAACAAAGACGTGAATACTAGAGAAATGTTCAGCTGGTGTAGCAAATAAATCCTACAAAGTATAACTTCAACAAGCTAAACAAATACTTAATAAAATTAAGTTCTTTCAACTTTCACTATCATAAGTAGCTCCTAAAAATATGAAAAAACACATTCCTTATAGGTAAATGTCTATTCTACAAATTTGCCATATTTCCTGTACTCCGTTTGGCTTTTTCACAAAGGGCCTTATTCTGTTTCCTTATGTCTATACTTCCTATAGGTTCAGCATTCACCAATCTGTCTACCTTGAATACAAACTAAACTATGGATAACAGAGAATGAGAAGTTCAATGACTCTCCCAGTCTTAAAGATTTCCCAGTACTGCAGCAAACAGAATACTGCACATTGCTTTGTGGGAGGGAAATATGATTTAACTGACATTTCATCAGAGTCTTGGGAGTCAAAGACCATCTCCTATAATATTGAATATTTAATTAGAACACTACCTACAAATAAGAAAATATTGGACATAATTTTTCCTCAGTATCTTGCCTAAGCTGTAACAATAGTTTGCACTTGCAATATTCACCACTAGACTCTATTATTATAATTAAGATCAGCTAAGCTGTTTTAGGGAATTTCAATAGCTACTGTCTCCTCCTCATAGATAAGCAAGAGAGAGTCAATGATATTGAAAGACAATAGATTTAATGCAGATAACTCACAGAGTTCAATACTACAAAATATTACTGAAACAACAGGTTATTAAACCGGGCAAGATATTAAAGTAACCGCTAGCCGAGAAGGGTTAGGAAAAAGTCCACCACAATAAAAAGCACTCTGTAACTGCTCATAACAGCTGGATGGCAATGGCTGGACTTTGTACTGTATCCCACTGAGGAGTGGCAGCTTTTTTAATCATTGTTTGTATCACCTACCAGGAGAATCCCACCCTGGGGTGGAAAGTAATGGAAAACTAATCTCTGTCTTGAAAATACCTGTACTTCTTGTGTGAAACACCAGTATTAGCACAGATCTGGTTGAACCTGCTGGCAACCCTAATTTTACACGTGTAAATCCACAGAAGTCAACAGGAACTTAGTTTATGCTACCCACCCACCATATCCATACCGACAGAAGTGTGAAAATGGATGATCCCTTTCAGGCACACCTGGCTCAAACTCCTACTGTACACACCTACAGACATTCATAGTTAGGAATTTGCTGCAATAATTCATTTATTTCTACAGAAATGCCAATATGTGAGAACACTGAGCTTTCTACACCTCTCCCACCTTAGAGACCCACTACCCACAAAACAAGCTCTATCAATAAATTCTTTTTACTACTGACATAGACAAAATTACCTCAGCAGAAAATGAAAAAGCAGTCCTTGGTGGTGCCACTCTTTCTACCTAGAGAGAACCCAATTTTCATGCGTAACATAGACACTTAACTATAATGCTATTACAGTCAATTAGCTTGAAAATGCAAGAGAACTGCAAGACCACTACAAGAAGGTGCAAAAGAGATGCGAAGTACCCCAAAGTGCAACCATCTGCGGTGGAGCCACTTTGCTTTCTTCACAAGCACACTTAGTCACAACATAATGACAACCCAGGTTGAGACACTCATTTACTAACACTGTGACTCTGCTATATGAGGACAAATCCTGCAACCCTTCATCTAGCACAGTATATTTTGCTGGAAGCTGACCCACATAAAAAGCTGAGGATCAACCTTCTCTGATCATTAAAACAGACACAGACAGATGCTGACACAACAAGCTCTTACCCAGAGCTTGGTTCATAAAGGAACGAATTAATTAATATTTTAAATCAAAACCACCCTTCTTGGTTAAAAAACAAAGCACATGCTTACTCCTGATGCTTATTTTTATGCAGTTTTGCTTCCAACTCTTCCCAAATGACATAACCAGAACTACAAACAAGTGATGTCCACATAGCAACCTCTACCACAATGACACAACTGATCTAAATTTACACTGACACCACTTTACCTTAAATCAGCTTCTCCCACATGCACAGGCTTTTGCACTAGGTATCCAATTCCTTCAGTCAGACTCAGCATCATATATAATTAACCTATGCTTGCTAAACTTCCTCATGAGAACTCTTCCAAGGGAAAGAGAAGAAGAGCAGTCTCAGTGAATTTCCTTTCCTTGGACTGTTGCTGTACTGTCCTAGTGGGCATCTTTCGGATCTAGCACAGTCCTTGGACAATAATATTTTGTGTTGCTCCGTTAACTACTTTGTTTTCAGAATCCATGCTATTGTTCTCCTCTCTCTTCAAAGCATAAAGTTAGATCGCGTTTATTGCCAGTAATTTAGCCCTTCACATTTTGTTACATACAGCTTGCTAAAATGCTATTAAAAGCACGTCTCAGCCAAAGGCAAAACATCAACACTTACCAAACCAGCAAAATTCTGCCACAGATTCAAACGACCAAACTGTCACTCTACACACAAACAACAGCGTGCCACTAGAAAACACAAGAAATGCATAAAGAGCATCCCTATTACCTTCTTGCATCAACGCCTGTGACACGCACACACCCTGCCGAGTCTTCCGTATTTGCTAACCATGGATCACTCGCTGGCAGGCAGCAGAAGGGACCCAGCAGACCCCCACACCGCCAGCCTCACTCACCCAGAAGTAATCCCTGCTCCAGCCGCACAGACACCGCGTCCCAGCAATATCCTCCGGCGAGGAGAGGAGCCGCAAAACTGAACTTTGGCTCCCAAAAGGCGCAGGAGAGCCGCCCTGCACGCCTGCCCGGCGGCTGCCCGAGTTGCGGGGCACAGAACTAGCGGGAGGCGAGGCGCGCAGCCGGCTGAAGGACGGGCACCGCGGCTCTCCCTGCGCAGGAATCTCACTCACAAGGCGCACATCGCTGGGGCTCTGCTCTCGCACACCGAGCCACCCTGCACAGCCAGCACTACCGAGACCCATCGCCTTGTTCTAACCACATTTGCAAACATCAAGTTTTTTGGGGTTTGGGTTGTTCTGGATTTTTTTTTTTTAATTCCGCCAAAACAGCCGTTCATTCGGGCCAACGCTGCCCAGCAGGACAGCGGCCGCAGCGCCGGAGGGGGCGCCGGGCTGACGGGGTCCCGAGCACAGCCCGGCGCTCCATGATCTCAAACCAGCCCCCGACGCGCCTCGGGCGCGCTTTTGTCTGCGCAGGAGAAGGCACGGAGCGCCCGGGCGCTGCCGCCACACCACCGCGCTCCCGGGCTGCAGCCCAAAATAGCGCCCGCCCCGCCGGGCAGCGGGAGGACGCGCCCGGTGCCCCGCGCTGACCCGCTCCGAGTTGGTGCGGGGGCAGCGCGGCCCCGCGCGGGGGGCACGGGCACGCCAGCGCCAGCCGGGACCGCCAGGGCACAGCCGGCAGCGCGCCTCGCTCCCCTCCCCGTCTCTCCCCACGCCGGACGCGACACGGCAGGCAAGGAACCGACCCCCCCAGCCCGGCTCAGCCTAGTCTAGTCCAGTCCAGCCNGCCGTGAGGCGGGAGCGGGGATCCGTCCGTGCCGCGCTCTTCCCGCTCGGGAGCTCCGCGGGGGCTCTGCGGCCCGGGGCAGGTGCGGGGCGGGACAGGGCACCGAGGCACCCCGGGGCTCCCCCCCGGCCTCCGGACGCTGTCAGGCGCTTCCCAGGTAGAGCGCGGTCCCGACCGGCCGCAGCAGTCGAACGCCCGTCCCTCTTTCCGCCTAGCGCAAGGGACGGGGGCTTGGGACGGGCTTACCCCCTCCCGCCGACCTCTCACCCCACCAGCGCTCTGCGGTTTGACTGCTCTGCCCGCAGCCTCTGGATATAGTTTTTCTTCCATCAGGCTCTCAGCGCGGCCCCCGCTTGTCACACCTTCAGTGCCGATGTGCCTTCTCTTGCCTTGACGGCTGCAGTGACTCTCCATGCCTTCTGCAGGTGTGTGGGTCCGATGGAGAGCTGAGCACGCTCAGCTAAGAAATGCTAAGAATTCCTGATAAGGAAGAAATCCTGAAAGAGGGAGGAAAGGTGTGATGGTGCTCAGATGGGCAACGGGCTCCAAGCCTTCCATCCCAGCAGTACAGGACCTGACTGTGCCTTCAGCATCCTCTCAGCTGCTGTTCATCTCAGCTTAGAGACTGCAAAGTCTTCAAGAGTTAAAACAGGCAAAAACACCCTCTATTCAGAATTTTGACAGCTGTAATGAGCACAAGGAAGAATTATGTAAACATTATTAAGTGTTAATAAACACATGTCAGCGTTAGGCACTCTTGTGTAGAAATGTTGGTAAAAGCCACAGTGAAAGCTTTATTCATAATGTCTTTTTAACTTTATGTAGCTGGTGTAATAGGCCCTGTGCATTGCTGTTACCTCGACGGAAAATCATTACCCAGTAATGGATGAGCCAGTTCGGAAGGAGTGCCACTGGGATACTGCACACTTTCATTCAAAGATGCTATGTATTAGAGGAAGTAGCAGGAGACCTGCCAACTTTCCCAATTTAATTATTAAACTGTCAGTTCCTGACTTCTTGTTTCAACTTCCTGAGGCAACATCTGGCGGTAATAACAAAAATAAATAAATAAAATAAAATTTGATCATTCACTCAGCAGCATTCTCTGCAATGTCCTTTTTACAGCAGCTTTTATGAAAAGCTCAATATGGGGGATCCAGACCCGGCATCTCTCTGAACTACCCGAAAGCAAAGACAAGAACAGTTTGAGCTGTGATCCTCAAGGCAAAGATGTGCAGAAGGCTATATCATATACTTGAGCCTTTTTTCAATGAGTCTGGTGGTGTGCATTTTAATCTTTCTAATCCTTCTTTTATTCATAAGAACATCAGCGGGTTTTTTTCACTGCATGAATCTGCATGATATGACTTTGGAAGATAAAAAAAACCCTTTTGCTAGCCAAGAATTTTTGCATTTTCATCAAACATTGCTTCAAAAGGGTGAAGTTGGTTTCAGGAAAAGAAAAAAACAAACCATAAAGGATATCAGATTTAAATGCTACCAAATGTGAGCAAAACACTGAAAAGAAGTTTTTAAATATCTGAGACTGTGTCTTCACGTGTTCTCTGGATCTGTTTCATATGATGTGACAGCTTCAGCTCTCGATTCGTTATTGCAGTGGCTGTGGGAACTGAATGCCTCTTTTTTTCATATCCTCACTCAAACACACGCACACGCTTACAAAAATATGTATCTATATATGTACACATGCACACGGAGAGACAAATACAGAGTGACTCAGCTCTGCATTCTACTTGCTTAATCAGTTTCAAAGCTTCAGTACTGTTCCTTTGCCTTATTTAAAATGCCTAAGGCCACCTTTCCCACATTGCTTATTTCGGTGCTGGGGTACAGAGCCTTTGACAAAGCTGGGCTGTCTAGGCTGCCTTCTGCAGGTCACCCTCTCCTAAAAGCCTTTCTGCAGGTCAGGAGGTCAGCCCTTCCATTAATCACACAGCAGCTTGGGATTCAGCACTCACCCTGCATACTAGTCCTAGAGAATCCTCACAGGCCACCTTTTTCCTGGTGATCACTTGGAGCTAAGGAAGAAAACCAAGATCTGGAGGCAAAGGTTTTGCAAGCCCAAACCACACAGAGAGATGGTATCAGGAATGCTGTGGGGTGATCACCATCGCCCGTGCACTGCACAGTGATTTGGTCTGCCCTGTGCTGTGGACAGACAGGAGCTGTAGCAACTCTGCTGGTAAGTACTAGTCAGGCAAGTATGGCAGCAGTGCCTAATCCAGTACCTCCAAGTATAACTCTTCCCTAGTGCTCTCAGAGAAAGCACTCCTGATTTTCTCACTTCTATCAAGAAGCCAGGTAGACAGACGAGAAGAGTCTGAAGTCAGTGTTTCTGTCTTTTGGGCTTCTGTCAGATATTTAACATTCGGTCCTTGGTTTTTTCCCTCATAAGTTTCCTTCTTCTCATCGCTTGGAGGAACTACTGGAACATTTTATTGATTCCTTAGCTGCCGTCCTCTGGAACTCCTCATAATTCTTTGCTTCCTAAGGCTTCCTCGGGTACTTTTTCTTTTGTATCCCACAGTTCAAGCAGCAGAAAAGCTAACTATCCTGTTAAGTAGGGCAGCCTTTCTTAAATCATCGAAAGAACTCTGGATAATCCTTTCATACCTGTCTCCCATCTTCAAGTGAAATGACTATGCCTCTTAAGTTGTCATAGGACGGAATTGAATACTTTATATAAATTCTATTCAAGATTCTCCTGTTTTCCCTACAGTTCATGACAGATCAGTCAGACTCTTCCTTTAGACTATAAAGAAAAAAGAAAATAGAGAGAGGGGAAAGTGCTCAAAGTAGATTTTCTGGTCAAATTCTGTTTAACATTTTTTCTGTTACTTGCCAATTCCCAGGCCTATGGCTCAGAATTATTTTTAGAAAAGCCACCTGGGGTTAAAAAAAAAAAAAAAAGAAACAAATCCTCAAAACAAAATGTTTCAAAATGCTCTGGACCAAAGCACTGTTCCCAAGACAGCAAAGACCATCCTGTGACCAGATGCAGCTTTGAAAACTTCCATAGGAAGTAGAATTTGTACTATAGGAAGGAAAAATTGTGCTTCTGTACATTAAGGAGTGTATCATCAATTTCCGTACTTTTTGCTCAGGAGATCCCATGACAACTTCTGTACCAAAGAGTAATTCAGAAGTAAAAAGGAAACTATGCAAAAAATGAGCAAATCTTTCATGAAAAGAAGGTCAAAGAACAGTTTAACACAGAGAATTTCACAATCTGTTGGAGAAGGTCAATAGCATGATGGATAAGACTACAGCAGATGTATTTGTATATTTACAAATGTGAAAGCAGAAATTAGGGTCTTATTAAAAGTAGCAGCTGTTAATTGCCAGCCTCACATATAGACACATGCTTGGAGAGACTGTTAATTAACTGAGTGAAAAACTGGAGGAGTTTCAGCTCTGAATTACTTGCCATGGCCTTAAGAAGTTTGGTGAGAGACTGATTCCCAGGTGGATCCCAAGCTGGATAATATTTGTTGGCTATATGGAGGCAATGATGTCTATCTGAAACAGAATTGCCTATGCATAAGGATGTGCTGATCCACTAGGGTCAGCATCAGCAACTATTAAAACAAGCTGACGTAAAGAGCCTCCCAGATATCTGTTTTCATATAGTCTGGAGACATCAGCTCATATAAAACTGCAAAATACTTGAGACTCAGAATCTAAAATTGCTTTCCTTAATGAAAAGCTTCCTTTACTGAAAGGAAGAAAAAATATCCTGCACGATTTGAAACGTCAGCCAGCAGACAAGAAATCCAGAATCCCGCTAAGCTTGGGGCACACTTACATGAACATTTGTTACAACAGCCAGCACTTACCTAAGGACATGATAAAAATCCCAAGGTGTTAATAATAATAGCAGTTCAGTTCCTAGCAATATTCATAGGTTGTTGGTTGGGTTTTTTTTTTCTGCAAGATACTGGCAGGAAGAAACATGGAGTCTGTGCACAGAAATTAGAGCATTAATTTTGTGTCTGCCATGCTTACTAGGTAACAGAGATGATATTTTACCTTTAGAGATGAAAAATAAAGCTGTGGTGCACTCAGACCATCATGCAATAATAACTGATAATGGCAGCTGAGATTATAGGAGCATCTGCAGCTACAAATACTCAGCTGGGACTCCTTTAGGCTTCTGTGTATCATCTGGTCTTCTATTATCTCCTTGGGAATTAAACTAAGCAACACATGGGTGCCATGATTTCCAAATGCTTGATAAAGGAAGTAAAAAATAAAGCTAATGAAAAATCCAACCAGTATAACTGATACTGTAAAACCTCCTTTACTGAGCTGGGTAATGACTTAACAAGGGCATGCATAAAAGACAAAGAGCAAAGGCATTAGAACAGCTAACCCATTTGTTACCTGAGAGTTCTCTTCAATGGTAATGAGAAGATTGGAAGAGATAATTTGGTGCATTGTATTTGAAGAACAGCTCTTAGAAGTTGTCCCCAGGATGGACTATCAGAGAGTATCAGGTTGCAAGTATACTGCTAAGACAATATGAAGAACATGGGAAGAGCATTTGGTAGGAGAAAAAAAAAAAGGTTGTAAAGGTCTCTAAGTAATTAGGATGTAAAGTTGCAGAAAACAATGTCAATTTGTAAGAAATCATGCCACCTTGACATATAATCAGTGACAATGAGGTGGAATCCTGATTACAGGGAAAAAGTATAGGGCAGAAAAATTATTACCAATACAGAGGTAAATAAAGAGATCTGGCTAAAGTACTTAGTGGACTTAGCTAATAAGGAGAAACTCAGCTTGGATGGAGAAAGAACAAAAATGTAAGTTACTGAAAGAGAGAGGTCTAACTCAAGCTATGTTTGAGTTTGTTTCTGGGTTTGTCCTATACATTTATGATAATGTGTAATCCCTCCAAGATTTCTGCTAGATCTGTTCTTGAGGGAAATTATGCATCTAGTAGCAGATCAATGTTATTTGAGGGTCTGAAATTAACAGTGAATCCAAGTATTTGACTGTAGAAGTGAAGTATTTCAGTCCTGCAAAGGTCCTTACGGCTCATCACGGTCGGTACAGAATTCACAGAGCACATGGATTACTCTGTCTGCTACTTTACAAAGCACCATCAGAAAGACGTTGCCAGAAATAATGAGTAGAAATGAGTCTTGCTGCTAGTATGTTACAGCAAAGTGAGCTTCATGAGAGGATTTGGAGCCCAGCCACCAAGGGATGAAGGAGTGGGGACAGTTGCACATATGCTGGTGAAACATCGCATCGCAGTTTGGTCCTGCAGGCTGCATGTTCCGGCAGAGGAATCCGAATGGCTGCTATAAGTCAAAGCTTTAGACATCTTCAGACAAGTATGAGCTAGTGTCTGTCCTGCAAGTAATGGAGGGGATGTACTCTGTAAATCACATCAGTGATCCAAGCTTAGAGTTCTGATCAGAGAAGAACAACAGATCTGTGTTACAAAGGCCCCTGTGTCATTTTTTTAAGTAATACCACTCAGCCCTCAACAATCCAATACTGTTCTGATAAAATTATTTTTGGATTCATGCTTCCTGAGATACTTTCCTATTTATCAAAAACTAGCAAAGACTTCTGCACCTACACAGGTGCCAGATGCAAAAGACTTTTATGTCAGGGACCTGGGGTAATATTTCAAAAAACAGACCAATATACAAGTCAAGTGCAAGCAATCCAAACACAGGATTAAAAAAAAAAAAAGGGAAGGACAATAATAATAGTTACAATGCTGTAACCATATAGTGGAAGACTGAATCTAGAGGAGAACTTAAAAAAATTGAAGTTTTCAGCATAGCACGTGCCCAAATATTGGGCCTGGCCCATAAGTTACACACTCTCCATTGCTGTATATTTGTAGTCCATCTACACTGAGAATAACTACAACATTCATAATCTTAGTAGATAGATGGTGGGCTTCCATAATATATATAACATATATATGTTATAATAATAATAATACCAATAATAATTTCTACCAGCACATGTAGAAGTTCTTGTTTGCAGTGTCTTAACACACTTCTCCCCGGCTCTACTTTCTGAATTCAGCCTCTAGGGCAGCTGTTCAGTCCTACAATTACTTCAGAAATGATATTTCTACGGTCTAACTCCTAAGTGAAGAGTGTGGAGTACAGTATGGAAGGCAACTTATTCTAACAGTTGCATCTTACAGTCTTTTACAGATTGGTTGTTACATGGATGCATATATTGCACCTACCTTCCCCAGGACCTTACATATCAGCAAGAAATATCTCATGTAATGGATAATCAAGTGTAGCAATTGAACCCACATTCTATTGCTCTCCAATGTTATCTTGGATATGTTGCAAGTGGGTAGCATGGCTGAAGGAAAGATTAACAGGTACTCAACTAGTAAAGATACCACAAGACCATTGCTGCTGTAAATTGTTGGTTCGTTACAGGATCTGCTCCAGGTTTGTAAGCAGTCCTGCAGGCACTGCTGAGTCGTGGGGCACAATTCATGGACTGAAACCTAGGATTCTGATCTCCTTCTGGAGAGGTGTTTGAGGATTAGGAAAGATACCCTAGGGCATCTCATACTGTCACTCAACACCTACATACAGCAAGCCTTTAGAGTCTCCAACTTGAAGTCAATTTTTACACAAAATATCTAGATGTATTCTAGCCTTTTTTTGGAGAGTCACATTGAATCTTAAGTATTTCATTATTTTCTGCTTATCTGGAAATAATAATCTCCAAAACAATACAAACAAGTTAGCAAACAAACAAGAATACCACTAGGGTGTTTGTAATTGAGACCTAAGGCATAATTGCTTATCTGTGGATGATAAAACACAGCTATTTATCTATGTTAACCTTTGACTACTTTCTTAGTCACATGGAACAGCTTATTGAACAAGAAAGGGTGATGTATAGAGGTAACAGCTACTCTGAGGATGTTTGCAAAATCATGCTGTCACTGCTTTATTCAGTCTGATGAGGTCAGAGCCTTCTAATTAAATTCAGTGAGTTCAGCCTTCAGTCTGCACTTTCAGTTGTCATAAACATGGTTGGTATTTGTGATTATTTATGCTGTAGTACTTTTCCCAGGGTGTTTGGGTTTCGTGCATATACAGGAAGAAACAGACTTATTGCTATGGGGATAATATGTGCCTTCCTAACTCCGGAAAATATCCCTCTGACCACTAGACTTGGTAAGTGTTACTGAATTTCATCCATTGCTCATATCTGACTGTAATTTGCTGTGGAGCGTTTTGCCATAACTTTCTATAAGGACTAATATGAAAATTGCATTGAATCATATTCAGAAATGAAAATAAAGGGGAAAGGAATGAGCACCACCAGCTCCACAGGCTCAGCTGGAAGAAGCACCCCACCTCTCCCAGCTGGCAGGGCCAGTGCAGTGAGAGCTCCCTCTTCCGTTGCAGATAATTTTCATCATCAGCCATGCTGTCATTTTAACCCCAACATCTGGTTACCTGCTAGATTTTGTCATTACCCTACTTAACTTACTTTTTAATTTTAAATTACCATTGTTTCATTCTGTTCTTTTACTGCTTGTTATTGTTTTCCTCTGTGCCATTGCTTGGGCCTTCCATTGACTAACAAAAAAAATCAGTATTTCTTCTACAGAAAAAAATATTAATAAGTTGAGTGCAATAATACAATAATCAGGGCACAATTTTAAGTTAAAAAAACCAAACAACAAAAAAACAAACCAAAACAGGAATGTACAACGTACTCAGAACAGCCTTCTCTATAGCCAGTCATAAGAGCACATCTTTGGCATCTTGGTGGAAGTTTTTATAAAAATGGAATATACTTCTAGGAATAATTAATAGTACACAAGACTGTTTTTTAGTTAAGGAACTGATTTCATCTTTCATCTCAATATGCTTACAAAGGTGAGTGGGAAACTTGTTTATCTGACAAGGTCCAAGCCCAAGAATGAATTTTTAACACTTGGCTTTCAAATGCAATAAAAAGTAATTTCAGTAAGAACTATTTATGTTGGACATTGTGTTACTATCTCCCAATAATCTGCCTCCTTCTGTGGTGTTATGTACTTCTCCTTTCCCCCAGCTGACTGGTTCATCAACTTAGGTCTTTAGGGAAAGAAGAGTCATTTGCTAAATGCATTCACAGCCCATAGCACAGAAGGGTCCTGACCTGACGGGTCTTTGGCCTTAGAATATTTTACAGGAATTTGTTACCTATTATTCTTGTTTATAACATATCATGGAAGATTTCCATTGTTCTCATGTTGCACTGAAGGTTATTTTTTATTCCAGTTAAATATGTCTTAGTTGCTGTCAGAGTGCCGGGTTTATGATATGTCAGATTCTGCAATACAGTCGTGACAATGGTTGTGTTACAATAAGACGAGGGGAAATAGTGCAACCATAACGTCCTACAGTGGCAGCACCATGATTTTGCTTTTGTTTAGACTCTGCTGGGGAGAGTCTCTGGGAGAGTCTGCCTGTGTCTACAGGCAGTCACAGTACTACCATCAGTGCATGCTCCTGTGTGTTTGCCTTCCTTCAACTCTGACCAAGGATGAGTGAGCACCCTTTTGAATACAGAGGCATTTCAATTTTCATGCTTATTCGATCCTGGGCCTCTGCTGAGACTATGATAGTAAAAATGCCACATATAAAAATGGTTTTATGATACATGTTTTTCCTTAAAAAGTCCAGCTGCAATAGTAACCAATGTGTCTGATGATAGAGCATATTTGTGTGTGAGAGTGAGAGAGTGTTTGCATTTTCAGGAGGATTCAAACAAAATAATGGGGGCAGACACATTATTTGAATAGTTCTCCTTCTACATTTGAAAATTCTGGACCGTGCAACCAGCAGTTTCTCTGCCTTACCACCATGTGTTTTAAGTCTAAGCAGCCACAAAATTCTCTGACCAATCAGATGACCAAATTCCTTCCTGAGTGTAGGAGTTCAAGTCATCTCCACGGTCTTGTATTTTTGCATCCTCAGATTAATGAAAAATGCTACATTTTTCTTAGAATAGTATTGCTTTCTCCGTTTGGTTTTATTCTTCACCAGTAAAATGTCTTTGGAATTTCTTACAAGTGATGTGCTGAGAAAAACAATGGTAAGATTTCAGAAGTTTATATCCTGAATTTCCAGACAGGGAACAGGCAATATAGTCAGGAGTCTTTCAGGAAACAGATCTTGACCACACTGGATATTTAAGGTTTCATTGCATCTAAAAAAACGAGGAACTTAAAACAACTCCTCCTCCTCCTCCTTTTCAAGTTTCACATTTCAATTTATGACTGCAAAAGTTAAATTTAGTTCCGTTTTCTCCACATATAAAACTGGCATGGCTGCATCATCCTTTTTGCTGGTTCTCCTTCCACATTAACTTTTTAATCCAGTGGCTATCTTCAATTAAATTTGTGAAAAGTCTCAAAGATGTAAGTTGTTACAAGTTCTGTGAATTTCACTACTTCACAGTTGCTACTGCTGAGGGATTTGGTGTTTGGTAGCACACGGGCCCATGACCTGACTAACCACTTAGCAACTGCCAGTCAGTCCTTGCAGACTTTTCTTTACCTGGAGGGAAAAATAAAGTATAGAATGGTGACACAGGAGGGAGCTGATGGTCTGGTGAATACATCAGGGAGGTTTTGCAGGAGGTGAGTTAATGATCTGAAAAGAATAAGGGCAGTAAGATAAGGGAGAGGCAACTATGGATACAACAGCAGAGGGATTTATGAGAGAGGAAAGCCAGCTAGCAGAGGTGATTTTGGATAAGATGTAGGGCACTAGTTTATAGGAAGCAAGGCTGTCTTAGTACTGTTACAACCTGCTTACTGTAAATGTAATTGCTTGTAGACAATAGAAGGCAATAATTGTAAATTACAAAATGTAGTGCATAAACTGTTATTTGTGTATAATATGAGACAATATCCTCCCTGTTAACAGGCTTGAAGTTTAATGTCTTACTAGATTATCATGCCAATAACGAAGTTTCGTTATTTAAAAGAGATATATTATGGGAAAAACAATCATAGCAACAGTATTCAAATACTTATCCACTCTGCAGTTTTCTCATGTTTCCAAGCTGTTAGTTGTTTTAAAAGGAACTATAATTACATTAAATACTTCCCTGTGTTCAAAAACTAAAATTGCTTGGCTTTCCACAAGATTAGTAATCTGCAGTAAGCATGGGTGAGGTGTTCAGTGTAAACACAATTGAAAAAGAATACTGCCCAGTCAACACTATCTCATTAAAATGATGACTGCACAGCACAAAACACTGAAAGATAGTTCTCTGTTATATAAACTATTGAAGAATATTCATTTACCCATAGCTCCACACCAATGGTATAAATTTAGTAAGAGTACCTTGATTTTCCTTTCTGTAGCTCAAGATAAGTACTTTGTCTCCTCAAAACTAACTAGATCTAGTGAGACTAGATCCCTTTACCAGTAACCTGCTGGCAGCTCTAAGGAACAATACACTATGTTCAGATCTAAGGGACCCTGTGTATATACAGTGTTGTCACAGAAGAATATCTGACTCAGTTCCCTCCACCTCATCTTGCTTGTTAGTTGTTTATTTAAGCAACATATATTTAAACTAGACATTAGAAAAAGATTCTTGATCCAGTGGGTGGTTGGGCACTGGAACAGGCTCCACAGGGAAGGGGTCACAGCACCAAGCCTGACAGAATTCAAGAAATATTTGGTCAGTGTTCTCAGGCACTTGGGGGTGTCCTGTGCAGGGCCAGGAGTTGGACTTCGATGATCCTTGTGAGTCCCTTCTAACTCAGGATATTCTGTGATATTTGCTGAAGGAACCCAGAAGAAGAATGTATCCTTAAGTGTAGGAGAGCTATGGTCAACAGCAACTAAATTTAACATCCACTGGAAATACGAGATGCACAAGTCCCAAATAAAATGAAGAACTTCCACTCCAATGTAATTTCCAAGGCAATATGGTCCAGTCAATGCTGGAAGAAATAGTCAATAGGAAGAAAAGTTAGATGGGTGGGTGTGGACCTGATAAGGAGTCCAGATACGTGACAGTTTTCCCCATCAAGAGATATCCAACAAGTTACAATAAAGCAGTTAATTTTTTTCTCATTCAGAAGACAGTGGTGAATATTCAGGGATATTCTTGCTGAATGCCAGATTGCAGATTCCCTCTGGAAACCAGTGGCTGTAAGAAAATAAGGGTATTTGTAAAAATAGCTAAGGAGAGAACAGGAAGTTGGGCAGTTGATGGGCAGTTAATCTCAACAACAGACAGAAACAGAAATAAATCTCATGAAGGAATGGAAAATACTTTTCCTCCCTGAACAATGGTGCTAGCAATAGAAAAGTTATGTAAATGAATAATATATGTAAGACAGTAGTAAAACCAAAGATATTTGGGAGAAAGAAACACTTTCATTTTTTCTTAGGTATTTTTAATATGATTACAATAAAAATTACATTGCCCAGACAATGCAGGTAACATTTTCCTAGAATACAGTAGTGTAGAATTTGTGTTCATATCTGTATAACTGATTACAAACCTTTCTTTCCTCTGTCTTTAGGAAAGGCTGCTTAAAGTTAAGCAACTTGCTGTATAATAAAGAAATTTACTTTATGTTTAGACATAAAATACATTAAAATGCATTGTGTATAGGGACCTCTTATACTATGTATATACTATTTTGGTTCTCAGAATAAAGTCTTGCAATGGACCTCATGCGAAAGAATAAATTCAGAGCATTTTCTAGTCACCACAAAAAGGATGTATTTAAAATGTAGGTACAAATTAATGCATTTTGATGTATGTGTGTGGAGCCAAAGTGGAGACAGGCTTACAGCAATATTTACCTAAGCTCACTCTAAATGCCCCTTTTTTATCAGTGACCTTTCCTTTAGAATTTCTGTGATAACACTTGGGGATATCACATTAAGTTTCTTAGTATAAAATTGAGCACCGAACAGACTTTTAGAAAGATTATGGCGCTAGAGGGATATTTAATGGTGAAATCACTTACTGTAGTACTCATTTCTGAGAGCAAAGGTCTGAAGTGAAATGAATTTGGTGATCTTTGATTAGTCCTCGTTGGGCAGAGGTCCATGTCTGAAGCCAGCTATGTGTATAATTAGGTATAATTTTTACATCTGTTCAATAGAGGTTAATTGAACTATCATAATAATTGAATTCCAGTACCTCTGATTTTTTCTGTTCCAAGTGTTCCTGTGAGATCAAAGCCAAGTATTCATAATCCAACACATTTGTAGGAAATTCCTGTTGCATTCAGTATTTGGTTTGTGGATTAATGCAGGGCATTGGCATTTTTCAAATGTCTAAGCACAAATACAGAGTCAAGCTTCCAAAATAAACAAGCAAAAGAAAGAAAAAAAATCCATGCTACACATACATTGATTCTATACTGAAAATTCCTCATAAATTAAAGGAACAGTCAAAAGCAGGTAGTTTAGGAACTGACAAAGATGGAAAGATCTCATCATCCTAGCCGTGTATTTTGCAAGAATTTCACTCTGCTTGTGGTGGTTATTTTAGATTCAGTTTGTATTACACATATTCAGTAAGTAAACACTTTACATTAATATTGAGCCTGAAATAATACAGCTTTATTTTTTTCCTATAGTCACAGGTGTGCAAACACATGACAAAAGCATATGTACGAATGCTGTGTGTATTTACTTTTCTGTGTATGCAAGCAGTTACACACATTTCACAAGGTTACTGTTCACTCATTCAGAAAACTAACAGAGCTTTTTTTAACTGCTTTCATATGAGGAAAAAAAAATAGACAGGCACCATGATGAACAGCATCCAATTATACATTCATGTGGGATCCAACATTATTGGATTATTTTTGGCTCACTACACTTGTCAGACCTACTCTTTAATTTTTTAAGGAAACATTTTCTTTTCATTTACTGACTTTAACATTTATGAAGAATACAGACTTTTGATATTGAAGTTCTCTGTTCATCCATATAGGCAAGGTACTGAATAAGTTTTCTTTCACAGAACAGGAAGGAAAGGTATTGTCCACACCCATTTACCTATAGGCTTCTCAGTGAGTACTGTCCACAGAGGTGTCAGAGATGATCAAGGAGGGCAGTTTCACCAGAACTACTTCAGAAATTTAGACAGCTTATGAAAAATCACAAAAATTAAAAATATTCCATCTGAAAGTAAATTTTTTAAAAACTGGAAGTACTGCCATAATGTCTCAAGGGCTTTATGAACATTAAGGTTGAATGACCCTGATCTGTCAGCTCACTGGTCTTCTTCTCTCATGGTACACAGGTTTGATATTAGCAGTGTCTCACTTTGACGTAGCATGGCAGTTATGGGAGGTACTGTCTCTCTGGGGAGTCCAGCTATAGTGGAAAATAGAGGTGAGGCACAAATATATCACAATTACTAAATTAAGATTCAATTTTTTATTTCATTAATCCCCTCAAACTTCTGGACTTTTTGCTGGTAAATTATTTCTTTTTAAACTAAAAGTATAGGTTTCTGAAGGAGGTTTGGCTACCAACCCATTTTACTTTTAACTACCAAATGATTTTCTGAAGAAAGTTTCATTAATGACCTATTAGACAAAGGACTGGTGTTACCAACCAAATTAATCTGAGTCTGTAAGTAGTTGTCTCATAACTTTTAGACTCAGTCAGGCTGGTGAACTGATTGCAGTGGTGCTTCTGTTTGAAAAGCTGGAGTCAAGAACAGTGCAGAGTTTCAACACTGGAGAGAATGCAGGACTGATCCCTACAAACACATTTAACCTCTTTTGCAACTAAATCCCATAAACCAACTTTAGTGGTGCAATGAAGTTCATTGTCTGCTAAGTCATTGTGAATCATAAAGTCCCCATTTGTGTGGTATAAATCAACATAACTATTCAACAATTAAATCTACAATGAATATATTTTTTAAATTGCCAAGCATTATGTTTCATTTTACAAGCTTGCACATGCATTCTTTACAGCCTACTGTCGTGTAATGCTTTATAAATGATACTTGATAAACAACAGCTGTATAATCTTAGAAATATTCATCAAGAGGCACATATATCCATGGTAAATCACTTTTGACTTGTACAATGCTGGTGGCTGGCATATATTCTCCTAACTGCTTGCATGTGGAACATAATATGACATGGCACTATACTTCTGTGAGAGAAAAATACATTCAGAAAACATACTAGGGTATCAATTGCAAGCAAGAATGAAAAACCTTTGTCAAGTGCACAGTTGCAAAGTGTAAATCTCATAGTAGATGTGATATTTATGCAACACCACTATGCATGTTTTGCATAATAATGCAAAATAATGTTTATTTTTAAATTGGACTTCATTGCACTAATTTTCACAGTTTATTGGCACTGAAAAATAAAGCATAGGGAAGATGTGGTATCAGGGATTGGCTTTGCTCTCCCATAAATTAGACCAAGCTGCAGCTCCAGTATTTCCCTCAGATGTTAGAGTTCTACTAATTCCCTAGATTATGTCATAGTTTATTTCCTATCTGTTATACACATCTCAACTTTCAGAAAAATCCTTGTGAGACAGAGTATAAAATAAAAGGGTTCGGGTATTCTTTCAGATGCTTCTCTGTGACTTCTGCAGAGCCAGATACAACAGTTCATATGTCACAGTGAGTTTTGGGGAGGAAGAGATAAGGAAAGAAGAACATCATTCACATGCTGATGGCAACTCGGTGCTGATGCTGTTACATGGCAGTGGGACTAAAGAATTGAAGTGCACTGTGACTGCTACCTTTGGGCTCTATGCTGAATTGAATTGCTCCTTATAGCACCCTCCAGCTTTATTGAGACTGTGCAGTTTCTATTTAACATTTACACTATAAGGTTACAAGTATTGTTCAAGAAGCACCATTTATCTTTTGTTTAGTATCTTCTGAGGAAGCCAAAGTCTGAGGTACAAACTGTGTCTACTCCACTCACACAGCAATTTCCATGATACAAGCTATGCTTGTTTTTTAAAAGTCATGGCTAGGATTCTCCTCACCGAATCAAGAAAAACACACCCAAGGTAAACCCCTCAGCTAGGCTTCTTCTAAAACCCAGTGGAGAAAAACAGACCAATTAATCCCATCCTAAATACTACCTGAAAAAAGAGGATGAACCTCCCTGTGGAGTGTGTGCAGACTCTAGAGGCAGCCTAAAAGGCTTCCTTAGAGTAGAAATACTTTTTTTTAATAGGGTAGTGTGAAGCGAGATGAGTGCAGCCAGCTGTGCCCCTTTTAGTCTCTGTGCAGCAGCCATCCCCCCAGCACAGCTGCCCTTAACTGCAGAGCACAGGGGGGTTGTGTGCATGTGGCACAATTTACCCCAGCTGTGCAAGTGAGATTTTATTCAGGGAAGTAGCTTTGTTTACCTGATCTGTTGTGTCTGTGTAAAGTTAAAAATTTGATCCATGAGTGTGTAAATAGCTTTCATATGAGTTACATGAAGTGGTAGAAAATCTTTTTTTCTAGCATAACTCTACAGGATCTGGAGCTGTTTGAGGAAGATGTTGCTTGAACAGGCTTTCTACTAGTTGTTTGTATCCATGATACACACTTAGAGGAATTTGCTGTCTCTGCAGTTCTGCATTTGTGTCTGTGTTACACCAAAACCTCTCAGGTTTTTGACAGAAGTTGATGGATTCTCTTTATATCCTCTTATCTTCACTATGGATAGAGAAAAAGCTGGAGCATATATTTTATTCACTTATAGTGGCAGAACTTAGGCAGGAGCTCTCAAGAAAGGACGTACTGCACAGGAAGTCTCCTGGCTGTCTAATTAAAAGATGAGCTTTGGACTGAGGGGGAAATTGCATGCTTCTGAGACAAATGCTGGAAAATGAAGGAATTTTTCTCATTTCTCATGTCTGAATTTGGAAATATGACTCACATAAGACAACAAATTTTTCAGATTCGTTTCTTGATCATCAGAAGTTATTATTAGGAAGTGTAGAAGGTACATTTTCTTTGCCCTTTTTTTCCAACTTGAGGAACTCCAATAAATTAATTGACACTCCTATCTGTTGTGTTGGCATCTCTGGTTTTATGTATGCATTGTATCTATGTCTGTTTGTGAACACATACAAGTCCTGCCATGTATTTACCCCTCCAGCCTGTTTTAGGCCTTTTAAAACCTTTTTCAACAACGTGCTCATCAATAGTTTTTCATCTTTTAAACATTTCTGTAGAAACAAAACCAGATCTACGAAACCAAATCCAAGAACAGAAGACATCTTACCAATATACACTGCTGCACAAATGAGAGCAAGTAGTAAAAGTTTAAAAGTTTCTCCAGGTAGGTACAGGCTAAATTTACATTTTGAAAAAAGCAGAGCAAGTACACATGACTTAAAGTTGTATTTCAGCTCACTATTGTCACCCTGCTAACAACATATGACAAAAAAGCTTTACAGTGTATACTACTACTGATTAATTCTTAACTATAGAAGACCTTGCCTTCCTGGTGACATGTAGGTTTCCAACAGAAGCAAGGACAGGTACTTAAGAAACAAAGCATGTAGAGGCATCTTTTCCCCTTCTATTCTATTCCAGCTTTTGTTCGTTGTTTGGATTTCCTGAAGCGGAGGCAACATCTGTAGAATTGTGTTTAAATTCATTAATGAACCTCTTCCCCAGGGACTCATCTAATTCTTTTCTTGATTCATTTTAATTTTGGTCTCCACCCTGAAGCAATGAGTTCCACAGTTATGTGATGTATAAAAGCATTTTCTTTTGTTTGCTTTAAAACTGCTGTGATCTGAATGTGCTTCGTTTCTTAACATGATGAAAAGCAGCGAATAACAATTCACTACCTACATTCTTGAAATAATTTTTTGCTTTATAAATGTCTGTCATGTTTTTAACCTAAGGTGTGCTGTAGGTTTTTTTGCCAAGATTATTGCCATCTTTACCTCTGTTTAGTTCTAGTGAAAGGTTTTTGAAACAGGGTAACCGGAATTGTATGCAGCATTAAATGTGTTACACATATGAGTTTTATTAAGTTGTTTTCTGTTTTGCTCTCAGTTCCTTTCCTAAGAAATCCTAACACTGTAGTTGACACAAGTTATGCCATCAGCTTGCAGATTATCTTATAGAATGAACCCCAGTAACCCTGGATTCTCAGTCCAGGATAGAAATAGTTCATCCAGAGCCCATTCTTTTAGTAATCAAGACTAATTTACTCCAAATGCATTATCCTGCACTTATTGATAATGAGCTTTATCTGCTGTTTTTCTTCATTGTCCTCCCCAGTGAGCTCTGGAAGTCCCTGATGTCTTACATCTCAGAAAGTCCCTCTGCCAGGTAGCACAGGAGAATGATGAACCATACAGATCCAACTCCAGATATTTAGGGATTTGTTGGTGGAAAAAGTTGACCACTTACAGCTATTCTTTGTCATCTGCCTCTAAGTCATTACTAATCCATGGCAACAGCTCCCTGTTAGTCCCGTGGTAATTTATTTTGTAGAAAACTTTAATGAAGAAATATATCAAAAGCCTTTTAAAAAGCCAAGTACTCTGTGGCATTAAGATCACTGTAATCCATATGCTTGTTGAGAGTTTAAAAATTTCGAATACATTTGTAAGAAATATCTTCCCTCACTAGAACAGTGTATTAGGCAATATACTTTTTTTCTCCAGATGTTTATTAATCTTAGTCTATATTACAGTTTTACCATTTTGCCTGTACAAAAATCAGACTTGCAGTCTATGGATCCAAGATCTCTCTGGAGTCCTTCATAAAGATTGGTGTCACATTTCCCACCTTCTGTTCCTCTGGCAATAGGTTAGACACCACTGTTAGCAGTTTAGTGATTTTATATTTGGGCTCTGTTATAAATCTTCAGTGAATACCATCTGTTCCTGGAGATTTCTTACTGCTCAGTGTGTCAATTTGCTCTAAAGCCTTTTCTATTGACACTTGAATTTGAGCCAGTTCCTCAGCCTTATCTCCCATAAGGAATGACTGATATCAGGACCTCATTCTCTTCTGTAATGAACACTGATGCAATAAATTAATATAGCTTTCCAGCAATACTCTCATCTTCCTTGAATGTTCCTTTCATACCTTGATTGCCTATTGGTCCCATCTTAATCTCTGTCAGGCTTTCTGGTAATGGTATGTTTGAAAAAAGCTTTATTAATAGGTTACCTGTCCTTACTGTTACTCCTTCAAATCCCTTCTGGCCTGTCATGCAGCATCTCTGTATTCAGCTTTCTGCCATTTATATTCCTTTCTCTTCTGTTTGTTTGGATGCAGCTCCCTATCTTCACTTCTGACAGCTTTCTCTGCTTTAGTATTTAACATAGGCCAGGTGATTTTTTGTTTTGAATTTATGTTTTTAATGATTGAATATATTTTTTCTGTATCTCTAATAAAGAACCTTTCTAAATTGTCTTTCTGGAAGTGTTTTACTCTGCTGATGGCTGCTTTTCTTTTTTATTTCACTGTTTCACCATTTTATATTTTTTCTATTTTTAAAGACTTTGGTATTGTGGCACATTTGGGACCTTTCCCTTTCCAGTAATGAGGAAAATTAATGTGGTCACTATTAGGGGACTCTGCATGAGCAGATCTCTCTTCCCTGGGTAGCTGCTCCAATAAACCAGTCATCTCTAATACCTAAAAATGTTCTTTCAGAAACAAGCATGCCTAGAAATAACATTTTTTAGAGAAATTAATTTATTTTCAGAAAGTCTACTTTCATTTGCAATTGAAAAACAGTTACTGGGGGAAAAAAAGGAAGCTACCTAGATTTAGACCTTTTCTACCTAAAATTGCAACAAATTTATATGGTGTGGATCATACTATCTGCTATGTAAATATAACATTTCAATTCTTAGCTTGATTTTACTCTGCAATTTTTACTTATCTACTTTACTGATTTATACTGAAGTAGAAGTAAGATCAGGTCTTAAATCAGCAAATACACCTAAAACAGATACTATAATCTTTAATAGTTGCAGACATATGCACTGTGTGGTCATTTTCAATCAAGCTTTTTTTCCATCTCCTCTCTTTCTTCATACTTTTTTTTAAATTTATGGTTTACATGATGCATTTTCAATGAAATTACCAGTGAGACTCAAGAAGTCTACAAATCTTCTGACTTTCACCTTCCCTGATAATCTGTGTACTTATGAAGGAATTTAGCCATAAATCAGCAATAACACAGCTATCTTAGCAAAACCAAGTGTCATCCACTCATTTGACTTCCGGTCCCAACACAGCCAAAATGCCACGGGGCGATCAGGAGACCAGTGTAAGTGCTACACAACAGTGCATTTAGTTTTTCCATTTGTCATATCATGTCAACTCATACTCTTCAACTTCTTGCCACTTAAGATGTAAGCAGGAATAGCTGTCAATATAATCTTCAGGACGTCTACAAACAAATTTAATCAGCTGCACACAAGGGTGACTAACAAATTCCAAAGAGAATCAGAAGTCTTCTCTGGAAGCAGAAGAGATCTCAGTGCTTTGCTTTGGAGTTCATCTGTGTCACTGCCCTGCAGTCTTGTACTAAGTGCTTTCTTCTGATATTTTGCACCAGTGGACATGAACCTCCACCTGCATGTTTTACCAGGAATCCCATTCAGTCATAACAGGTATCACAGTACCATGGATTTCCCCACAAGAAATGTTTTGAACTTTATGGAGTTACCAGAGAAATTTCAAATTAAAACAGTTTTAAGGTGTGGTTATGAATAATAATAAGAAATAGCTAAAATTTTAAAGAAGATTCTGTGGAGCGAAAAGTTGTGAATGGTAGTAACAAATGGAACTTTTCTCCAAATTAAGAGCATATTTAATTCTGGTACTGTTCCTGTCATTTAGTTTCTTGTGTAATGTGAAAGTGATTTTCTTATAAAGGCAAGAATATTTAGTTAGCTGATATCCAAAAACCTAATAAGAGGTTGCTGTGGAACCTCCTTCCTGCACTCGGATTGATATTGCTCAGAATCATGGGGGCAAATCTTATGTTTCTGTGCCTAGTCAACTTCTCTCTTTACACCAGTCTTAAATGTTCAGAAGTTGGAAGGCAAGAAGATGCTTTTCTTACTGAATATTTTGTTGCAGTAGAGAGAAATTCTTTCTGATCTGTGACAGGTACTGGCACAAAGTTCTGGCAACCCAAAACTGATAAAAGCCAGCTCTGATTATGCCTGTTTCTTGCCATCAGATGTTGCATGCTTCTGTCATTCCAAGTAAATCCATCCAACCCATGAATCATAATCTATCAGAGGTTGCTTTTATCTTTCAGATTCCAGTGATATCTATTCTGCACTTTTGGTTCCTGCTCTTACACCTAGTATAAATCTTATCTACAATTACTACTTAACTATTCAACTGCTTGCTTGGTTTTCCCATTGTAATTCAGATTAAATGACTAACAAATAAAAATGTTCCTGAAATTTTATTTTCACTTCTGTAAAGAAGAGTTAATTACTTTGTTATCTCTACCTAAATTTTTGTACAATGTCAGAAAAAGCTATAGCTATTTTTACTTCTTTCTTGAATGAGTGTGTATTTCTTGGACTGTATTGTGTCCTTTTTTTTTTTTCTTGTTTTTGTAATGAAGAGGGAGTTTGTGTTCAGTTTAGATCATTACATGATGTTATGTTAGTGTAATTTAGCCCTGGCACCTGGCAAAATAAGACAAAGGAAAGACAAAAAATATCATGTTGGTTCTTTTTAATCTTCCATAGAACCTATTCTTGCTTTTTCTCTTTTCAAGAGAGGGGAGTTGAAGACTGGTTCCATTTACTCCTCTTTCATTTGTTTATGCACCTTACCAAGAAGAGCTGTTTCCTAACTGTGATATCTTTGCTTTATGGATGGTATTGACAAGAAATGGTTGAATTTCAGACCTTCATTACAGCCCTCCTTTTCTTGAGCCTCTAGGAGTGACACAGTTTCTCTCCAGTGATGCAATCTCCTCTAGTTCTAAAATCTTAGGTTTCTGCACAGCAATTTTAACAATATGTACAAGTATTATGACTACTGTATTTTATCAGAAGTAGGATATTATGAGAGGAAGGGACTGCTTGTAAAAGAAATTATAGTGCATAGAGCTTTGGCTCTATATCCTGCAGGTAAACTGACTGATATTTTAATTTCCTTGGACTCTTTTGAAAGCTCTCTAAATGAAGGTTCTGAAGAAAATACATAACTTTGGTTATCATATTTTATGGTTATTACTGTGTACACATTAAATGTGAATTAATGCAATAAAACAGTACATTTCACATAAAAAATACTATGAATTTCACTGCTGTTGCTGACATGGCACATGTATCAATGTAATTATGGGTTACAAATTGTTCGTAAGAGAGGCAGTGTTACAGTTTTTGAAATTCCCCCATTATGTGAACTCAGAAAGAATGCTGAAGCTTGTATTTAATTTATCTTGTCTGGTAAGCCTTTCAGAAAAGCAATATTGATGCTGGATTTATCTTTAGCTTGATGACAGTCAGAGTAAATAAGCATGTGGAATGTACTGGTGCCAATGAAAATGTTGCTCCTCCCTGGATTAGTTTGATGGTGTGAAACTGTCACAGACAAGTGAACAGAAGAGCTCTGAGGCTTTTTGCCTCTGCAGGGCACTCATAGCCTGACACATCAGGGAGCTTTCTGTTTAGGGCTCCCTACATTTGCTTCGGCTCCACATATTTGTCTGGAGATGTCTGGAATATGTTTGTTTTTTAATAAATCACTGATCAAAAATAAGTCTTTTTAAGCATTTATGCAGAAGAACAGTGAATCTGCAAACTCTCCTATTCTGAAGATAGCAAATAGCAAAATTTGGTGTGCCTATACCTGCATAGATAAGAACTTAGATGAACAACTGAGTTTTGATGACTTAAACCACTGCCAAATACCCATACCAGATGCATCTCCTGAGCCTGAAAATCTCTAGCAGAGGTTGAAGCCTGCACATTTTACTTCATGCTTCCCATAAGTGAAAACTTTGTGGATAGTCAGTTACCATGGCTCAGCTGAGATATAATAACCCAAACAGCTGGGATAATTCAGCTGTTCATCTGAGCCTGTAAACAGGATATTTATTTTATTACCATATTATTTGTTCTACTGTGTCGATCATTCATTGCCAGTTGAGAATCAATAAAGTCTTCCTATGTTTATTCTTCACAGATCTATCTAAATACCACTTTTATACTCTTTTACATCATCCACAAACAAACTTTGTCTTGCTGATATACATAAGTGTGGAATTTCTTTCCAGTTCTGATCCTCTGGAATTTCAAATCACTCTTTCAGTATCAAGTGTTCCAAAAAGATTACCTATCTTAATCCATTAAGAAATGTTGTCATGACCCTAATGTTCAGAAAAATACAGGCACACTAGTACCTGAGGAGAACCCTAAATGAGGAAGTCAGTAAATTTATTGGATGTATCACTAGTTTCCAATGAATGAAGAGCAAATCCTCACAAATCAGTGCTAGAGGTGAGTTACAGCACAGCAACAATAAAAATCCTGATCTAGCAGATGGGTAGCTGGTTGAAAGGGACTGTAGGAAAGGAGCAAGATTGGAAGAGGAGGGGACACAAATGAGTAGATCTCAGCTAAAAGAAGTAAACTGGACTGAAATGGTTAAAACTGTGGGGAGCTGGGTTTAGACCTCAGGTATCTCATTCCTTTGAATCATAGAACCACTTAGGTTGGAACAGTCCTTTATCAACTCCAACCATTAAACAAACACTGGCAAGCCCACCACTAAACCATGTCCCTAAGTGCCACATCTGCATGTCTTAAATACCTCCTGGCAAGAACTGGTGACTCAACTACTTCCCTGAGCAGCATTTTCCAGTGCTTGACAACCCTTTCACTCAATAAATTTTTCCTTATATCGAAACTAAATTGCTCCTGGTGCAACTTGAGGCCATTCTGTCTTGTCATATTGCTTGTTACCTGAGAGAAGAGACCAACCCAAGAGACCACCGTGCTACAACCTTCCTTCAGGCATTTGTAGGGAGTGACAAACCACAACTCCTTCAGCCGCTCCTCATCAGAGTTGTGTTCCAGACCCTTCAGCAGCTTCATTGCCCTCCTCTGGACACACTCTGGCACCTCAGTGTCTCTATTTTAGTGAAGGGCCCAGAACTGAACAGGATTCAGGCTGAGTACAGGAGGATGATCATGCCCTAGTCATGCAAATCTCAGTTGCATTTATTAATACAGTATTAATTGCTGCTTCTTCATAAGAATAGATGATTAGAAAGCATTCAAACTTTAAAACAATTAGGTACTGTAACAGCATAGTTATTTCAAGAGATTAAATATCTTCTATGAGTATATGAGCAGTTTCCTTTCCAGCTTAGAGTCCCTTGTCAACACTTTCAGTATCCACCAAAGACACAAGATACAGATGGTCAGCACCTGCTTGCTTCAGGCATTGGTTTGGCTGTATACTAAGTCCTAAGTGCACTGTCACTGCTTAACAAATACATCATACATAATTACTGTAATTAATACTGAAGCTACTTCCTTGGGCTACTCATGCTTTCTGTATGTCAGTTCTGCTGCATGTAATAGTGCTAATCTTTTAGGCTAAGTAGCTATTAAATTCTTTGAGTTTGGTGACTTGTTTTCAGCAGCAGAAAAGAACTAAGTATCATTAGAAATTTGCCTCATATTTCTATTTATCCTCAGAGAATTCCTCATCAGTTCTTGCTTGTCTGAACACATTAGGAATCAGTCAAAAGGAGACTGCTCATAATCCCTAATCACCATTTCAAATGTTTCTACCCACAACCTAGTCCTGAAATGCTGTCCCTTAGCCACACTACCATGATTCCTTTGCTGACTTCTGAGTTTTCCTGCTGCCTTTGTGGTGGCATCTGACTCAAATATATTTACAAATAGGTCAGAACAACACTCAGTCTTTGTATTTCCATTCAGACTCCAGGGAAAACTCCTAAGTATGTAGCTCTACAGACATTTTCTTCAGCGACAAATATAGTTTAAAAGGATCCTTCCACTATCTGCACTTGTTTCTATCCTGTTTTAGCCCCTCTACACTGCATTAAGTCCTCTCTGAATTACCAGTGCAAATGTTTATGTGATTATAGTGTATCCTTGATCACTGACATGCTCCAAGGTTATCATTCCTTTTCTTATATTTGCAAGCCTTTACAGAAATTTAAAAGCCCCACAAGCTGATTTTTTGTAGATTTGTCTTAGCACACAACCTTACTGCCCAGCTTGTGATGGTGGAAGATGAGGAAGAGCAGAAACAAACAGGAGCAAAGGGTCATTTTGTCTGCTGCTAAAAAAAAAAAAAAAAAAAAAAAAAGAAGGAAAGAAAGAAAAAATAAAAGAAGCAGTACCAAAACATGTCCACAGCCCTCATAGCTCAGTGTGTATCCCAACCTTGTGTACTGGTTTGTGATTGGGACACAGTCTGATCTTGTTCCAAAATAAAGAGGAACGTGACTATTACCTGATTTAACCTGATCTGAAACTAACAACTGTACTTACAGGTCCCACAAGGCTTGTGATGGCCAAAGGATCACAGGTGCTCTCTGGGAACCAGCCCACCTCTAATAGAGCTGCATCTTACTGCACTGGGCTGTGTTTCAGCTTTTGCTTGCACCTAGAACCAATTGCTATCAATTAGCTATCCTGTCTTTCTTCTTAGTTTCTATAGGCAGTCTGAAAATATCATGGCAGAGGCTCAAGAAATGAAAGGGGACAATTGACTTTGATGATACGCTATGTATTTTGTTACTTTAAGAACTCTTCTGCTACACAGCCTTAGGGATGTTTTGTTATTATTATTGTTGTCAGTTCTGAACACTAAATTTTACTGTATTTGATGTTAAAATCTCAACTCAAGGTTGTAATATCTATAAAAAAATATTGCTATAAAGATTAAACTCTGAAAGGGTTGTTCACATCCATGAGCAGACAGTAGAATAAATACTGAAAATCTTATCTTTTTCTATTTCTTTGAGAAGCAGGAAACAATATGAAAAACATTTATTTTTATTTGAGAGAAAATACTTTTAACAATACATAATCATATCAGTCAATACTCAGATGTTGACAGTTGTTGTTTGGAAGATGCTTTTCATGATGACCTTTAAATGCCACAGTCCTAAGTGATGATGTACAAAGAATATTCCTTCATTTCAATATCTTCTAGGAAAAAATTAAATTGCTTTTGAGTATAAGCCATATGTGTGATAGTGGGGCATATCTATGCATTGGCTCACCCTGCATAGTGAGAAATGAACAGGATAACATTCTGAATTTGAAATCACCACCTTTGGGCATGGCATTTCTTGCTGCAAACAACCGTCAATTCATTACTCTTTAAGTACAATGTCAGTGCTTTTTCTATGATCCATCTCACTTATTTCTCACTAGAGCAACACATACTATACAAAAAATATTTTCCCAAATGCAGTCCTAACATATTAGCATTTCTCTAATTGTCAGCAGCAAGATTTTGCATGAATTTTACAATTTTATCCAGCTATGCAGCTAATAGGGTTATTCAGAATCATGTCAATAATATATTTTCTCAATTTTGGACCTGCAAAATTCTTATGTTGTGTAACATTATTCAACAGAAGGAGTTGAGATGAAACTTTTTGTATGGGGAAGGTACTCAGTAATTGCCTTTGTATAGTTTTTTGCACCTCCTTTTGAATTATTTCAAATTACGTGATCAATATTTGATGCTGGCCATAATTCATTGAAGAGAATACTGTGGGGTCCATAAGTCTTACTACTGTTGAAAATAACCTGTATGTATTGGCCAAATCTTGTATCCATATGCTGATTTTTTTTCATTCAAATATCTAGGAAATAATTGCTGTAAGTGATTAATTTTAGAATAAAGTGCAAATGTGAACTTCGACAAATACAAGCTGCATATTTAGTCTTGTTGAGGTACTTATATTTGTTGAAATATGGTATTTTGGCAGCAGAAATACTGCTTAGGAAGCAGATAATTACTCTTATAAATCAGATGATCTTCAGAATAAAATGACATATTCACAAATGAGGAGTGCCTCCAAACTCTGGCTCCTTACCAAATATTTTTTATTTGTATCTGTAATATCTGTAATATTTTATATTGCAGAATAAAGCACATGAGGAGTGGGAAAAACTAGTTTTGGGAAAGTGGGTGGAAATGACACAGTTTTAGTTTTTTTCTTTTCTTTCAAATCTCTCCTTTGCATTTAACTTCCCTTTTATGCCCCTTTACACCCAGTAATCTCCAAGCTCTTTTAAATCATTAATGAATAAACCAGGTTGAACCAGGCTGAACCAGGCCTCCCACTGATTTTATAAAGCAGGAACATATAATTAGGCTAATTTACAGGAGAAAGAGCTGATGTACTGGAAGGGTGAGTGACAAATCCAAGATCCCAAAGGACATCCAAACCAGAATCAGTTATAAAACCTATGCCTTTTAACAGCAATTTATTTTTTTTTACCCAATTCACTTTTGCAGTAGTTGTACAGGAATGGGTGCTAATGTAAAATACCATCTCCTCCTACAAAGGGAGTTGTGCTAAAGCACTGGCCAACTAAAAGCACTTGTCAAATTAACAAGGTGATCAGATTTATGCCTTCATGCCCCACCACAAGTTCAGGCATACAGGATCCAAGCCTCAGGTCTGGATCCACAGCTGGCAGAGGGAGATGCCCCTGTGCCTCTGCAAATCTAGGCCTGTTTCATAAAAAGACCAAAAAAAAAAATCTGCTGTCAGGACGTTTTAAAAAGATTTTTTTACTTAATGGACATCGAGCTAAAGGAAACAAACCAAAGTACAACTTAACACTTATCTTTAAGTCCACTGTGAAACCTGCATTGAAGCGATAAAGTGGTCTCTGTGACTCAGTAAAGGCCTCTGTTTCCGTCAATCCTTTATTTAAAGCTCCACTGACCTAACCACATAAAGGAAAATAATCTTCAACCCATTTCTGTGTGATGATTAAGTCTGCATGAGCTCCAAAAGCAGCCACGACTGACAGTGGAGAAGAGGGTCCTGGGATATTCAGCTGTGATGTGTTGCTTCTGTGAAGGTCATCTCTTCTTTCAATCACAGTGAATGATTGACTCAACATGGAGTTCATATTGCACGGTGTACTTTCAGAAATGATTCATGTTAATGGGATATCTCAAGGGATTGATGTTCAACAGAAGCTACATCTCAAGCTTAAAAAATGATTTAGCAATATGAAAGCCTACAAACCAAAGCTCACGTAGAGACATTTGATGGTAAACATCAGAGAATAAATACAACTAAGAGTCATAAAATTGGATAGACAATAAATCTGACTGTTTAAGACCTTTTGGGGCTCAAATCATAGAATCCAACATCACTTACACAGCCATTCCTTGACTCAGCTGTGCATCTTCTCCTGAAATGAAAACAGAAGACATTTTCAGCATTCTGACAGGTTGGAGCCACTCAAGGAAGTAGCTATGTCAAAAAAACATAACAAAGTACAATTCTGAGGAAATACAACTCCTCCAACACTACCCTCTCTCCCCATCTCAGTGTTCATGGGACATACCCTCAGCAGAGTGGCACTGGAAACCTTTACCCGGATTTGGAAGCGCAGCAATGCCACACTCAGGCTGTGGCTGGGAGGAGAGGTGACACACTGTGCCTTTCTCCCTAGGAGCCACCACTCTTCTGGCCTCCCCCAAGGCCAACACTCCCTGCTTTCACATACCTGGAAGTGTTTATCGGTTAATATTAAACACATGACACCCCGTTCTAGCAAAGACTGAATTATGCCAAGGTTTCTCCATCAGTGCTTCTCTCTGACCTAGCTGTAAGTTTTGTGAGGAGACCTGGTGGCTGGCAGCCTTCTGGAATTATTGGTGAGTGTTAAGGAGGAGGTTAAGAGGCTGGAAGTCATGCAAATATCTACTCATATCAGGACAAGGTTGTGCAGGGGTGGTTTCTTTATTACTATTCCAAAGCACTTTTTTGTATTTTGTCAAATGTTGACATTGATGAGGGAAAGGAATTGTCCTTGACCAAATATAAATACAGAAAACATGAAGTCAGAAAAGAAAACATTATATGTCATAGCTTTCAACTGAACTGACATTTGAGAGGGATTTCTGTTGAGGAAAGGTGATGCTCTGTTTGCAATTGTCTGAGTTTAAATAGGCATAACCAAATAAGTGGATTTGAAAGATCAGGTCAGTAATTTTGAAGATTATCTTAGTATATATTTGTTGTCTTTATTAACATGTTATGGTAGGACTAGGACTATAAATATTTTTTCTGTATTGGGCACAGAAATGTAAGTTATCTTCAACTTCTGCTGTCCAAATACTACACCTAGCACCCTGACCTTCAGAGCAAGTTTTACAAACCTCACAGCCAGTGAGTGACCATTTTTAAAAATCATTACTTATGATAGGTCTATATAGCCTTCATATCTATGTGTTTGTTCAGTCCTTTTTTATCTTATTGAATTCTTAGTCTCGATGATTTCTAATGGTAGTTAGAATGGAATTTCACACCTGAAATACTGCAAAAGCATTGAGCTTTCTGCTGTTTGCTTGCACCAAATGGTTCCTTCACTTTGCAAGCAAGGTCAAGCTGTGGGTTCCTGACCGCCTGCTCCAGAACATGCAGTATTGTGCAGACTCATCGTGCAGAGTAAGCAACCTCTATCATCTCCAGGGAGATTCTTTTCTTCCCCCCCCCAGCTGGGTGACACATAGCCCACCGTGTTACATCTCTGTTCCTGTAGTGCCACTCCACTGCTCTCCACATTTGTGATTGCTACAACCCATTGCACAGTCCTGTAGCTGATTTGCTTTTTCAAATGCAGTTGTACATTGATCTGTTTACAGTGTAGTCCCAGGTCTCCTTTAGATGATATAATCAGCTTAGAGCTTTCCAGGTTGAACAGATAATTTTTCTTTGCAGCTGGATTTTTTGATGCTCTTTGTTCTCGCTCTGACTTTTCACCTATCTTATTTAAGTTTCTTTAATATGCTCTACAGTCACCTCAGGTCCTGTACAGGTATACAGTTTAGTCCCCTCAACAGACTTTGTTGAAATGCTATCCTTTCACCTTTCCAAGTCATTAATGAACTCATTAAACATCATGGCACATCATAAGGAACACCTGGGGCAATTAATCCACCACTGTGATGGGATCTGGTCATTTAATCTTACTTGTTTTTCATCTCTAATCAGGTCTAGACTGCAGCAAACTAAAATCTTGTATTTAAAAAGTTCAAACTGTGTCCTAACCTATCTGTTAATGTACATTTATTTAATACTTATAATTAATTCCCCTAGGATGAAGTATAATTGAAAGCTCAAATTCAAAAATCTGTCTAAAATTCTAAAGCCCACTTTGAGAAAAGCCTACCAAATGGTCAGCCTGCTGTGTTATTACCTGGCTAAGCCTTTTACACTAGTGTGGTAGGAATTGTATGAAAAATACTTTCTGCTGCCTAAAATATTCCTTTACCAAATGCAGGATCCTGTGCTGTCTTGTCCATCTACTGTTCTAATTTCTGCATATTTTTTTAATCTCTTAGCATTTCATTTGCTCTGACTAACTAAATGGAATGCTTCAAATCTACCGTAGAACTGAAAGGTGGATAACATGAGAACATAAATAATTTGTGGAGCAGAGACAGAAATCCAGGATTCTCCTATCTCAAGAGATCAACAACACTTATATCTCTTGATTAAGGATCAGAGGAACAAGAAATTTATCATAATTCCCCAGTGATCTCTGCCCTGATGTTTATCTGTCATTTTCTAATTACTTTCTTCATGTGAATAAACCCAGTTCTAGAGGGCAATCTCATATTTCTAAAACTCTTATCTGTAGTCAGACTGTCTTGTACTGTAATTTTTCATACAGTTTTCCCATCTATTTTTTTCGTTGTTGTACTATAGGATACAAATGAAACTGCCAGTTTTGCCTACTTTGTGAACAATGGCATTTCTGATTTTCGATTTTTTTAAATGTAAGCTGATAGAAATTTTTCAAGTATGGGCAGACAAAAGGCAAAACAGCATCTCAGAATGGATGCATATTGTAGTTATTCTTCTACCTCCTGAGAAACTGCCCTCAGGGATAAGGGAAGACAGGTTGAGGGAGCTGGGGCTGTTCAACATAAGAAAGGTGGGTGAAAATTTTTTTGTAAGGGGCTGTTGCAATAGAACAAGGGGCAATGCTTTTGAACTAAAAGAGGGTACATTTAGGTGGGGTATAAGGAGGAAGTTTTTACAAAGGGTGTGTTAAAACAGGGGAACAGGTTGCTTAGAGAGGTGTGGAAACCATCAGGGTTTGGTTGGATGAAGCTCTGAGCAACCTGATCTAGTTGAGGATGATCCTGGTCATTGTAGGAGGGCTGGACTAGATGACCTTTAAAAGATCCCTTTCAATCCAAACTGTGTTATGATTCTATGAATATCAGGAAATTAATAAAAAAAAAGGAGAGGAAGAAAAAGAAGAAAAATAATCTTCCTAGAAATCTTGAAATTACCTTCTTTTAATCAGTTCTTCCTCAGAATTCTTTAAATTTTATACATGAAGATGAAACATGAAGATTCAGTTTTTTCCTAATTTGACCATAAAAGCCCCTGCTTGGCCTCTCTGAAATCAGAAACTTTACTTCATCTACTAAAAACTGTTTTTTAGCAAAGAATAATACGATTTTAGTTGTATTAATCACCTCTGCTGAGCTTCAGTAGCTCTAGCAAGGTTAGCAAATGTATAGATGTAATGGGTCTGTAAAAACATTCCCCATTTCTTTGAGACTTGGTGATTATTTTTCTTTGTCTGCTGAATTAACCAAGTAATGATTAATGTTGGCCTGATAAGTCTTACATAAAAGTGAGACATTAATTTTATCTTTATAATCATAAGGCTGTCTAATGTTGTGAATGGCTGCAAGAGGTCTGAAAAGATTAAATAATTGTGAGAGAAGGATAACATTTCTGATCTAAAGAAAAAAAAGTCAGGACTATTTTAATTATTTCCTCTTCTTCTAGCAGATATGTGAACTGCAGCTGAGATTTATGTAGTTTACATTTTTTCTGAGTTGCAATGGCCCAAAGGGGGCTGCTTTTCTTCTTGAATAGTTAAAACATACCTTTCATCAATCTTTTTCTCTTTCTCCCTTTCCAGGGTACCTCGGCATGTTGTCTAATTTACACATTTCAAGGTATGTATCAAGAAACCACTTGCTTTGTGAATACTCCTGAAATACCATTTGTGCTCCTCTGTTTACCTGGGTAGCCTAAGAACAGCCCATGATCACAGCCTTTCTTGCATAAAGTCACTTTATTTGGGTGAATGTTTTATAAGCACAGTAATACCCACATCCTGCTACTGGTTAATTCAGTAGAAGAATGACCCCATATTTCAAATATTATTCACAGGCAACCATTCAAACTCACAGTGGGAATCTTCAAAAGCACAAATGCAGGGTAAGTCCCAAATTCTTTTTGACTTCCAGCAGGACTGAGACTCCTTGTGGCTCAGAACATCTCCCATAACCAATAAAATGCCAAGCTAAAAACACTGCACTGCAGTGAGGTTGACTTATGCTGAAGATAAGACAATGTCTCTGAGTTTATTGAAGCTATTGTTTTGGGTAGTTTTATAGCTTAACCTTCAGTAAGTGTTATGAACACCATATCCTTTAAGATTACAGAGAGAAGAAATTTATCTAAAAGATAAAATGCCTGATAAGTAATGAAAAGAAAATGCTGGTTTTGTATCAAGTTCAAGATTTAATGCATACAAATGTGAACTGCCATGATATGCTTATTGCAGTGTCTGCACTAGGACATGTTCCCAGAGGAGAGGGTGCAAAGGCAGAGGAGATTTCCCCACAGGCGATGCCCTGTGAGGTATCTGACCCAAGCAAATGGTGGGGTTCTGGCTGTGCAGTTTCCCCTGTTTCTAAGTACATTGAAGCTGCATCCAGTCTTAGTATCCTTTCACACATTCTTAATCGTGATACTTCAGTTTATTGTACACTAATTAGATAGACCTGTTGGTTGAAGGAGAAGAATCAGTACCCCATAATTACTTCATTGTAAAATGTAATGAGCTTTGGAACCTGACTTACTGTAAAAATTGCAGCATAATAAATAGAACACAGTTTTCCAACTATAAACCAGCAGTGAATTCTGTTAGTGTATTTCTTCATGAAACATGTTTATGTGATAGTCTTCCAATTTTATGGCTGAAGTTTATCACCATAAGGTGCATTTCATGACAGCCAAATAACTACATTCAGTTAGACTTGTCACCATGTGCCTTCAGTATCAAGACACATGCTGATTGTATCAAATAGTGTTGACTGTCTTTGGCTGCAAATAGAAAAGATGATTACACTGTTCTCTTTAGATGTGATGTAATATTATTCACCTCACTAAAAACTGAAGGTCAAGGTTGTCTAAGAACATAAGAAAGATCATCAATTGAAAGCTTCATAATGTGATGATAATGCACTAAGAGAGACAGCAGTAGTTTTGCATTAATATTTCTGTGATTTCTTATGCACGAGGCAGTGCACAGCCTACAAACTAAGCAAGTGACGACTGGTACATTTATACAGAAAACAGAACAATTCCAGGAATTCTGATGCTACCATATTTTGCAGTCACTTATTTATTTCACAAAGGTCAGTAAAAACAGTTTACATTCCTGTGTGAAATTCCAGCAAAGGATTAGTACATTATCAATATATTTATGCCAGAATGTCATTATCATCTCCCTAAGCCTGTGAGAAAGCTTGAGTAAAACAAGGGATAGTGTGGAATCTAGTGAAATAGTTTTAAGTAAAAAGAGTTTGTTCAGGGTCATGGCCAAGCCTTGTAAAACCACTGGCAACCCAATTTGTATTGAATGTGGGTAATGGAAATGCTTGAACCTCATTCAAGTAGTAAATACCAAATATATTGCGCACCATGGTACACACTGTGGAATTTGAATGAAAGTATAAGACCCACAGTAGCTTTAGGGGGAGACTGATTTCTGCCAGCTGCACCTCAAGCCAGCAGTGCATCACTGGGTGAGAGGCAAGTGAAAGGCAGGGAGTGTGGAACCACGGTGTGCCTGGTACCGAGCCTGGCGTGGGGATGGCTCTGGCTGCCATGGCAACCACGAGAAGAGCTCCTGCTCTTTGCCCTCAGCTGGAGACACTTGGTCCCCTGCTGCCTTGTCGCCTGTGGCCCTGTGACAGCCAGACACTCACCCACCTAGCTGAAAAGAGCAGAGATCCGGCAAGGAGTAACTGAGCGGTGGTGGGTTTTCAGCTCCCCCCACTAGCATGTGAGAATAGGAAAATTCAGAGGATAAACTCAGCTTTTATATTGACATAATAATCATAAAGAATTAGAGCGTAATCTTCTTGGGAAAGGTAGTTTAGTCTAATTTAGGACTGCATACAGAAGTATTTTTATGGTAGACATCGAATGGCATTGTGAAAGCAAAGGAGGACAGGCATTTTCATCCTAAAATGTGTCATTGTAATCCTTAGCCTTAATTCCTCTAATTTAGGACCCCCAGGACAAGGGATAATATATAATCTACCTAAATAATCTTAACTCTAATAAAACTGATGTATATTCTTAACATCAACCACACCTCAGTGTATTTTAGTTTAGGAAAACATATAGAGCCTGGAATAAGGACAAAAATTGAAATTATCTTATCTAGAAAGTGTTCTATTCAGGGATTAATTTTAATGAGGTTTTAATATATATTTTATTGCTTTAATTTTAATTTTTGTGTTTTGTTAAATGAGAGTTGTCCCCTTAAGAACACATTAAGGAAGAGAAACAAATCATCTTACTAAATAATTTTGATTAAATGTCACCCATGACAGTGCTGAAATTTTGGTAGATGTTTCAAAAGATCAAATAATATACTGGCACGATCATCCCAGGTTTTCCTTTCAATAAGCCAAGTGAAGTATAAGGAAACATCACAGAAGTTTTAAAAGAGGGAGAGGCGAAGAGAGAGAGAGAGAGAAAGCAAATGAGACAGCAAGAAAAATGAAACTGAAGTCATTGACAGAAGGGAAGTAAGAAGCAGAGGGGCTGCCAAGTGAGTAATAATCTAGAGTCACAAAGACATGGGTGGGTGGTCCTCAGCTGGCTGCTATTGATGCTGCTGGAGGACCTCTTGCTCCATCCCCATGCCAGGAGATCTCCACTGGGTGCCTGTTGTTTCTCACCCTTAAATTCTTAACCAGGAGGTATTCAGAGAGAGATCCGTTCTTCAGATCAGCTGACACCAAGACCTCCACCGTGGCATCAGTTTTCCTGGCACAGTGGTTTTGGAAATGTGATCTCATACAGCGGCAGCTGAAGTCAGTGACTGCTGCAGGTGCTCAGCTGTCTCATCCCCTACCCTTTTCCTTTTCCACGCACCTGCCCCTGCGAGGTGCTCTGAGGGTTCAGTCTGAGGGAAAGAAAAGAGAACTGGAAAACTCCAAACACATTGTGGCTTCCATATCTCCTGTTCTGCTGCATTCCTGCACCTGGAATGGTGTTTGTCCTGTGTGTGACAAGGAGGTTGTGCTGTACCTATCTATGTCTGGGTGCTGGGACGTGGTCAGGGAGATACTCTGTCCTTGGCATCCCTTCAGAGAAATGCAAGCTGGGTTACTCATGTGGATAGAGTGGCAATATCAGTCCTTTAAATAGCATGGGGGACTTTGAGTTTCTCATATATGTAAACCATTATATTTAGATTTGGATATAAAACATCTCTTTTTCTTATAACAAAAGTGTTCCATGCAGGTTTTATTCCCACAAAGGGGCCAGAGTTCAATTTTGTGTAAAAATGTCTGGTGATCAGAAAGTGTTTGTTTTGTCTTTTTTAACTGAAAACAAAAGAAGACTGCAAGGAAATTTAACTCCCCCCGCCTGAACACTACTATTAAGTTTTATTGCTAATAACCCTATGCATAATAATCCGTATTTTGTCCTCCTGATTGTCTTTTCCTATTATGCAATTTTCAAAGGGCCTGGGTCAGACTATGCAGTCCTTATTACAGAACATGCATAACGTTGTCTTCTAAATTCCCTGTAACTATTCAAATAGCAGCTCGAAAAGACTAATTGTCTATCACTACAAAGTCTTAAAACAAAAGGCACCATATTGCCACTTTAGGGACACATTTGTTGCCTGCTGTTGCTATTATATATGTCATTTCAGTCCTGCAGTTAGCCATAAACTACATCTTTTCTTTTTCCAGAGAGAAATAAGAGATGCCTGAAGGGAAGCAAGAATGGAAAGCATCCTTAAAATGACTGATTTACAATTGGTAAGGAGATACAATATGAAAATTATAGCTTTCTGCGTGTGTCACATGCCAAGTTTGTGCAATGCTCTTGCTTTAAAAGCTGCCCCACAGGCCAGTGTGATGGCTCAGAGGACAGCATGGCACACGTGGAGCTGTGTGGCAGGGAGAGATCCCAGGTCATGGTCCCAGGACATGCAAGAAGCTCCTCTCAGGGGATGAGCTCATGGGACGCCTCTACTGCAGAGACGGCTGCGTACAACCCCCTGCACAAAGAGAGTATGCACAACATACCTTTCTGTAGTACATCTGAGAGTGGAATGGAAACAATAATGAAGGCTCCAAAAACATCAACTGAGAGAAAAAAAAGGCCCCTGTGATTCAAACCAGAGGCTGTTTCAGGAAGTAAGCAGCCTCTTGGCATAAAATCCTACCCAAGTTCTAGTGAATAAATGAAAACCAATGCGTATTTTATGTGGCCATGAAAAGCAAACGTACAGAATGCTATTTTTAGGCTCCTGGGATTTAGGAGTCTGGTGTGAGTTAATCTGCTTTAACTCCTGTGCAGCTTGGTGTCTAACCTAGGTTGTTAAATAGGATCTGTTGCTGCAGCCTCTACATTGCAGGGTGGTGTTCTAGAGCATCTATCTTCACTTTATCTGTGTGGTATAACTGGAATGTGGGCATTTTTGGGTATCAGAGATGCATGGCTATTCTTTGCCTTTTTACACTCTAAGCCAATAAATGAATAGGAGAAGCACAAATTAGTTTTGCATTTTAAGCAAAGAGCATGTCCATCATGTAATTTTATGGGGAATTTGGCCCAGTCCCAGGGTTGGTATGGTGTCTGCCTCAAACAACTTCAACAAAGTAGAGATGAACGCCTTGAGTCTGTATCTGAAGCTTACTCAGTTTATTTAATAATCTAGTATTTCATAAAAATCCTGCTACTTCCTACTAACATAAACAATTCAGGATTTTGTTGGACCATCACATCTATTATTTACTGAAGTGCTTATCCTCTATAATTTCAAAAATTCGTCTTCAACACCTTTTGTATTTTTGCTGTCTGGATTTTAATGTAGCATGGGATTCCTTATTTTTCTTTCATTCTTTGTGAAAAAGCACTTCACTTTGTTTTCTGTTTGTTACCTGATAATTTCATTCCATGCCTGCTCGGTCTGATCTTATCAGAAACAGAAATGATTCTTTGTCAGTGTTGTTCTCCAGTCACTCAGGATTGCAAAACCTTTTCTATAACTTTCATGCTCACCTTTAGGAATAGCTACTTTGAAAAAAGCAGAATCAGCTGCATCTTTATTCATTCCAGATTTACAATGGTTTGCAAATAATTTATGTATAGAACAGATCTTACGTGTAGACTTCTTCCACTGGGCATCTGTAATTTATTCCTGATATTTTTTAGATATTATTATTTAATATGGCATTAATCTATGAGACAATATTCCCTCTTATCAAGTAATAAACTCTAGTACAACAAATAGATATAGATTTTCTTTATTTAAAAATCTGTTATTCTATAGGGAATTCCTGAAGTACGGAGCTTCTTGCACCAGTGTCTTCAAGAAGCAAATTTGGTTTATTACAGCTATAAGTGAGCTACTCCACAGAGCTTTACTAATAAGTTGCACAGTGATTATCACTCTGGTGTTCTTATTTCCCCATCACATGCTGGGATGGTTGTTTAAAAGTCTTGTGAACTTGTTTTGAAAAACGATCCTTGATGCCGTAACCCAAGAGTATAAAACAGGGTGACATTACAGTTTGTGTGTCTCCAGCTTTAATTTGTATTTAATAACCTAGTTTTTGTTAAGTATATTAAATTTAGTTGACTTTTAAAAGAGCACCCACTGAGTTTTATGCACAGGCAAATTGTATGTCTGTTTGCTATAGAATTAAACCCTCAATTATAATGGCAATAAAGATGTAGTTATAGTTTTAATAATCAATTATCAAATAAGTATCCTGATTAGTACTTGAGATTAAGTTACTGATGAAATATATCCTTATATAGGAGCTTCAGGCATTGGTTTGCTCAAGGAGATAGATCCTCAAATCCGAAGAAAGAATACCTGGACACAGATTTATATTTAAAAAAACAGATAAAAGAATTTTCTCCAATATTTGCTCTTGTTGCCATAATAAAAAATAGCAGGTCTGTGTCAAGATTTGTACCTGCATCAATGATCATTTAATCTGCACCTGGTAGTCAACTGTAAATGGGGATCCAGTGTTAATTTTTGAACTGTTCATGAGCAGTTCTGTTGTTTGAGACAAATATCTTCAATTTCTTCATGGGCAAAGTAGAAATAACAGACAGGTACTACCTATAGATACTGTAAAAAATGCTTGAAGGCATGAAATTGGAAGAGATAAACACAAAATACCACTGGGCTGAGATGTAACTGTGATTGAACAAAAAGCTTGGGGGAATAGGAAATTAAAATAGCTAAACAATTTCTCTGGCCTTATTGCTAATTGGCTGGTGATCTTGGGTAATGTCAGGAAGGAATTGCATATGAGACCTTCTTAACAGGGTGTTGAACTGCACAGCTCAGTGCTCTGTACTCTTCTCATCCTGTATCTAGGCCTATAGTGTGTTTTAGTGAAGTGCTTGGAAGTGAAGTTTGTTCACCATTTGACATTTGGAGCTAGTTTATTTTCAGTACGTTGTCAGAATTAAACCTCCGATGTTTTCTCATTTTTGTGTGCTGTTCAGAGCATCAATGTTTGCCTTGTTGTTTTCCCCCTAGGAAGATTGCCTTGTCTACTAATTTGAATGTTTTAGTCTTTTAATCTATATGGATTTTAATGAAAACTCTTTTGACTGTAAGTTCACAGATTTTCCTTGCATTAAAAAGAGCCTGAGGTTTTTTCCATTGAAGTAATTTTCCTAATATGGTGAGAAAATGCCAGCATCTAGAAGTAGTGACTTTAAAGGAATGAAATACTATTTGAATTAAAATAAGACAGGATGCTAATTCTCATTTTACAGAACTTTTTTAAACAGTAGTGCTAAAACCCAGTGAATCTAAGAAGTCACTTCCAATCTTAGACATATAGACTATGTAGAAACCAAGAATACATGTAGAGATTTCAGATTCCTGAAGAGAGTAATAATTTAGAGGGCAAAACTTAGCACCTGGATTTGGGAGAGCAATGGTTTCGAAGTGGAGAAATGGAGTTACTGATTTTGGAGAGCAACAGCAGGAAGCAGCGAACAAGCATTTATTGTAGGCTCATCTCATTTAAAAAAAGTCACATCTGGAAAAGAGAGCTTGCCTTGCCTCTGTTCTTGAGCCTTCAATTTAACAGGTCTTTCCATAGCTTGTACATCTTGGTGCGTAATGTAAATTGTGCTGTCCAAAGAGGTCCCTAAAAGTCTTTCTTTCTCCCCACTAGTACTTTGTTACCCTTCTCTGAATATAATAGTCCGTGAAACACTTATATTGAGAAGATAATAGGTTAAAAAATATTAAAAGTGGACAGCATCTACTTCCCAGAAAGGCACAGCCATTCAAGCATTTGAATCTCTGCGAGAAAAACCTCTCAGGTCTTAAGGTATTCCCAAAGGAGTTACTTAGGGTTCCTCTTCTCCTTTTGATAGCACTTAGCAAGAATCATATTTTCCAAAGCCTTCTGACTTACCCTTGGCCCTCTGTTTTATTGAAAGCTCTTGCCAGTATGCAGGACATATGCAAGTGAACAGGGACATCACTAACTACTGTAGCTTCACTTCAGGTTCCACAGACACTGATGCCCTGGAACTTCTGCCCTACTGCTGACTCAGATTTGTCCATACACAGGAAATCTGTCCTACTTTACAATAAAACCTTCTCTTTTGAAGTTAAAGGATATCCTTAACATTTGTAAAAAATGGGTGCTGAGGTGGGGAGGTTTTTATGAAGATTCACAATCACCACCAGCCTGTGGGGATAATTGAGCCTATGGGCAGAGAAAAATCCATTCTAGAGAATCTCCCACTTTTTTTGTGTGACTGAGAGATAAAAAAAATAGTGCCCAGGTTTCTGACACTTTTTATAATTTCCATCTCCTTACGTCACTATTGTGACAAATTTTGTCACCATGAGTGCTATGAAGAAATAAATGTTTCAAAATGCTACAGAGAAGGGGAAAACTAAAGATTTTCTGACCTAAAGAATGGGAAGAAAGAGAACAAAACAGGAAAAGGAAAAATCCTAATAATTCAAAGTTTCAGTTTTAAATAAAACACCTGCTTTACCTAAGAAGGCAAAATATTCCTGTGGAAGTTTTTGGTGTTGAGGACAAACACATAATTTCAATTTGTGGGAAAGAGAATGCAAACATAAAATTTTAAGTGAAACTGTGTCAATTCTGAATAATCATGGGTTAGAGGAAATGGGTTAGAGTTCTGTAATACACAGCTACTGTGCAACAAAAAGTGGGGTTTTTTTCTTGTGATTGTGTTTAAGATTGAGGCTGCATTCTGCTTTTATTGAAGTAACTGAGTGTCATTATATAACAAATAAATCCCCCAGTTTCTAGAAACTGGAACACAGAGTAGGCAAAATCAGTTCTGTATCTGCTTTCTTCTACCAGCCTGTACCTCTCTGTTGTTTCAGCAGCATCAAATATGTATAGCAGATGCCATCTCCTGGCAATATCATTTTTGGAAAGTAGTACTAATCTTACACAGCTTACATGCAGGAACTGATTTTTAACTATTTTCGAAATATGCTTAATGGGAAAGCAAGCTGTTAAGTCCTTGGAGTTTCATAGAAAGCGTTAACAGTTCAGGGCCATTAGTTAAATGTTCTGATTTTCACTTGGCAGCTCCTAATAGTCTTGCAGTAAAGAACTCTATGTTAAAAGTTTAAACAAATATCAAATACATTTAAATACATATTTTTAAAAAAATTTGAATTCCTAAAATGACAAAGTTTGCAGGTAGGGGTTATTTTTTTTCTTGAGATACCTAATACAGCTGGAAGAGAACAAGCTTTCTGATTCAGGAGGGGATTTGTAAACTTATCTTCAAATTCTTGTCTAATTATATACAGAAGAAATAAGAATCAAAGTGTAATGATTTTAAAGAAATACATGTCTTGACTACCAGAGAAATCGAGTGCTGTAACATGGAAAAAAGACCAGAATTCAAGTGGGCAAAATGCAAACCAGTGTGATTTGACTTGGACATATTTAGAATATTTTATTGCATTTCATGAATAATTATTGAGTTTCAGAAGCATCCCTAAGTGGCAAACAAGTATGATAAGGCTGCACAACAAGCTCATGGAAATGAGGTTCTGACATGCAGTGATCTGCTTTATTACACCAACAGATTGCCTGGCGCTCAGCAGAGCATCTCCATGGGGTCTGTGGCCCTGCTGCTTCCACAAAACTGAAGCAAAAACAATAGTGGTGAATCTTCCAGCTAACTGTAATCTGTGTTCATTTTGTGTTTCCAAGTCCTTTTGGACTTGGTGATGTTGAAGTAAGGAGCTAAAGTGGGTGCCTCTTCGCAATATCTCTCTGTTTGTACCATCCCGTGTTTTGTGGTTTCTAATACAGACAGATTCACACAAGACTTTTACCAAACTGGTAAATGTAAGGAGGTCAGAAATAGGCTGCAAAGTGGTCTTAAGATGTCAGGGCCACTGGGCTTCAGGAAAAAAAATAACTGGTAGAAAAAAGCTGACATTGTGCACCAGATCAACATTACTACAGTTTAGACAAGGAGAAAATGAAAAGCTACATACATTTTAAGACAGCGAGTTTAATCTTGATGAAGCTTCTCCAGTGTATTTAATGCAACACATTGCCATTAATTGCACCCAAGAGTAGGGTGCCTTTCTGGATAGCAAAACTGGATGGGAAAGCAAAAAACCTCTGACAGCTGGGCACTCCTACCCTTCCACGTGCTTTTTTACAGGGCAGCGCAAAACCCTGGTGATCCATACTTGAAGCAGAGTGGGTGTCTGCCTTGGAGAATGGTAGTAACAATTGCAGCTGGCCAAACCATGGCATGAAAATACTTGGGATCTTTGGAGCAGACCTGTCCATTTGGAATATCATATTTATGTAGAGTAAATATATCTGTGAGGTACTTCTAGAGCCAGGCAATCCTGTGCATTTATGTTTATAACCAGCAGAAAAACATGTCTCAGCTGCTGCAGCTGGAATTTCTTATACTACATTTTAGTAATTAAGCCAACAAAGTGCTGCTTACCAAAATTATACCTTTTGCAGTCGTTTTAGAAATTCTCAAAAATTTAGAGTGCTTTTTTTGTAGGGCTTTATTTTGCTTGATTTTTACATCATTCCACTCAGACATTTTTTGGCAATGTTTTGCTGATGCAGCTGTATAGGGAACAGAGTCCCAGTCAGGGGCTGGTTTTGCCATTGTCGCCTATCTGGGAGCTGAGAGCCCGTCTCTCTGGAGCATCCCAGCTGAGCTGAGTGCTTCCCACCTCTCACTGAGCTTGTGATCTTGGTAGGGCAGAGACTGTTTCCATAGCCCTAATTGCTCGCTTTGCAAGGCTCCTTGTTACAAGTGTTTTTGCGCTCACTGAGGCATGTGAATCAAACTTGTCTGTGTTTGCTTCAGCCCCATAAACAGTGCTTGTTACAATATGGGCTGTTTGCCTGATTATTCAGAAGTCTAATCATTGTAGGCTTCATTCTAGCAGCACTCACACTGAGCTTGTTTTGCAAAGCCCTCTCACGACTTCCATTATCTTTTTAGTACTATGTAATTCTTTCACATCATACTGTTTTCAGAAAAGGAGTGGGGGAAAAAAAACAAAGCAGAAAAAGCCGACACCACAGAAACAGCTTCTTTGCACAGTACAGTACAGTACTGTTTTCCAAGTCATGCCCAGAGCTACTACTACTAATTTTGCTCTATGGGAAAAAGGACTGTTTCCCTTTGGTAATTCTCATCTGCCCAGTCCTAAGCCTCGTTATAATCTCTTTTTCCCTGCTTAAGTAATTATTCCTGGGCTCTTAATTCCAAAAGTAAAATCAAATAATAAAACCTGGAAATTGCTGTCATTGATGTAGGGAAAATATAAACCAGCCATGTTTTCCTCCTGGAGGTTTTAACTTGAAAAACTGGAGCGTAACTGTTGTCATTGTCTGAAACTTCTGTAGCGGCTGGTAATTTACATTAATTAAGTATGCAAATAGATGACATAAACAACAAATTGGCCTCAGCATTAACAGTTTTCCTCCCACATTTTGAGACAAGCAAAGTGGTATAATGGTATGGAAGGGATCTAATTCATCCTAATTCTGATCTTCCTCTGGGAGCAGAAGGAATCCAGCTGTGCTGCTGGTGGTGTTAGTAATTTTGACACATGGAAGATTTTGGTTTTAATGTAATTTCAGATAAATACTGCTTGACTTTTTCTTCTTTTTTTTTTTTTTTTAGCAACATTTACACAAAACAAAATGTGATGAGAATTAGGGTATTGCTGGTCAATCACATTGCCTCAAGCGTGCAGAATTCCTGTTTCATAAGTGGAAATAGAACTTTATCATTTTTAGGAGGCATCAAACTAGTGCAAATTATTTCTAGATAGTGTTCAAGAATCTTGGTTGCAGTTTTTACTGCTCTGAAAGGACTGTCTTGTTGGAGCTCCGGAAATTAGTACTTAAGGTTATTGATCCGTTTTCTCTCTGGCCGTGGTAGAGAATGTGTGTCAGAAAAAATTTATAACAACAATACTCATCTATCTTTAGACACACTCTTCTTATACAGCTAAACACAATGAATAAAGAATGTATTAATATTCAGATATCTATGTGCATTCACTGCAGTTCCCCTATAGATCACTTCTTCCTTTATGTTTCATCCATTTTTCCCTCCCAGAAGGAGGCATGCCACAACCTGCCTCAGTCCCGAAGTCCTAGCTTGCTTCCCCAGCTGTATTATCCCACAGGCCATTTGTTCTGGTCTCATGCATTGCTCATCTTTCAGTCTTGTCATGCATGCTGTTTGCTAATTGCATGGTGGCTAACTAATCTGGGTCTCTCCCTCATTTGGGGGGGGGGGTACTGCTGCTCTGCTCACAGGCCTCTGCAACATCCCTGGCAGTGTAACTGTGGGTAAAGGACTGAGCTGTGTTTCATCAGAAGCTTAACTTTTTTTGACTATTTTCTTTGCAGACCTATTTCTACAAATGTACGATGCTGAACATTTCTCTTGTCTTCATACCTATACACATTTGCTACATATAAGTAAATGGTTGTGGAGCAGAACCATGCACTGGTGCTCTCATTGCTTCCTCATCTGCAGATCACTGCAAGTTTTATGTATTTGAAGTGAGATTTGCTTATTTTGAACTGGCAGCATCATTCATGTTGTTTTGTATTGTCTCTTCTGAGTCAAAGTGAGACACAAGTGCAAATTCTACATTATGAGGGAAGAATGTTCCTCTGTGGTTTGCCAGTTCCTTTGTTCACCAGGGCACTGGCAGAAGCCAATAGAAAACAAACCCAGATAAAAGCATATTCAGTAGTTAAAAAATTATCTCAGGTATTTGCTTGGCTCTATTCACAGCCTTTTAACTTCAAATATAAGACAGAAAAGTCTCATATTTAATATAGAATGAAAAACAGAAATAAACACAGCTGTACTCCACGGTCTTTATTTGACCAAGCTATTTACAGTTGCAAATATCCTAAGCCTTTTACTATTAAACTTTGCTATTTTGGAGGCTGATAATTTTCCTTACATAGCTTTCTGCTCAACAAAAACACAATAGAAACATTTGATCCAATATGCTATCAGGACAAAATAAGGACTTCTCCAATAATAATTCAGGATTGTTCTTCAGAGTTTTCAGGTTTCAAGATGTGAAGACAAATGCAAGTAAGTTATTTTATCACTGCTTTGCTTTTTGTGTAATTTTGGTAAGTTATGTATGAGCTCTGCAGACTCCAGCAATCCTGACACAGACTAAGGTTTTTAAAGATCAGTCCTAGAGAATTTCCACGTGACCATTGCACAAAAATAAGTATTCTTAAATAATCAGCTATGTTATAATTTCATGTCAAAACTGCAGACACGGTGAATTTGCTATGATTGCACTGCAGCAGCAACTACCGAAAGAGTCAGGAATTAAATTTAAGCAGAGTGTCATACTCACATTTTCTTGCTCAATGTAGGCCTGTTTGAAGTGATGATAACTGGAGAGAAAGACCTTGACTTCTGGTACTGAAGAAAAATCAGTGTCAGTGAAGTGCAGACTCAAGTGATAGGGCAGACATGAGCTTCTTCAGAGAGGAAAGAGCTAAGGAGTGCCTGCCATTTGGGACAGGCAATTCCCAAGGCTTGCAGGCTGATATATTTGTGGTTGTCTAGTAGTATATAAGGGCAGCTAAGCTCTGTGAAAGATGGAAGGAACATGGCCATGGACTTACTGTTCCTTTGGTTAGCCTAGGAGAATAGCTGTGCATAAACCCAAAAGGCTCTATGCATACGAAGATGCCATTTCTGCTTAACCTCAGACTCCCACTGCCTGGATCTTAGTTATAATTGTATTGTAGCCTCTTTGAACCATCTCTCTAGGCAGTGTCCATGGGGAGCACTGCTGGAATGGACATTATTGTTTGTATGAAGGTACTGAAATACAAGTTTTGATCCAAAGTGATCTGGTCCAAATCCTACTTCTTCCAAAAACGGTCTGATGATGACCACAGGGCTTTGAATCATCTGGTTCTCCTAAAGGGAAATTGGCTCTGTGCCCAGTAAACCACAGTGACCTCCTAAATAAATGATGCAGTAGAAAACTCAATGTTGAACTGTTTCATGCATACTGGCCTTGCAGGCTTTGCACCATGCCAGGGCACTTTTATAAAAATAATAGACTGTGTTTTTAAAAAAAGAATTGGCATGCATGTACGTTGACAGCCACCTTCACAGGATATATTACATCTCTGCATTGAAAAAAAAAAAAAAAAAAGAGAAAAAAAAGAAGAAAAATATTCTCTAAAGAGATCCTATGCTTTAACCCATCTTGGCCTTGTGAAATCTTTAAGATTGCAGTGGAGTATCTGAAGTCTTTGGTGAGGTGTAATGAAATCTTTATGCTGAGGTAACTTTCTTCCTTAATAGCATGGTGGGAGAGAATCCATTATGTTTTAAATCTGTCTTTGTCTCTGTGGAGACATTTATTTTAAAGTAACATTTTAATCATGGCTTCAGCCTGCAGGGAAAAAAGAAGATACCCAGAGCTGAATAATGCATGTCCAACTACCAAAGGGGATGCTCTATTAACTCTGATTTACATATGACTGATTGTTTAAATTTGTAATATCACCATTCAGATGGCATTTTGGAAAGGTGAAGACCTGGTTTAGGGCAGCTATAATTCAAGGAGTAAATGAACATAGTTTAATAAACATTATTTGAAAACATACATTGTCAAAATAAGGCAGACCCCCACCACAATAATTTTTATAATAAATCAGCTTCCACGGTCCTTCTCCTATCACTTGGGCTTCAAAATTATTTGCCTGGGTGTCCTTTACTGTGCCTATTTTTTGGACCCTTGGCAATTTTAGAGTCAGAAATAACATATATCAGCAGAGAATGTGAATTTAACAAATGTCATTATAGGCACCCATTTCTCATATCCATTTTCTTTCCAGAATCAAATAGTTCTGCTCAGTTCTGTTTGGCCACTTGTCTTCAGTTAATGGGTCTATGAAGAGTGTTCCTTGATTTACTTTTCAGTGGTCTCACCTGGTTTTTGGGGCTGTGTGCATAGGGGGAGACACTTTGCCATTCTGGCAGTGTTTGTGGCTCAGTAGTGGGGTGTGCTGTAGCTGGGGAATGCCTGGATAAAGGCTTCTCACTCACTGGACTGGCACTGCCTTCAGTGCCAGCCCTTCAGCTCCAAGCCCTGACCTGCCCACTCCTGCCTCTCAGAGTAATTGTGCCATCCAGCGCCACTCGTGCTGGGCAGAGGCACTAACAGTGCCACAGACACACATAACCTAATATCTTATTCAGAATGCTGGCACAGTAATCTCGATGAGAATACTTTCAGGATTTTTTTTTTACGAGCTAGAAGCAGTGAACATTGTTATAAATGCTAGCATATAACACTCTGAGAGGAATAATTGCAGCTCATAGTTACTTATGTTAATACTATCACATTATCTTGTGATAGCTGTGCAATTAAATGAGTCACCACTACGCCAAAACCTCATTTGTCTCCAAGCACTCCACAAATATGTTGCATTCACTGTCTGTGCTTCGGTCTGATAGCTTTTTAGTCACTGCATTCTCTTTGTGTTTGGAGAACAACAGACCTATGGAGCCTTTGAAAAGATGGAGCACACTGTTTGAAATTTAGTAATAGAAGGATATTAATCTAATTAGTGGTTTTCCCAAAATGTATTTAAGAAGACACTTTTCTGAGTGATATTTACACAGCAATGTCTGGATCTTAAAAGAGCGTTATAAGAACAAAGACAATATTGTGACACAACAGTCTGCATCCTATTTACCCTCCACTCTGACTACAGCCTGTGTACTCCATATTCCACTGAAGGGAATCCCATTGGTACAGTTTTTAATTTTCAGATATTCCCAATAATATATGCAGAACTTTTGTGCTGAGCAATACTGGAACATCCCAAAAGTGAGTAAATATTCCACTTGAGGAGTGGTCAGCTCTCAGTTTCTGGTAGGAAAAGGAACCTAACAAACAGATAGGAAAAAGCTTATTGATGTTCGGGGAAGCCCATTTTAGACAACAAATATGATTTGTCCCTTTTGTGTTACAGCGTTGCAGATTTTTGCTGAAGAAATTATATCGTGAATGGGGAAGAAAACTGATAGAAAATCATTCTTTTTCTTTTCCTTATTAAAGTCTGCCATCTGATTTTTGTGTACTTGAAGACGCCTCTCTGGCTTGGATACACATCTAGGTCTAAATGTGGGTAGAAATTACTCAGCTTCCACCTAAATTATTGTGGAACTAGAACATTGCCTCAGTGTAAGTGAGGCACAACAGCTCCTCTCCTGGTTGCTGCAGCAGCTCAGAAATGAACTGAGGAAAAACAAAGAAAAACAGAGTTAAGCAGTGCTTGAGAAAATGCTCCCTGTGGCCTCAGGACACCGTTCTGTTATGGTCAGATGCTGTTAAGGTTTAAGGAAACAGAAATCAGGAGTGGTACATTTATACCCCAGAGTTTAATTGTGACCTTTTGTATTTAGGCAATATCTTTTCCTAGCCCAGGAATTAAATATAGTACAGAGAGACACTCCTCAATGTGACATCAAGTATCGTTCTTCCCCTGAAGAAATAAATGTGAATGATGAAAGCAGGAATGTGGAAATAAAAGTGTTACTTCCACACTTATAATGCCAGCTAGCACTTGTTACCAAACTTGTGAAAATAACACGATTTACTGTAATAGTTTACACTTGACTAGTGAGGTATAAAATATCTTTATCTTATAGCCATATAAACTATGGTTAAATTAGGCTGAAGAGACACACAGAGCAGTGCCCACAAAAGGATTAGGACTACAAAAGCATTACAAATATAAGAGGCAGAAGCAGAACATCCTGTTCAAAATATGTGTTGAATGGAATGGAAAGGAAAGGAATTAAACTAAAAAGAGGATGAAGCAGCTCACCTCTTGGGTAATTCTTAATCTGAAAGAGAAGTTGATTTAGGCTGAGGCTATACAAACCCCTTACTTCCCTGCAGCATTTTGACTGATAATAAAACAGAGACTCTAAATGTGAGAATGGTGAGAGATAATGTGATCAGTCTGATCACTCAGATTTTCACCAAAATAACAAAAAGCTTTAAGTAGTATGCTTGTATTTTTATGCTCTCACCTATCTAATTATTTATTTTGAATACCAGAAATTTTCAAGGCTTGTTTTGCTTTATTTTCACATCAGGATTACTCAGAAATCTGAGGTGAGAGTATTTCTATTCTTGTGTTTGAGAGAGATATCAAACTTTCCTTTCCAGGCATGGGAATTAGTGGTTCAAAAATAAAAGTAACAAACCAAACAGTTGATAACAGCCTGAGCTGAAAAAACATCTCAACTGAATTACACTTTTCCCATTTCCCTGATGTGATAAACCTTACACTCTTAAAAGATCTGTCTTTTAAATGGAAAATCAAATGGAAAACCTCAGCGCTTTGGGTTTTTTTATACGTCATGAAATATTGAACAAAAAAGAGGTCATAAGCCATTTTGTTGACTTTATAGGTCTCATGAGACTTCTTCAGGCTCTCTTCTTGTTTGCTGCTGTACATCTGGACTGAGTCATGCAGAGACAAGATGGCAGGTGTAAGTTGCTCTTGCAGATGTAATACATTTTCCTCCACAGCATGCAAGAAAATCACTTCATTTCCTGTTTCCACCAGAATGATAAAAAAAACTTTGGGCCATGCTCTTGCCCCCAAAAACCAAATTATTTTTCCCCAAAGTTCCAGCTTGACTGGGATTTTCTCCTATAAATTGAAATATGCAGCTTTCTTTTGTTGGATTAAAAAAAAAAAATAAATTACTTACTACCACGGGGAAAAAAGGTTTCAAGGTTTCACATATTCTCCTAAAATAATTTAATGTTGTAATTGAGAGTCTAAAGAAAGACTGAGCCATGGAAAAAATGAACGTAAGTAAGACTTAATGTGCACTAAAATTAAAACCGTCTATGCCTATAGCAACAGAAACCAAGTAACTCAGGAAATGTGGCCACGGTGAGCTTGTGAGAGGCAGAAAAAAGTTATAATCCTTCATCCTCTCACCGCCTTGGCCAGCCCCAGCTCTTCCCAAATCGTGCCACCGGGTGCCGCTGCAGGAGAGAGAAAGGAAATGTTTTCCCAAGGACGAAATTTTCATGATTCCGCACTAGCGCCTAGCTGAAATAGTGTTTTCCCTCCTAGTACGCATGCAGCCTTCTTGTATTAAACTTCTATATCATGAGTTATTAATTTTAGTGCTCTTGAAAGTTATTGGGGAGAGAAAATAATGTCGTAAAATCTGTGTGTGACTCACCTTCAGCAGAAGGGCAATGAAAGAGCTGATGGACTGAAATTATTTCATTTTGCTTAGAAAACCCCCAAGACTTCACTATGCAATACCGTCTCAGTTAAATCTCATGGTCAGTTCTGATTTCACATTCTTTTAATTTCTTTTCAAAAGAAACCTCTCTAAATTGCAGCTGTCGGCACTGCTGTTTCTCCTGAAATTTTTACATTTTTGCATGTATTCACCAAACAGTTTGCAGCTAAAATCAGTCCTAGCACAGCTGACCTACTCAGTAGCATTCAGGCCAGCTGGAGAGAGATTCACTCACTCTGTGCTGTCTTACCTGAGGTCTGATTGATTCTCATTTCATTGAGAAGTTGGTTAAATTCCCCAAGAAACAAAGCAGGATTCTGGCAGAAACTAGCAATGTGCAGATGTTATTAGAAATTGTAATTAAAAAGAAATTCCTATGTTATGAGGATTTGCCTAGGAACCAAAAGGCAGTATCAAAGCATATGCCTCTGCTTTATATTATTAGACTATTATGTATTATTGAAATATGCAAATCATGGTTATTAAGGAGAAATTCAAAGAAGCAGCCAAAGGAGTAAAAAGTTTGCAGGTGGCAGGCCCATTGTTTAAAGAGGCTGTACCAGAGACTAACAGCAAACATTCACTGCTTATCAAAAAAAGACTTTAAAAGGACCACACGCACACAGAAAGCTGGCATGACAAAACAGAAATGTGAAAGCAGTTGTTAGAAGTAACAGTCAATCTTCAAAAAGTGGAAATTGTGTTGAAATGAGGAAAACAGAAGAGAACATAAACTCTTACAGGTTTAATATAAAGTCTTTATAAAGTGGGCCAAAATATTTTGAGGAATAACTTGTGATAAGCATAAGAGTGAATAATAAAACTTGCTCTAAACACATCAGAAGCAAGAATTGTGCCAAACAGTTTATAGGCATTCTATAATGTTTGGGCTATAAAAGAAGTATTTAAAGGAGATAAGCCCAGAGCTGAAATGCTAAATGAATTTTTCACAATAATGTTCTGCATGGACAAGCTTAGGCAGGTTTCAACAGCAGAACCTTTTTTAGGGTCCAAGTCAAAGAAATTATCTCAACTTGAAGTGTCAGAGAAGAAATTTTAGATTAGACAGAACCAAATGGTAACAAATCAAGTAGATTATATCAAGTTTTCAAAACACTTCTAAAGGAATTTTAATATATATGACAAATTATTAGTTCAATGTAACTCAACATGTAGATCAGCCTCTTTTCCAAAGCAATGGAACATAGCAAATGTGATGTTCATTTTGTTCTAAAATTCAGTGGGACCTCAGGAATTACAGCCCAATCAGCTTGACCTCCTGTATCAAGCTGATAAAACTTTTGAAAAAGAAGTGTAAAAGGCACAAATTATTAGTTTGTTGAAAGATTCAGCATGCAAGAGAATGATTTGGATGATATATTAGGAATGATATTTCATAAATGGATTTCCTAAATCTTGAACAAGATCCTTCATTAAAGCATGCTGAAGAAAGCAAGCATGAGATAGATAAAATAGGTTTTCTCAAGTGTTCATATGCAATTGAAAGAAAATCTTCAGAAATCAGAATAGGGAATGAACAGGTAGCTTGCCATTTTCACAGTGACAGGGGTTTACTCATAAATAGTTCTCCAAGATTTGATGCTTACTCCTGGGCTACTTTATATTTTGGATGTTTTAGAAAAGAAGTAAATAGGGAGGATATAAGATCAGCAGATGATGCAAACCAAGAGCCACTTGTGATGGGATGCAGGATATTCTCTCAAGACAGAGCAATTTGGCAATAAATGGTGGAATAAACTGAGTGTTAAATATAGAACAATACCCATGGGGAGAAAAAAAGCCTCCTTATATTTATGCAAGTGCAACTTTAAATAGGTATAGCAGCTGAAGAAGGAGGTGTCTGAGTTCTTCAGGAGATACTGTATGCAAATGTCAGATTAATATTCAGCAAGGGCAAACAAACAAAACCCCAAAGTATTAGCAGAAGGAAATGGTGAATAAAACAAAAATCAGGATTGAATTACAAGCATGATACAATTTGCAGATCCAGAGTTATAAATCTGACCCATATTTTGAAGACTGCTCATTGTTCTAGTTGGGCTTTTTTAAAATAATATTGTAGAACTAAAAAAACCTAGTAATGATGGCAATAAGTGTGACCAAAGATAAGATATGGCTGCCACAAAAGATGGAACTTAATAAAGAAAGCATACTTTAACTTATATGAGAAACATCTGCTTGGAATATGAAATAACAGAGGCTATGAAATCATTAGTGGCATGGAAAAAATTATTAGGGAGGGATTGTTCTCTTTCTGTCACAGTGTAAGGACTGGGCTCCCTGAAATGCCTCTTGCAGATAGTAGGTTTGAAATCAAAAGAAGGGAGTAGTCTTTTATTTTTAGTTGCCATGGAATGGTAGCCGCCATCTCAGCAGCAACTCCTGCTCCACAGAGATTTGAAAAAGCCCACAGAGACAAAAGAACATTAGATAAAGAGCTAAACTGTACCTCAGTCAAATATAAACAAATGTGGTTGTCAAGTGTTTATGAGAGATAGACACTAGCTCAGGGAGCTCTGTAGTGAGAGGGGACTGAAATCTGTAGGCTTCAGGAAAAGGTGTGTTGGGTTCATCTAAGAAAGGACTCTACTTGTTGTCCTGTTCAGCTGTACCCCTCTCATTTACATTTACATACTATATTTAGTAGCCAAATCTCAGTAAAATGTTATGATTATCCTAAGAAAACATGGAGAATTTTTTCACTAAAATCTTGACCATTACTTCTGCATGGGATAGGCTCCCGCTAGGTTTTGTGATTTGTAAGTCAGTGGATCTGGCCTAAGGTAGTTTCAACACCCAACAGACAGAGCAGCATGCCTTCTGCATGCAAGAGGCACAAATATGCCCTGCCACAGGATTTCTCCCACCCTGAACCACGAGCCAGAAGTATCAACTTCCAATTGCACTGTGTCCTTGCATGGAGGTCTCACAAGAGACAGGGAGCACTTGGGTTTTATCAGCACTACAGTCCTGCTGTCTTTGTACAGAGCTAACTTGAGTTAAAGTGATACATCTGTGCATTTTTTGGGCAGGTGCTTTTGTTCAAGACAGCATGAAAGGAGTTAATATAGATTACAGTTTAACTCTTCAGTGAAAACAGCTTCTACAACCTAAATATCAGTGTTTTCCCAATGTGTTTCTGCAGAGGATTTCCTCTTTTGCAGAGCAAACTTCTACTGTGGACAAAAGAAATGCTAGGCACTGTGGAGTACAGATTGCAATGACTAATTAAGATAAAAGTGTGCACAATCAGTGCAGGTGATCATGAAGTTCCAGGCAATCCAGAAACTCTTTTAGATACAGTAGTTCAGAACTATGTCTAAGCTAAGACCTGGGAGTTACTTATATTTTTACAGATTTTTAACAATTTGTAAGGATTAGTAAGTTATTGCTGAAGCTTCTAGCTAATTAAGTACTTAGTTATGATAGCAGAGTAAGAGTAGGATGGTATATGAAATGGCTTACCTCTGACACAGAGAGGTCATCTGGTTTTGTTAATGACATAGTGAAGCCATAAACCTTATTACACATGAATCTGTTAAACTGTAGTGTGTGTAGAATGGGAAATAGAAGTGCAATATCATCAAAATCTCTGAAAAGACTTTTATAAGGTCATGATATGCTGACACCAAGCATTTTAATTTAAGGTTAACATCCTCTATAATACATTTGATAGCTATAATGAGACTTCCAATGGAAAAATTATTTAACTGTAATATTTAACTTTAAAAATTATAAACCCTAAATGTATTGTGGTATATAGCGCCACTATAAATTAAAATTAATGTATATATGACATAGTTACAAGAGAAAAAGGGGCATTTTTTGATTAATGTTATGGTAGTAGTTCTGTCTCTTTTCGCTTGTTCCTGCAGAGTGAGAGATGCTACGAATATGAAATAGAAAGAAACCATTAAGAGATTTAGCTTCTTAACTTCTCCTTTAATTCTGTCATGCAAGCATAATATATTCTGTACTAGTTACTGGGAAGTTCAGAAGGATGAACATGAAAAAGAAAAACTGTCTTTCTAAGCAGCCTTTGTCTAGAAACCAACATTTATATTAAAGGCTGAACTGTGTTATTTCAAGATTTAGCATATATACCTCACCAAATAAAGGACCAGCCAACTTATGTAAAAGAATAACCTGCCTTTGAGCAGAACTTATTAGCTTGGGCACAGTTCCACAACAGCGTGTCCAAACAGCTTTTGGATTGAATGTATCTTCCATTTTGCACCTTAGAAAATGAGCTAAGCTATTCCACAACTGTCTCCACCTGACTGCAGAGACATGACTACAGAGACATGCCTTCATAATACAGCTTGGACCAAGGCCCTTCCCCAGCTTGCTGACACAGGTTGGCTGTCAACCGCCCTTCCCAGCTGATGTGAGGCACTTGCAGCATGATGAGTTCAATATCTACATTTACAGGAAAGTCATTAGATGGGCGTTAAATGAGCACTCAAGAACACATAGCTTAGTTTTTTAATTTTGTAGGTTCCTTAAAAAGTGTGGTGTGTGAAAGTAAACAACTCTCTCTGCTTGATTACTGCTTTCAAATTAGGATTGTCTGGAAAACAATTGCAGTTAAAACTGAAGACACAAAAGGGACAGAAGTTCCTGTCATTAACCCTAAAGATCAGTCAATCTCAGTAAAACATAAACTGTGCTTGAATAAAATTTAGGAACTCTTCCCTGAAAGACACATCTTTGAGGAGCACCTATAGTTCAGAGGAGAAGGACCATGCAGCAGGGGCTCTGCTCTGGTGAGCGGCTGTGTCACACCCAGTAAGAATCGTGTTACTGGAAGGCATTACAGGGAATGTGCACCTTTCCAAACCCCCAGCTCTTGAGTGCATACACTTTAGCCTGTTCTGCTCCTCCCTCTCTTCTCAAAACCTAATGTATTTTGGATTTGACATCTGGCATGTATGTAACAATTTCAGCATTATGGGAACATTGTATAACTGTGTGATTGCATGCTACAGAGGAATTTGTTGAAAGCCTAAAGCCAGGAAGGCCACATAAACAAGGGAAACATTAGAAAGAAAAGTAAAGATTGGGTTCAGTAGCCAAAAAAAAAAAAAAAAAATACACCCCTCAAAAGCATAGGAAAAGAGAAGGGGCAAGGAGGAGAAAGAAACAATAAATAGTTTAAATATGACATTGATTACAAAGTTCTTCATTGTTCATGTTTGGCAGTGGAAGAGGAAGGGGAAAATAGCTTTTTGGAATGTTGCATGAACATTAATATTGATGGCCTCATAAAAGCAAATTTGGGTTTCTCAGGGGAGAAGAGTGCAGACACTCCTTTGCCATTTAAAGCTGAAGTTCATGTGGAGGAGAGTCACAAAAGTCTTCTCTCTGAGTACCATGAGTATTCAATAGACCAAATATTTTTGGCAACGTGCCTGCTTAGATGAGTGTGTTAGTGCTGCCTGCTGGGTTATGTAAGGGGGGATACTGCAGCAGAGACAGTGAAGTAGGAAGCCTGAAATGTTCCAGAAGACCAGCTGGGATTCCCCCTGCTGCTATTGTCACAGCAGAGCCACTATTTTTAATTTAACTAGTAAAAATTAATTTACTTGTCTTACTCTAAGCTTAGTCTGCTACCAAAAGAAAAAAAAAAGAATTCAGGCAAAGCTAGTGGGATTTTAAACATGTTAGAGTTTAAACACACTAATTTCCTGGCTGGAGGAGAGAAAGCTGGAAGACCAAGCAGCAAAGACACACCATGTCTGCTTCATGCAGTTTCTGTGGTGCTTGGTGATGGGGGGAATACTTGGCTGTGGTGCAAAGGTGATAGAAAGCCAAGTGAAGCTGGCAACTCTGCTAACATAAACCAGAAAATAGCCAAAATTCTTGAGGGGATGCATCGTAAAAAAAAAAAAAAATGGAGAGGACAATGTGATGTAATTAGTTATTAAAGCAGAGGGATGGGAACCAGGATGCCTTGATTTCCAGTGTTGTCCAAGTTACACATTGAGAACATAGTCATGCCAGGTACTAAATGTCTTCTCACTTAGGCTCTTGTCTATTCAGGATATTGTTGTGTAGCCTTTCCATATTCACCTGCTTTAGCCAAATATTTGGACTACAAATACAGTTCAAATTGCTCTCTCTTGCAAGCTAGAGGCAGACATTGCACTGTCTCATTGTTTCCAGGATAAAAGCATTATGTACACAGACTAAAAGTTTTAAAATTAATTATTTGGGAATCTGCTTCCAATGAGATGCATTGTCGTCTTTGATATTGCCTTTTTTGAGTGGTAATATATGCTGCAGTAACATAAATCCCGTGACATCTCTGCAAGGGTGTATTTGCACATGAAGAATATACTAAACACTATTAGCTCTACTATGGCTGAGTTGCTGATGAAAAGACACAGTAACAAAGGCAGTGAAGTGTAGAAAGTCATGCATTAGTCACATATGAACCTAGAGCTAACAGTTCCTGGACCCTGACCCAGTGTACTTTTCATTTGGCCAAAGGGTATTTTTGTGTGTAAAACAGACATAAAAAGTTTAAACGTGTCCATGGTTACTTGAATTTCAGAGTTGAATACATGACCTAGGAGAGACGTGACTTCAGAGATGCAGAGGAATGTGGGAGAATGTGATGAGTACTGATACATTCTGAAAAATTAGGAAGTGTCTAACAAGTACTGCAATGCACTTACAAATAACTGCTTTCCAGAGATTTATAATTTGTTCAGTGATTTCTATGGCACATCCCATCACAATCCCTGGCTCCAGTCCTGACATCCCCACTAAGTTCCTTGTCTAGTCATTCTGTCTTCCCTCTCTCATCTCTGACCTCTAAATCCTACAGTCTACCCATTGTAAATTCTTGATCCAGTTTTTCTCTTTCCACAAGCTTACAGTTTCTTTTTCTATCAGGTTTTCTCATCAGTTACTGTTGCTTTAGCATATATTCACACCCATTTGTACTTTGCATTTCTGTCAGGCAGCTTTGTCCTCTATCTGTAACAAAAATTTAAAAAAAAAATTAAAAAAAAAAAAAAAAAAAAAGAGGAAAAATAAAACCCCAGAAAACGCTATCTTTGNAAAAAAAAAAAAAGAGGTAAGATTAAACCCCAGGAAAAGCTATCTCTTGGTCCGGATAGGTAAAATCCCAAGGCATCAACTGTAGACAGTAAAAGCTGAGAATATTGTTGCACCCTTTGAAATTTCAGGTGAAAAGTGCAAGTGAGTCCCTTCTGAGCACTGATGAAGAGATTTTCCAAAGACTTGGACCCTGGTCAAACTTGGTGTGCAAAATTTTCACTGAACATGGGAATGGACATATTCATTGTACAGAAATATCCCCCTTAAAATTTTCACATTTTCCAAGATGTGAAGTGCTGCAGCTGCTCAGAGGAAAGGTTGTGAACAGACACAAACCCTCAGTAATGGTAAAAGAGCAAACTGTTAAAGCACTGCAAAGTTATAGCAAGACAATATAGGGTATTATCCCAGAAAGTGCCAGACAAACTTACTCATAGCTGATGCTATCAGCACCACCTCTGACTGCAATTCACACATAGTAAACTCATACTTTTTCTGTCATAGTTAGATTTCATGTTTCTGAAACACATTGCAGGGTGATATTTTTCTTGAATGCTTATGGCCAAAAAAATCCTGCTGTTGATCCTTGTGATTTGCATATCAGTTTACCATTTTAAAATAAGTGCTGTGTAAACAACAGAGGAATTAATATAATACTGTGGGAAATTCTAACCCATTCACATGCCAAGGTTTCATCAGATTGATAAAAGCAGGAGCTTCAGCTACATCTTTAAAATAATTGACACTTCTTTCTCTGTAGCCCTGAGTCTACAAAGTATCAATTGCCTTATATGAAGCCCCCCAATGTGTCAAAACATTTTGGATCAGTACTCAGCTCCTGGAGCACTGAACTTCAACATACCAATTTTATCTGGATGCTGTGTTTGGTCTCTTAAAACTCCTGTCTTTTGTCATTATAATTTGTATATTCAACTCTTATATATTCAGCTTGCAGACACTGATTCTGTTGATCACTTTAAACTTTGGCATGGCTCTGAATAAAACATGCAGCAGTTTGTACTGCATACCAGATGTGGATTAACTAAATGGTGCTTGTGTTCCTAGAAATCAAAATCCAAAAATGTACTTGTGCTTAATCATTACATATCTATTTAATCAACCATTAAACCATTTAACTGTGGGATATATTTAATCAACCATTTTCCAGACAAAAGAAACACGGTTTTTATGTGGTAAATCAGTCTGTGTGAGATAATCCGTTATTTTTCAGATTTCCCAAGGTGCTTATTTTAAATGGCATAAGGTTTCCCTTTTTTTTTTTTTTTTTTTTCCCTCATCTTGAGTATTGTAAAGTGCTAGACAAACTGTAGCTTTGAGTAGTAGAACATTTCTGTGTGGGGAAACATGGCAAATTGTGACAAACAGGAAATCTGTGTCCCATTTAAAGACAGATTTAAAAAACAACAAAAATCCCTCACACTCCAATCCAGGATCAGGTTGAAACTATTGGGATGGTTATCTCCCTGGATGTGAATCTTTGACTCACCTTGTACCATTCCAATACTTTAACTGAAGAATTAAGTTTGATTACAAAAAGGCCAGGCTTGCACTGGGGAGTCTGGGTTCTCTACAAGCTCTGCTTGTTCCCCTTGTTCCTGACTTTATTTACATCTGAGGCTGCTAGGTGAGCTCAGTTCTGGGTAGCTTTGCAATGTGCACCATCACTCTGCAGAAAACAGAATTATTTTTCTCTCTGATTAATAATTATAACTGGTTTAATGGAGCTTTACAAAATACAAATTGAAATACATTCATTTCCATGCAGGCTCTCAAAATTAAATGGATCTAACTGTGATGAAGACAGTGGGCCTGTCACCCATCTGTCATCTGCTTTGAGAAAGGTTTTCAGGGAGGAAAGAGTGGTGCTGTGGACAAGACACTGGAATGGCTCCTAACACAGCAGTGCAGCAGGTGTATGCATTTCTGGTGGCACCAGGCAGTTTTACTGCAGACAACATGGGTCATATCTCTGCTTCTGAACTAAGACCCTGTGTAGGTGAGCATTACCCTTGTGTTTCAGCCTTCTGATTATTGACAGATTCTTTTTACAGTTTCTCATGCTCTGTTCTTGTAGATAAAAAATGTTTTGCATCCCTATTTGGAAGAAAAAAAAATGAACTGTTAATAAAACCTATGAGGTCAAGAGGTATTATCCTCACTGTCCAATCCATAGTCATTGTTAAAATTCTATAAGTAAACATAAAATGTAAATAAAGTAGTTCTTTTCCTACTTGATCTCTCAGAGTCACTAAGTGTGAGTGTCTTTCCTTCTGTGTAATTTCAGTGACAGGTGAGCTCCCAGGAGACAGTGCTGATTCCAGTCTCTTTGGTTCCTGACCAAGACTCCTGAACTTCCCATTCCTTCTGGATCCCATTGCCAAAGCCTGCAAATACTGCAAAACCCTCTGCTCCTTTTGTCCAAATGTTTCTACACCCAACTCTATTGTCCACTGGAGAGCCTCCCATTCCTTCTTGCTTCCCAGTGCTCATCCTGCAGCCCTGCAACAACCACAGGGCCCTCAGTGAGTAGCACCCTGCTCTGTTTATCCTTTGACCTGTCCCTCCCTAACTCCCCTGCCAGAACTCTTGCCCCAGCCTGCCACTCCTGCTCTGCCCATCCAGTTCCTGCTAGTCCCCCACCTCCTACACTCCCTTGCCTTCTTCTTGACTGCCATGGCCACCTGAGGGTGGTGCCTATCTATGCCATGCCCACCTATTCCCTCCTTCCTGCCCACCAGGCAAGACCTAGCCCTTCTGATAGCATTTCACAAGAGCAGGTTCCAGATGTGCTTCTTGGGTGTCCTCTCCAAGAGCTGTGGTAGAAGATGTATTCTGGAAATGAAAAGGGCATATGAGTAATCCCACTGCAACACTAAAGAAGGCAGGAGGAACTGTGAAAAAGAACAGAGCACAAAAAAATCCCCAAACCAAAAAAAAGAACACGGGTCTAGTCAGCATGGGAAGGGGAGAGATGGAGCTCCAGGACCCGAGAGAATATAGTGGTGGTATCAGACTGAGAGTTCAGGTGATTTTGATGAGGGCAGAGTAGAAAGTAAGGAAAGGGGAGAAGGAAACAAACATGCTAATGCACATCAAGAATGTTGTTTCATTCTTGTAGTTGTGGAAAACTGTGAGGAAAGGGTAGTAGGAGTCATGTTTTATTTGTTTTCACCAAAAATAAACTAAACAGCATAATCCTGCACTGGGAAGGGAATGTTCAGCCATGGACAAAGCTGCAGTCTGTGGCATCCAGCCGATCTTGTGTTGGATGCCACCACAGGATGTGGATGCGGTGCCACTGCCTTTCAAACAAAAAACCATTTGCTTTTCAAAGTTGTCATTAAGAGCCACTGACAAGGCCGGGCGAAGGGATGGGACAGGCGCTTTGCGGAGTGTCACAGCCTCCCTGCTGGCAGCAGCACAGCCGCGCTGCGACACAGCAGCACAAGCGCTGCCAGCCCCGTCCCTGGGGGCTCACTGGGACCGATGGCTATCGCCTCTAATCCGCACCAACAGCTGGCTCGGGGCGCTTTGTCATGCACCGGGCAATCGCATGACTGCGCTCTGCATCCATCATTGTCTGCACCCGGGCTGCTCCCGAAACCTCGCTCTGTGCGGAGAGCTCTGGGATGCTCTGCACGCTGTAACTTGCCTTTTCTGCTTATGGCTTCCATTGTCATGACACTAGAGGGTGACAAAGATTCAAACGAGAGCTGCAATGAAAACATTAAAACTGGAAACTTGAAATTCAGATGAATTTTTAAAAACTGACAAGTCTTCTGCTGGAACAGGCATGAAGATTCAGTGATGCTAATGGCATTTTAATAGAAGCTGGTGCCGCTTAATGGAAGCTTGTTTGAAACAGATTGTTTAAGAATAAGAATCACAGAATCACTGAATCACTAGGTTGGAAGAGTGATAACAAGATTTTTTTCTGGGACTTTTCCAGAACAGAGTTGAAAATGACCGTTTTGTTGCAGGTTTTTTTGGAGTGGTCCAAAACATGGTGCAAAATAAAGCAAATTTGAAGTAGTGATGGGAAATCTGCGTTTGTGGAAAGTGTGAATAAAGAGATGACAAAAAACATATAATCAAATTTAGGCACAAAAATGTACTGTTGCTAATATGAACAGCAGTTTTCAGTTAGAGAATTATGTAGAAAAAGAACACTTTTCTGTATGTAATACTCTTTACAAACGTGAATATATTGGCTAAAAGGCGAAAAAGGTCACAGTTGCTTTACAACACTGACAAAACCAACCTGGTTTTCTGAAATGGTCTCATGCTTTGCTACTGCATTTTTATGGGCATACAATTCATGTTTCACATGAAAACAGGGTTTGGATATGTATTAGCCACTTGATAACACACACATAGCAAGAGATTCAGGATCAAATCAACCATGTTGCCACTTTCAGACATTGCAGCAATGATGTTAAGCCTTGCATAACTTAAAACATGGTCTATTATGTATGTAAAATATTTAAATTATTTAAAAATAGTAAGAAATGCTCTACTGAGTTAATTGCCTTAGCTTTATTTGCCAACTCCAAGTAATTTTTTGAGTGAAATTTACATGATGTTACCAGCTCCCAGGGTCTTATCATGAAATTTGGTAGAAACTGCGATGTACTGGCACTAAGAAGTGTGTAAATCTCAGCTTTCATGTCTACAAAATATTTCCAGGCTGCAAGACAGTGGAAAAGCAGTGGAAAAGAAATGAATCTAAATTTCCAGCATCTGAACTGCAACGAAAAGAGCTTCCCTTTGTTATTTTAAAATGTTAGTTTAAATTTTATTGTTATTTTAAAAATGTTTAAGCAGTCTTGTGATGTTTGGGCTCTTATTCATTGCTCTCAGGACTTGCTGTTGGCGATACAGCTTGCAAATGGCACCAGTCTGGGCCAGCGGGATCACTGACTGCAGTGAGGAATTTACCCCACCCTTTGAAATGAGAAAAAGACATGTAAACCCCTTTCATGGAAACTTTGGGAAGAAATAAAAGATTTGGTTAAAGATTCTGGCTGCTTTAAGCACTTGGCCAAAAGAAATTATATTTAGCGGTCAGAATAAGACACAGACTGTAATATCTGCTGTTGCCAGAACTAAGCCAGCCCATCACCTAACAGACCAAAAGTGCCTTTGCCCTGCTCTATCCCTCTGCACAAGTGCCCACCTGGATGATTTAGCATTTTCTGGCAGAGAGGTTGGGATGCCATTTTTTGTGGCCTCTGTGCACAAGAAGAATTAATGGTCAAAGAGAAGATGTGCTTTTCCCAAGGGAGGATGAAAGCCACACACTTTGGATAACCCCATAGGAGAGGGAGGGTCACCTCCTTTGGGGCTCCATGTGCTTCTTGAGTGAAGCAAAGAGGACAGAACATTGGTGTAGGACATGGGACTGGGAGAGAGACCCTTCATGTGCTTTAATAGTCCGCCTTTTACTCCAGTTTTCTCTCTAAAAGCATAGTTCTACTATAAAAACTTCTGTAATGTGTTTTGAGATCGCTGTGGTCCAACAGAAACACTGGTAAAAGCTGGAGATGAAGAAGTTGCTGTCATAGACATGTAGGCTGAGCAAGGAGGCCTGAGGTCATTCAGTCTAACAGCAGGTGCCCAGCCACCATGGGTGTGTTGGGGCTGCAGCTGCCTTTGGTCCCCAGATAAGCAGTGACTGGAGAGCTACTGGACTTTTTGGGCTTGAATTGGCCCTTCTGCACAAGTGTGTAATTTGCCTTAGTGCTGTGTTTTCCACTGAAAGACACACCAGAAAACATTGCAGAGGAAATATATTTTATAACAGTTGCTTTCTGCAATCCTTTCAGTGTTCCAGCAGCCCTGACTGATCCTCAGTACTAAAAAATGAGGGCATAGGCACCCAGCAGTTAGTTGGTCTAAGAAGAAGAGAGAGAGCTGCTTTCACACAATGCAAGGACTCAGCCCCAGCAAAAGCAGGCAATGGCAATTAGATTACCACATAGATGGTTCACAAACCCACTGGTGGTTTTGGTGCAGAGAAGAGGAATAACACTAATGTGCTCAAGATGCTGTCCAGAGAGAACAATCTACACTGGTGTCTCAAAGTCTGTGTCTGAAAGAAGATAAATGGAAGTCAATGAAAAGCGAGGTAACCCAAAGCACGGGACAGGTGGAGAGCATCTGATTGTGCTGTGGGATCTGGGGCTTTACTTGTATATGCACGGCATTTAAAAGAACTGTAGATGGGAGACACCGAAAGCCCCCATGGTTAAAATAATGCTGCTGACTATAACAGAAAGGGATTTGTGTTTGTTTTGCTTGCAGCCTTTTTGTTACCCCAGTTGTTTGTTTTATTAAGCCACTGAGGCTATGGGTAGGTATGTGGACAGCCAGGCAGTGTCTGAGGTATCTTTTTGGCAGCCCTGCAGGCTGGGAAGTGATGCCTGTAAGGCTGCAATGCCCACTGCTGATGGAAGGAGCACAGAGTCCTCCCTCACAGATGGCAGAGGAACCTCCACAGGAGCTGGCTACGGTCCAGATCACCACCCTCATGTAGAAGCTGCTGTCCGCTGCTGTAGTCAATGTAACGAAGCAGTAGATCACCATATTTTTCAATATGTGATGTGGAAATCTGTTTGTACTCACACAAATTGTCCCTGGAAAAGGGCCTCCAGTGGAAGGCATGAACACATCATCTTGCCAGTTTGTTTTATTCAACAAGCTGATTTGCCATTTAAAGGAAAATGCTTCCTTCCTCTCAGACCCTTCTTCTCTGTGGCTGTTCCATTTTTCAAGAGAAAGATGGAGGGCTTTTTTTCCCCTTTTCAACCCAGACATTTGCATTTTTCTTTCTCTCCCCTAATTCTTCAATATTTTCCTGCCAAAAAGTAACTGCTGGCATATTTTTTTCTGTAAACACTCATTGTGGGAGATTAGAAGTAATTATCTGTATCTTGGAAAGATGAAATCTAGACTATTCTCCACCTTTCTCTAAGTGATGTTATGCTTTGGCATGGATTGGGAATTTTGCAGCATTATTAATGTCAGTATTAAAAAGTTTACCTAATCATATGCTTTGCACAGAAACTACACAGACACAGTATATTCCTCCAGAAACTGAAGATATAAAAAATATCTAATACAGAAAATCAATAAGTACCTTGCAAATTCTGACTGATCTCTATTTTAGAATCTAAAATTATACACTTACTGGTTTTGATTTCTAAAATTATTTTAAGGTTCTATTATTTTATAAATTATCTGAATAAGCGTTGTGCTAAACTACACATAATCTCACCATGATAAATTTCTTGGATTCATCATTGTCATCCAGTCCTGTGCTACAAGCTTGAAAACATTGATGTTGAGCTTGTAAATCAGTGATAAAGTCACTGAGATGTTGTTTCACAAATACCGCGTGAGTTGATGATTGGAGTCATGATTCTTTGCTGACATTTACCATTTGTCACCACTGTAGCCTTTGTGAGCTGGATCTTCTGTAGTCCAGATTACATTACTTCAGAAGTACAGAGTTTATAATGCAATGGTAATGGGAACTTTACTGGTTCTCAGAGAGATCTGTCGAGGAAGAGAGCAGCATGGTGGGTTTGTGGCATCTCTTCTACCTCCTCACTTTGGAACATGGGCTGAACAGATTAGGTTGGAGCCTTGCTGGGCTCTAGATATGCTTTGGCTGCAGGAGAGATCTGCTGGAAATTGCTGCAGCCAAAACACATTGGAAGTCTGTAACAGTTCTGGCTTTGGGGAGAGAGCCTTCAACAGGGTTAGAGAAAAAAGAAAAGGAACAAAGTTGCTGTGCATCTATTTTCTCCCTTCCCTTCTGCATAAACATTAAGTGTGGGTTATTAAGAGTAGAGGATACTCTTCTACAAAGTTGTCTGTTGATGCTTTGCATGATTCTTAAGTTCATGGTACTATTAGATCTAGGGGTAATGTCCTTAGCTTATTATAGCTCCATCTCTCAAGTAAAGCCAAAGGAGCAAGCAAATTCAAATAGGCTAGAAGAGGCCAGTTGTGGAGATCTAGTGGATTGACAGAAACATTTGGGGAAGTTTCAGAAAATGGATGTCAAGTAATATACAAAATTCCATGAGCCAAATCCTCATCTGGTTAATATAACTTTCTTTCCCTATGAAACTGAAACCTCTAGATTCATTAACACCAGATGAAGATCTGGTCCTTGTCTGAATTTTTCCAGGCAGACAGCTATTACTTTTGCCCTCAAATACTAGCCCTATGTCTTCAATAAAACCAAGCAGCCAAAAATTCAAAAATTAGGGGGAGGGATATAGGGGAAATTTCAAATTCAAGCCAATAATGAAAAGTTTCTTCACTATAGTCTGGAGTAATAACTTGTGGTTCTCCATAATGGTCACATTGAGATGGTAAATTACTTCAATCATAAGTGTAGTTGATAGCAATCAATATGATTGACTGCAGTCAATACACAGGTATATACAAAATAGTTCATAATAAGAAGAATATACAATTTCTTGTTTTCCCCTTGTCTGAAAGCAATGAAAAAATCCTGCTGCTTTCCAAAAATAATTCAACTGAATTCTGAGAAATATGGTTAGGGTCTGAAAGGTCTCTTTTTACTGAAAAAAAAAAAAAAACCAAAACCCATGGGGAAAAAATAAACTTCTTTTCCCCTTTTTATTTTACTATGCTGAGACTCTCTGAGCAAAACTCAAACATTACTGTGGTAACCGTACAGGCTGCAAGACACCATTTTCCAGAAAATTACCTTCTTAACATTCAATGGACATTTCTAATGCCTGTATGCCAATATCTTGCTTTTTGTAACCTATACCTTGTGGCTTTTAAAATGGATCTTTTGTGATTGTTCTTAATGCGGATCTAAACCCACATATTTCCTCTAGTTTGGATAAGCTTGACACTGTTACACACACTCTTTCCTTTGTCTGGATGTCTGTGTGACAAATATTGTCTATATTGAATTTTATCACTAAGGAACACCCAGTGTACTTCCTGTGTTATGTGCTAACACATATTCATCAGTATTTCCATTTGTTTAGATTAATACACATATTTACAAGTGGATAACAAACTTCTTCAAAATAATGGGTTCCTTCAGAAAGTCCAAGTACTCTTAGGGATCTGTCATAGACGTGTACTGAACAGGTAAGACCCAATAACTCAGAGCCAGAATGAAACTTTGAGCCCTGGATCATCCAAATGCACAGAAATGTGTGAGAAACCAAGTATTTCATGAGTCTTCATTGTAATGTGTTGAGCCAAGTCACTATTTTTTTCTCTCAACTTCAGTGGTACCAAATAAAAGAGATGACAGACAGAATCCTTGTATTTTATAGTCCAAGGAATAAGCTTCCCAGTAAATATTTAACTGTTGAATGTCATCAGACACATCGAGTCATGCTCTTATCTCACACCCACAATATATACAGCTTTGTCAGATACCGGTTTTCCATAATTATTTTAAAATAATAAAATAAAGGGACTTTTGTCTGGGATTTTGAGTCTGTTAAGAGACGATCTTAGAGCACAGCAGCTGCTTGAAGGGGTTTCCTGAAAGTCTTTGTTCAAAGAGAATTACAGCCAAACAAAACATTACTGAGACGGAATTAGTACTAGCTACAAAAGAGGATGTTAAAAAAACCACACATACATATCAGACACTTGAGAGCTGATCTTGGGCAAGATAAAAGACATGCAAAAGCAGCCAGCTTGTGTGAAATACTCTTACCCTCCCTGCCTGCTGCTTTCCCAGGGTAATATTGCCCAGGCTACCCGTGTTATGGAGCAGTATGAGTTGCAGTGATGAGTAATGGTGACTCCTCTGGGCAGAACCACTCTCTTGGCCACCTCTCATCCAAGCATCCATTTCCTCCTTCAAATAGCAGCAGGAGTAGAAACTCTGACTGGACTCTCTCACACTTAATTCTTTGCCTTCTTTGATGTGCATAGAAAAGAATTAATCTACAAGAATTATTTTATTTCTGGTTGGTTTTTTTTCCTCTGATTTCTGTGCCAAAAAGCCTGAGAGTGGTTTCAGTGTTGTCCTCTTAAAATAAGTGCAGTTCTTAGGCCAAAAGAGATTAAATTCCATCTGACACCCCAACCTATTATTTTCTCCATCAGAGAAATCAATGTCCATATTCAAATAGAACCCCAATAAATTGCCATGAGGCGGCATAAAGAACTTAAATATTGTTTCATAACTAATAAGATCAAAAAGCCTTTTGAATATGTTTAGTAGGTAATTTGTTATCAGCAAAGGGTGAGATGTCAATAGCATCTAGTAAGACATTAATAGCTTTTCAAGGCCAGCTTAGGAGTAGAGTGAGATAACTAAACATAAAGGATAGACAATCTTCATGGCTTTAAAGTACTAACAGCTCAGAAGTAAAATTTAAAAGCAAAGCAACAAAAACCCAAGACCTGAGTCTTCCAGTTTGATGAGGTATTCTGCAACTTCTAAAAGTGAACTATGATATCACTTTTGCTTTCTGCTGCTCTAGTTGTTGTCATCACTGTGCTCAATGAAGATGTTTTTACTAAGAACCAAACTTATTCCTAAATCAGTAAATACCAGTTAAGGTACGTTGATGGAAGGGATAAATGGAATGTAGTAATTCCCAAACAGAGTTTCTTTGGCTTCATTTCATGCAGTGAACTCTTGCTAGTCAGGGAATATTAGTTAAAAAAAAAAGAGGCTGCAAGCAAAAGTAAATGTCAGGTTCTTTTGGAGTATTATGTGTAGAATTTGGAATTGCTAGCATGTTCCTTACAAATAATATTTGCATATGATTAATAGAATTAATTACTCACTACTGCCACAGATCTCTCTAGAACTCATGCAAAAGTGCCTCCAGCTTAACTACATAATTAATGGCACTATAAAATCTTATTCACTAATATCAGAATATGATTTATGACCACAGATATAAGCATTCATTCAGAAAAAAAAATCTTACACTGGATGCACACTGTTTTGGATGAAGTCATGTGGCAAAATTATCCTTGATAATCTTTAGATATTTATCTGAGAACTAAATGAAAGTTACATGAAATCATCATTCAGTGCAAGATTTTTTAATATAATTTTTATTATCTGGGGACATTAAATGCAAAGAAAACTAAAAATGCACAAACTTTGCAAAACTGCTGTCCATTTAAAGAAAGCTAGGTCTAGACTTTAAAAGATTTGAACTGATAATCAAATATATAGGCCAGTTACATTTCTGATTTCTTCATTATGGAAAAATACTGTAATATGTCCATTATATTCTGTGTTTTTCCCAAAATACTTAATAATTTATCATTGCCAATAGTTTCAGTGTGGAAACAGATGTATTTCTCCATGTCCCTCCCTATGGTATATTTGAGTTCCTTATGAAGGAAAATCACTACCAGAAGATAAGCAGTTCTACATGGCAGTTCCGCAAAGCAATGAAACTTCACTTTGCCTTTTCTCATTAAAAAAAGTAACCGAAAAAGAAAAATCTTGATTTTTAAGTCTGTCTCAGTTTCTTCTCAAAAAGAAAGTTTAGGTCTCTGAATATCATGTGCAATAGTCTGTGTTGGAGTTTAAAATAGTTCAGACATAGTTACAAAATGTCATGTACTTACTGTCTGAAAACATGAAATAGCAGCCTACTACTTTTTGTGATATTCCCTTTTCCAAAATTCACTGAAGTAAGTGGAAATGTTTCCACTGATTACATGAGTTTTGGAACAGATTGTGTTCAAACTGGTTAAGGTTCTGCCTAAGGAAAGATTACAGGAATATTATTCTATTCTGAGAATTTAAGAAAATGCCAATTTTAAGAGATTTCCATTTAACATTTTTTTTCTGGACAATCGAGTACTTAAACAAAACTGAAAAAAAATGGAACTAAAGGAAGAGTAATCTGCTTACTGGATGGCGGCCTCTTCTGCTCTGTTTTCTTCTTATTTTATTCTAAATGGCACTTTTCTTCATAAATATTTAACATCTAAAAAGATTCAAATTTCAAGGAAGAAAACTGATGGAATTATTTGACTAATATTTCAATATTGCTGATATTTTGCAAATTATTAATTTAATTAAAGATACTCAGGAAAGTTTAATTAAGTATAAGTAAATTCTGGCATTTGCATTGCAAGATTTAATTGACTTCTTTGACTAATAAATACTTCTGTTTTCTCACATACAGTAGATTAGAAAACTGCTGGAGGTAAAGATTTGAAGTATGGAGAATTGTCTGAGCTTCATCACATCAATTATAGACTAATTATTCTCACCAGTTTAATTCCTGTTGGTTCCACCAGTATTGCAATGTCCATGCTTTGCAAATATATCAATAAATATAGTAATGCTGAAGCACTTAATTTATGACAGGTCCCTTCCAATGAAGTAGATATAAATGAAATAAACATCTTCATGTCTTATGACTAGTAAGATATTATAGAAAGTGATTTTTTTCATTAGAAAATGACACATTTTTCATGTGTCATGTAAACAGCAAGGTTACAATACAGAAATTCCACATATGGAGAGCAATCTGTCAGTATGATCTTTTTCACTAATGAGTACATATGGTTTTTCCTCATGTTTTCTCTGAACACTTGTACCTAACCCACAGAATTCCACAGCAATCAGATATTGTGGCAACAAGCCCACACACAAAAAATAGAACTTTGCTTATGCAGGGAAATCAAAACTTTGCTATCATATATGTATATATCTATGAAGGGTTCTTTTCCTAGGAGGAAAAGAGGCAAAAACTTCAAACTATTTTGAACAATGAAGACTGACTGGCCCTGCCAAATGTAGTTGCCTGTGATAACAGAGAACTGGACTAGATGACTCAGTCCTGTATTCCTGTTTAGGACAAGTCTGATTTGGTGTATATAAAATATTGTAGGAAATCTCTAGGAGGTAGCTAAAACGGAATTGAATAAAGATAATTATATTTTATTCATTATCTATACGTAGGCAGAAACTAGTATGTTTGGCATATGTTACGACTTGTATTTCATTTCTTCTCATGAATCTCAAGAAAGTATGGCTTTATAATTACTTATGCATGAGTTACCAAGTCCTGAACCTCCTGAAGAGGAAGGTTTTTTTGGGGGTTTTTTTTGTTTGTTTGTTTTTTTTGGGGTTTTTTGGGGTTTTTTTTTGTATGCTAATGCAAACTGTATGGTGTGAATGGGAGCCCTGGTTTTGGCACTATTGCTTTGGCTGCTGCCATGGTTGTGACATTTCTTCAACACTTGGTGATGCCACCAGCATATTAGGTATCAAGGTCTGCTTTAGAGATCAACTCTGTAGTACAGAACGCACCTCCTGGTGAGGCTGGGTAGGCTTGAAGGAAATCTCCCTGGGCTTACCTGAACCTAGGTTCCCAATCAGTTAGACTGGCTCTACTCTTCGTGTAGCACAGCAGGGGTTTGTGAAGCCCTGCTGCATTTCAGCCCCTTTCTTCAGGTTTACCAAGGAACCAAGAAATGAGTGAAACCCAAAAAGGAACAGCTTTTCTTCCAGCCAGGAAGATTATGGCTAGTGCATCTGGCATTGATCCATCAGCTGCCTATGCTTTAGACATCTGTAGAGACTTTATACCAAAGGTCTGGGATGAAAGCAAAGGGATTAAAGAGGAAGTTAGCAATCTTGCTGAAATGCTAACTGGAACTGAGAGATCTGGGACATGAATGAGAATTGCTGCCTGACTGGACCTACCTCTGGGTAGCACCTAGAAAACATATTGCTCAGCTCAGAAGATGAACTCAGGTAAGGAAAAGAAAACGAGGCCTGGCTTCCAAACTCACATCCCTGTATCATGCAGAAAGATGATCTTGAGAAAATGTACTGTCACCATTAGGGGAAAGAAATGATAATGTACCTGTATCACTTTATTTCCTGTTGCTTTTATGTAGTTACAAGGTTTTGATAATGTTAAAAACTTTGCATGCAATTTTATTGCTCTTCGTTTTTTCTCATGTATTTACATAGCAATACATAGCACAGTTAAAACCAAGTACTAACAAACATGAGTCCAAACTGAGCACTTTCAAAAGTCATTGCAGACTTTATCTGCCAGCTGAAGAGCAAATCAAGGCATAGAGAAGGCTGCTGATGCTATGTGAAATCAGCCTCTGCTGACTAGCTCTGCCTTATCCCAGACTATATCTGATACCTGGTCTATTTTGTGCAAAGCTACCTTGAGTATCAAAACTGAACTCTCCAATCTGCAGGACAGATCATTACAAATCACAGCATTCAGCAGAGCTGGACTTTGAGCAGGGTGTTTTCCAGCCCATTCTTTGAGGTGGCTGTACAAGGCTACTACAGGATGAGTTAAAATCAAAGTGCTGCTAGTGAAACTTGTTTCTTTCCAGGTATTTTAAATTGGAACAAGAACAACAACAAAGATTATTTTTTCCCCGGATTGATGAATTTGTGGGGATAAAGAATAGATTTTGCCTTGTTCACATTTTTTCATGGGTGACAGTATGTACAACAGACCAAGGCATCCTTTCTCTAAAGTCTGAGCTCTTTAATTTTGTACCACTGCTGGTGTGGAGAAGGAGTTCAGATTCCCTGTTCATGCCACAAGCACATGGACTAGAATTAAACTGCAAGAAAATTGGTTGGTTTTCAAGGGTCATGATAGTATTTTTTTCTAAGCTGTGCCAGCACTGTTCTAAGCCAAAGGACTTCATGATAAAGTACTTCACTAGTAACTTAGGCAAAATTGACTGTATTACTAGTCCATACCAGAGTCCATTTCAGAGACTAAATAAATGTGAAGATTATATTCAATTGTTATGTCTAATTTGAAGTCATATCTAGAAATTGAATTGAATGTGACACAAGATCAAGAAAGTACAGACTACCAAAGCTTTTTCCTCATCAACTTTTGTCTGAAAGTTTGTGACCGGGGATCCAAGCTTTAGTGCTTGGGTGATAGATGTTTTAATCAGCACTAGGGGAAAAGACAAAGTGGAAAATATTATGAGGCTTGTGTCTGTTGCATTTTATGGATTGACATAAGGTTTATTATTGTTTAGCAATATTAATGGATTGACGTAGAAAGAGAGATTTACTGGAACTGTTCTAATATCGAGATGCTTCTGCAAACACAAAAATAGATTTAAGACCCAAAGGGTAACCAGGCTCATTTCAATGTCATTTACAAGTTTGGCAGTCCTCTTTGCTTTGATTTATCTGCTCTCTTGCTGAGTCCATAGTGTCTAAGACTGGCTCCTTGCTGATTATCATGGCATTATGGATTTCACTTGCTGTAAATGGGAGAACTATTTATATAATATTTTAACAAAATATTATTTTATTATTAAATTATATTTTATGTCATAAAATTATGGCAGTAGTTATTAATAATTATTTCCTTTTAGCTACTTTTTTTTTTAGATTACTTTTTCTAGAGATTTCTTAACTGCACCGGCGACAGAAAAACAAAACAAAAGAATGAACATATAAATAAATCTCAGCTGACAAAACAGCATATAACTTAGGGTATTATTTTCTCTTCCTATAAATATAAAACAGATTTCACATACCTTTCCTGTGTTTATCTAGACTTTTCTTCCATAAAACTTATGACTGCAAGGGCTTGCAAGCCTCATGCAAGAATTGTTTTTGATGAAAAATTTCACAAACATCCAGTGATTATTTCGTTAGCTGCGTGGAGACTGTGAAATCAATAGCCATTTTGGAAAATTGTTGCCTGTCAGAGATAATGTTTATCTAGCATAGTTCTGGTATTTTCTGCTTTTCACTGTTTTCCCACTATCTGATTTTGACTTCCACTTGAAATATTTTTGAATGCTATTTTCCTACTGTTGCTGTGCATTGTCTTCAATAAAACTGTGCCTAAAGAGAAAATAAACATTCTTCAGCTTTCTGCTCTGATCATTTGGCAGCACCTTCTCACAGGTTTCACTGTCTCAGTAAAAGCCTAGTTTCTATTCCCTTGTACACAGCAGCAAGGTGAAGCAAAACAGTTTTAAAAACCTAAATATATGTTTGAAATGGCAAGAATGGAAGGGGAAGCTGGGAGTGCAGGAATACATATTTGATATATTTAATCTCTGATCTATTGACCCAAGATAGAACATTCCAAATTCATGACTTGATTCTTATCATCTAAGTGAATTTATTGTCCGTAAATCCTTCCTTAAAACTCACCTCCGCCCTGATGTATACCCTGACCTTTGCAAGGCAGCTGAGCTGGGTTCTCTTACCTAATTTAGTCATCTAAAAGGCATTTAAGCACTAAATATAGACCAGTTACCTAGGTGCCTACTGCAGTCAATGGACACAACCATATGCAGAAAGTGATTCATCACATCCTAAAATATGTTGGATGAATGGCCCATTTCATGGATCTGTCACTCTCCATGGATTATGGCAACAACCCAGGTGTCTAAGACCAAATGCCTCACTTTTATACAGCTAAAGTTAGGTGAATTAAATCCCACTTCTGGTGTCCCCATTGGACTTCCTGTCTTGATTGAAACAGCCCTACTGTTTCTTTGTCTATCTTGCCTGTGATAACTATGCATAATCTTGTTTATTGTAGACATATGTTCTGGTTTCACTTGTTTTTTTTCCTACACACAAATTTCAAGCACTTTAGAGAAGGGACATGGAGAAGTCTCTCCCTCCCCAGTTTCCTCCTCTTCCCCTACCTCTAAAAGGACAAGAGGAAATTATTCTGGTGCCAACAAAAAATCATTTGACACATACCCTTTAAACAATCTATAACTGCTAATTTAAGCAGTAGAATATATGACATCTCTTCATGAAAAATCCCCACAAATAATTTAAAAACTGGTACTGGAAACTCTTACTCTCTGTTAGTACTACTGAGGGCAATGGAAAGATTTCTATAAATAAGAGTTTGAAATTAGTGAGGACACATGCAAAAATAAGAGTTACTTGTATCAGTAATATTTGCTGAATGTAGCCTTTAATTTATCATCTGCAAATGCAGCCCAGTGAAGATGTAGTGAGATTTGCTCCTTTGTAAGAGTTACAGCTCCAGATTGTGTGATGTGATAGCCCAAGATTGAATAAGTGCATAGTATTTCTGAAGGACTGTGAAGGGATATAGAAAGATTATTTTCTTTACCACTCTTCTAGTGAAATTTCATGTATTTGGACAGTGTATAATTGCAAGTTACATTTATTGTTATTTCCCTTTTTTAATTAAAACTTTTGAAAGTAGAAGCCAGAAACAATACCTCTGGGTTAATTATGTAGAATGTAATAGGATTAAACCTTTAAAAATAAAAAAGAAATGTCATTTTCAGAATAATTAAGACTTTAACAGCTTTTGGAGTTGATTTAAACAATCCACAATGACACTGTCCTACCCTAAACTTACTAGATTCTAACAGTTCTCATTCCAGACTGTTATACATTGTGCCAATTCCTGAGAAGTTCCTTCTAATACCATTACACCTAGCTTAGTCTTTTCTCAGGGTTTCTCATTATAATTTAGAATTTCATCATTTCAGTTGGTTGTAGTAAATGCTTTGGACAGCTGGAACAAAAGAGGCTTTGTTTCATAAAATATTTTAGGTAGTTTCATATGTTTGAAAGAGAGTTGTGCTGGAAGGAGTTTGAAGCAGACTCAGAAATTGCAGCTCCTTTCACCACATCACATGTGAAGAAATAACCCAGAGAGAATTCCCTTTGCTGAGCATGAGGCCAGACTTTGTGGAGCACTGAATCATTGCCAGCTCTCAAAATTTCTCAGCAGTTACTGTTCATCCTCACCTTTAAAATGTCTGGTTCTGTGGAGTAATTTCTACCAATTCCTATGGGAACTAGACCCATAATCAAATAGAAATAATAACCTCCTCAAATATTTATGCAATAAATCTTTTAAATACCATCTTTTTCAGCTTTGCAAGAAGAGTTTGTAAATACTGAAGTGATAGGTTGCTGTCTGTGTGATTGAATCATCTACTAATCCATGTGTCTGTGTATTTAAAATCCCTGAACCAAACTGGTATTTTCTCACAAGAAAGGAACTTTGCGCTTGCCTTCATAGGAACATCTGAAATGAAATCTCCCAAATTTCATGCCAATGGTGGTTTGATGCTAGTTTTTACAAAGCAATCTAAGACTACATTATTGGGGAAATCCCTTAGAACAGAATCATAGAATGATAGAATCACTTAGGTTGAAGAAGACCCTTAAGATCATCAAGTCCATATGAGTCCAAAAGTGGACATCAAGTCTGAATTTGTCTGTTTTTCTAGAGTGTCATTTTACTTCTTCCATTACTTGGAGAGATGAATAAGGCATTGATATCCATGGAGGGCAATTCACAGTAGCCAGTGAATAAAAAAAAGAATTTTAGGATCATCTTATCTTTGGCTATGTACTGGTTGAAGGTTTTCAGTCTCCTAGGGTCAGGTAGATAAATCCATGATCAGTTTCCAGACAAGTTGCTGATGTGCAGCCCCATGGTTCCTGGCTTCAGGGCCCAGGTTTCTTTGGGAAAAGAATGTAGGTTCACCAAATGGAAAAGTGCTACTATGCTCCTGAGTCCGACCTCTGATTTGGGTGACTGGAGAACCAGAACTCTGGGTTTCAGGCACAGTTCTGTGTGAGAAATGCATCTCTCTCCTTTCCCCAGCTTCTTAAATTTCTCATGGTGCTGTCAAGTCACATTGTATGAAATATGTTCTTTGGTGCTCAAGTATTCCTTGCAGGATTTTCTTATGTAATAATTTCATTGCCTTATATTTACTTTTGCATTTATAAATGATCCATCTATTTTTAATTTAGGTAATGAGTTCCTTCTACACTGAAACATCTCTTTTTATTCATAGGTACACATTTCAGCAGAAATCTTAAAATATTCATAAGATTCTCTAGATGTATTTTTCCCAGGCTGTGAATCAGTCCCTGATAAAAAGGACCGATCCTGCTTCTGTTTAAATCAACAGAAAAACTTTGAATTCCCTTTGGACAGAAATGAGCTCATCATGATACTGAGGAAAGTTTGTTTTATTTTTTTTCCCTAGCAAAGTATGTTTTGCTATCCTTCTGTAAGGCCAAAGTACTTGCCAATATTTAAACTTTATTTAGGCAAAGCTCCCATGAATATGGGTGTCAGGATAAGACCTACTGGCTCTTTTAATAAAGGAGGAAAAAAACCACAATCAAACAAAGCCCTGACATATTTTTCTTTTCTATTAGAGAAAAGCAGTATTTTTCCTCAGCTCCCCCTACCTTAGTGCCCTGGGGTTTCCCTCAGGGCAGTAGGATGGGCATGAAAAGACCCAAGCTGCTGCCTGGGACATTTTGGTAAGGCTGGCTGCAATCCAGTGCACGGGGAAGCTGTGAAAGCTGGTCCCTCTATAAACTATTTTTATGTGGGGCAGTATGAGGAAAGCTATAAACCCCCTGACAAATCCACCATGGTCTTCCTTGCTTAATGCCTTGATTTTTGCATTTTCCTTAAAGCTTTTTTATTTCTCCTCTGTCATATTAGGATTTAATTATTAATTATTGGAATAACCAATACACTCCAAATTCAGTGCATGAGGCTTCTCTGCCAAGTCCCACAAACAAAATTATAAGGTCTGGTGAAATCCTACACTTCTTGGTTATTAGCTCTGTCAAATGAATTATGCTTCTGGGGAATCAGATGTTCTTTAAACACTCATAGCTGTAAATGCAGAAAAATACCAGAATAAAAGTTTCCTGTTTATTGAATTTCAGCACATGATTTCTGCAACCTGTCCTGTTACAAAACGTAGGAATAACACAAATGTAGCATGACAGAGATAATAACTATCATAGCCCTTGCTAAGTATTGGATGAGAAATTGAATTTATAATTAATAGTGACCTATCTCTTGTGGAACGAAGTCCTGTTTTGGATAGTTTCCAAGTAATTCTCTGTGTCTCTAGGCACAGACTCACTACAGAGTGTCACAAAAATCTCTTGCTTCAGAAGCAGGAAGGATAAAATAATGTAAAAAACAATTTTAAAGCACTTGAGATACCTAAGCTTAGGACAGATTCATTTTGCAAAATTCACAAAGGAAAAAATGCATGTATTGAAATATTTTCCTGCAGTTCTTTTGATTGTTGGTTCATTCATGGGTTTTCTTTTCATCTGCTCTGATGTGTAAAACATAAATAAATATATGACAGAGTAAATATAAACAGTGTAACCAAATAAAAAGACTTGTCAGCAATTACCATTGTATTCCTCTTAATTTGCAAATTTAGTACTCGTTTTGAAAAAGACAGAAACAAATCCTATTTGTACTATTTTTTAAGAGATAAAGCCCGTTGCAACAATCCCTTGTACAGTAAAGCTTCAGATGGAAGTGAGGAACACAGCCTGACTCTAATCCAATTTTGACGCTTTCTCCCGTGAATAATTGGGGAGTTCTGGAAGTGTTCAGCCCTTTGGTGGTACCTCGTGTCTAATTCTACAGCCACACTGCAATTCAAGCATGTGAGACCTCTCACTTCTTCTAGTACATGTCATACGTGGCCAAACTTGCCCGAGATTATTGAGGGAAGGGACAAAAGTCCATAGTCTGCTACTTTTGCTAAGTTTAAGTGGTACCTTATTTCAGAACCATGGCTCTGGAGCCAACGCTCCTATGCACATCCCTGCTGGAAGCTGTGTGCCCATACTGTCTGCGTGACAGGCAGGTCTGTGTTCCAAGGATAAGCATGGAACTGCCCACACTCCTGATGCAATGGCACCATGCCAGTTAATCTGCTAAAGAGATGACATCAAGCTACCAGGGAATCTTTCATCCCTTCCCTGTGCTGTCTGATACACACAGGAACAGAATTTAGTAGTTGTCCTGCTGAAATCAGTACAGGTTATGACCATTGTGAGCAGCTGTCAGTCTGCTACTGTAGGGAAAGTTCCAGTCCACCCTCAAACTTTCTAAAGCTTTCAAAGCAAAAGAAAGAAACCTCAAAACCCCCAAAATGAAAAAGTAAAACAATGAAAAGCCCTCCAAAGACATTTAACAGGCAACTGAGGTATTTTTTCCAAGACGTCCAGTACTGGATACGCAACAGCTTTGAAGGAGGACTTGTAATACATTGTAGAATTTCATCTCTTTAATCCTATTCCCATTATGGAACAGAAACTGGCTTGGATTTTGTGTGGGGGTTTTTTGAGCTTGACTCTGACCAGTAAATTTCTTTCTGCTACAAAATGTCTTCTGATGTTTCCTATTGTAATAACTAGGCTTACATGGTCTGCTCCTGAGTCTGTTATATTTTAAATTCATTTAAAAGAATGACCCTCTTTCTTCACTGTTAAATTCATTAAACTCAAGAGACTTAATCTCTGTAGGAAATACTAGTTTCAAAGAAATTTAAAGTTCTGAAGTTTTAATTTACTTTTTGCTTGTCCTCTATCTGATATCATTCTGATATCTTCTCATTGGAAAACTAGTGTCAGGAGACCCTGACGATGTAGTTTGTATTTCCGTTAATTTATTCTTGCCAGATAAATGATTGCCAGAACTTCCCAGTCACTGTCTTTATTAACTCAGTTAAATTTCTCCTTTGGGTCATTGTCCAGTAGTTTGTCCAGCTCACTGATCTGCTGGCAGACTGAAGTATCCAGTGTCCGGAAGAGCACTCTAGCAGGGAAGATGATGAAACCATAACATTTTTGGAATTATACTTTTTTTTTTTTTTAAATTGAAAAACAGTTTTATGAAAAACAGTCACTGTGGATCCATTTTCCTCAGAATACAATGGACAAAACAACTCTGTTTAGTAAAATAATTTGTTTGGGTCTGACTAGTTGTTTTTAAATACAGTTTTTCTTTGAACACAAAGCTTCTATTCACAAGAACAACCATAGCCTGCACTGTTATTGAGGAGTGGTGCAGCATCCCTCCTGCCTAGAAGGACCCATTGAGAGGCTTAATGTTATCTTCTTATTTGTATTTACTACACAGATAAAAGCTTCCTCCCCATCTAAATCTTCTCCCACCATGTTCTCACAAGTCTGCATAATGAGATTAATAAATAAAACTTCAAAAGGTAACCTGATCAACAAGACTTTGTATTCTTCAGCTTTCAGTTGTGGTGAAACCACACTATGGTGAACTATGGTGAGCTGGCAAGCTCCCAGACACTACAAAGCACCTTAAATTACAAATCTATTCTCCAAAAAGTGGTGCTAGAAAAATGATACAACCAAGTTATATTTTTGTATTGTTCTAATTTGTTCCAGACAAAACATATCAAATTTACAAGTGGAAAGGAAAGCTATCTCCCTTTTCAGTCCTAATATATTAACTTGCCAATACTTGGCTCTATCAACTTGCTAAGAAGCTGAATGTCATTTTGAATTCTTTCTCTTGTTTTTCCAGTGTGTTGCAATGAGCAGGCCAGTTCCACCATCAGAAACACTTGGCAATCAGATTGCCTTCAGTAGCTTTGCACACATACAATGGATTCTGACGCTGCACAAGAGAAATAACAGAAACCATCTCACTTCCTCTGGTCTCTGCAGAGCTAGCAGGAGTCAAAATAAACTGCCAATCCTCCAGGCAAACAAATAACATGAACACATGGACCAAGGTTGCAGCAACAATGGCCAAACTTTTGCAGGATCCTACAGGAAGCCGCCCTGCCTTTGAAGGCAATGGGAAGCTCTGCCTAAGGCACAGGCAGTCTCCCCCTCACCCCCTTGCAGCTCCTCAAATTGCATTGCTGAATGTCTGGTCCACTCAGTGAGGTTGGAGCAGACTTTTCCTGGAGAACTGGCCCACATTATACATCCATCTTGGCACCCATTCAGCCTGCAGTCTTTCTTCCCTGGTTGCCAAAAAGCATGCTAGTAATTCAGATACACTGGTGGGTCTGGGATATGAATAGCTGGCCACTGGGAACAGTATGAAAACTTTATTGTTATTCATAGCCCATCATAAACCAAAAATGATTCGCCACATGTAACTGAGCTGGTTTTGGATTTTAAATCCTAAGACACCGAACCTTCCAATCTATATCAATTACTTTTTTTTTTCTTTCTGTTGCTCTGGGAGAGAAAGAAAAAAAAAGCTTCACTCCAACACAATAAAAAAATCCAGGGGTTATCAAGAGGCAGTTCAGGGATTGTTTGTGGTTTGTCAGGCAGTCCTTAAGTATACAGTTGGCACACCACTGAAAATGGGTCATTTCTGTATGTCTTTTGGGACAAGGAATTTAGCAGGTTAGTCAGATGGAGAGTTATGCAAACACGGTTTAAAAAGCCATGCTTTTGTAGATGGTCTCAAAAAACAGATTCAAAAATTGCAATTCATTAAAAGTTGACCAGAGAGAGATGGGGAGATAACATAGCTAAAAATTAAATCATTGGAAGATAGATGGGATTTTCTTCAACACTGTGATGAAGAGCTGACAGTGAGAGTTGGCTCTTCATGGATTCTGTTGTATTATGCTCTCAAAGCCATTAAAAGAACTGTTGAAAAATTAACCACCATACAGGAGTTCAAGAAATCTCTCAACCATGTGTTTATTTTTCCGTCATGACACAGCTTTATGCATGCAAGAGAAAGAAGCAATCTACCATTTGTTTAAAATAACAGAGTCCCAAGAAACCCTAGCTCTTATATAATCTAAAACCAACAATATTAAAAACCTATCTACAGATTTCTTGAACTGGACTTCTTATAGCATATTCATGTGTCTTACAAGCCTGCAGAAGAAGAGGCTGCTCCTCTCATAACTGTCAAAGCTGTGGGCAGGTTTAGGGATAATGCCATTGCTGCAGTGGGCAGATATAGCAACACGGAAATCAGCTGAGCTTTGTCATTCTGAGTTTGCCTCATTCCAGGCAGGAACTCCACTGGTTTTCTCCACCTAACCTTCTTATGGTCTCTCACAGCCTTCCATACATGCCGGAGTACCCTTCAGCTGTTCCAACTCCTTTTGCTCTTAACATGTTGGCAGCTAGTAATTGCTAGCTCTGTTAGACACAAACCATTGCTTTTGGTGGAAGAAGGAATAGCTCTTCCAGACCATCAGAAAATTACAATGGAAACCTGTGTGGATAAGGTTGGGTGCTGCCCACCCACTTTGCTTTCAGTCAGTGATAACATTTCCTCTGTTCCTCCTTATTTTCCTCTGTTCCTAATTCAGCCATATGTTTGTGTTTTGTACGTGTAAGTGAAGCTAGCAGGAGGCTTGCTGCTAACTTCAGTGGGGTTGAAATTTAACCCGCTATCTACATTTCTGCTTGTAATATTAAATGAAGGAACTGGAATTTCAGCAGTGCTTTCACAGAAAGAGAGATGCACACTTGGGTTAAGATCACTCGGGTGAAATTCAAGCCTGTTGCAGTCAATGTGGGAGCTATTTTTTTCACTATGCCTCTCTTTAGCCCACACTTGAGAAGAAAACACACACAGACACCGAATAATTATTTATTTAGAATAAACATCAGTTGAGGGAATTGAATGGTGGAAACTGCTAAATTTTTTGTATCCCTAGTCACAATTATAAAAGCTGCCTCCAAAAGGGCATAGCATAGAAATAATATTATTCCTTTCATCTTTTTCTCATTTTTTTATAGGCGTCTTCTCTGTAATACTCTTAATGATTTGGAAATGCAGCAACAGTATATTGTAATACTAATTTGAGTATGGAGGAAAAGCATTTGCTGTCAGTATTAACCTTTGTTTATTACTGTGAAAAAGCCACAGTAGCATGTCATGCTGATCTAATTTGTGAATTATGTGTTGAAATGATTACGTAATTCTTTTGTTTCCACCCTGTTCAGATGTTCTATGACTGTTTCTGTGTATTTTGTTTTAAAGTGTTTATAAGATTGTTTACAAAGCTTTGCTGTTTATTGTCTAGTAAGGTAATAGATGCCAGAGCTGACTTTATCTTGCTTCCTCACCACTATGTAGTATTATAAGTAGGGTTAACTTCCAAAAATTTAAATTATTTCCACTGTCTTTGCTGTGCAAATAATGCTGTGCATTTGGTTGCTCTTTTAATTTACTGATTTATCTGCATATTAGATTCTGGCACCAGACTGAAAATGCAGCTACATTTATTAAATTGGTAGTATTTATCAGGTTTTGTATGTTGCTTTTGCATGATTTCCCTTCCCTTCTCAAGTAAAACAAGAAAGAGAGAGAATTAAAAACCTGTGCAAGGACACAGAGGAAGGTGGTGGCAGTCGTAGTATTACTGCAGTCCCTTGGTGCTCAGTCTCATGCCACTGTCCTTCACTGTGTTGCCATTTGGCATCACTTCAAGAGAACTACAGGTACCTCCTACTGTAAACTGTGCTGGAAGTGATGCAGGTTTGAATATTTATCTTTCAAGGCAAACTTTCCAGCACACATGTGGGAGGATGCTGAACAATAGATACACAGTTTTGCTTTAACATGCTGGTGGAGGGCTAATATTCTGCTCCATGGTAAATTTCCTACAACATCCATTCATTTCTATTTCTAGAACATTAAGTCCCTCTCAATATAGAGGTCCACCTGTAAACTATGTAAACTGCTGTGGGAAGAAGGTGGAGCATATTTGCTTTTCATTAAAATATATATTTTTACATGTATATATTTAGCATATTATAAAGAGCTTTAAGTGATTTTTCAAAGGAATATAAATATATGTACATGTATATAAAGACTTAGTTCTAATATTCAGCTCTGAGTAAGGAAAAAAACTGGTCTAAGAAGCCAAACAGCCTGTGCAACCAAATTTAAGACTCTTCAGTTTTTTGTTGGAAAGCTTCAGGTGGGTGCTCGTGGTTACACAGCAGTCTGTGCACTGCAGGAGTTCCTATAAGAAGAAGTGGTTTCACCAGTTTTGCAACCTTAATAAAAAGTAATTCTATTACAGAGAAAAAAATTTCCTATTTTTTAAAATCTTGGCATGATTCATCTGTGTTTAAGTCACTTTTAAGAATAAACAAAATTTGTGTTTTTAGAGCACCAGTCTCTGCCACGTTGCTGCTGGTAAGATACAGTAAACTGCTGTGCTTCAGCTTCCCTGAAGAGCAAACATTGGCGCCTATGGAACTAGTATGAACTGATCTGACATAAAGGTTTAACTCACCCATGACATGGGAGACAAAATAACTCTCCTGCATGTTTACAGAGCCTGCTGAATTGTAAAAAATGCAGTAGTTCTGGAAAACATGCCATACCACGAGTTCAGAAATAATTTATACTTCCCTTCTGATTATATGCTGAATATTGGCAGGGCAGTCAAGGAGGACTATTTATAATATACAGTAGTTGCAAAAAGTTATCTCTTATTCACACAAAATGAAAAAAAATGTAAGTTAATAAGATGGTTAGAAAGGTACGTTGATAAAGAAACCTTGTACTTTTAGATATAAATAGTCAAATAATCCATGAATATGATTGATACTTCAGACAAAATCCTTCAAAAGTTTCAGATACCATATTATGGTTAGCAGAATTTCACTTTACAGTGAATGTCAGCAATCTGTCCTTTTCTCCTCCTCACAAAGGGATGCTCTTATCAAGTGACTTTCCTGTGGAAGAGGGATGACCAGGCTTTTTATTTTTGACACTTGTTAAGTAACCTGTCATGCTTTTCCTTTGTTTGTTTGTTTCTGCGGTTCTCATTTCCAAGACATATCCTGTGGCCCGTTCAAGTGCACTTCAAAAGTGAGAACTAAGTATATCTGCACAGTGTCTCACTGCAAGTTGTCTTGAAATGACTGACTCTTACACTAATTGAGTCCATCCATAATTGTATCAGAGTTCACACTGTTAGTCCTCTTCAAATCTCCAAAATTTAACCCTACTTTGGAGGGCACAGGTGGGTTTTTTCCACATCCTTAGCAGAGCACTGATCTTGGCACAGACAAAACATTCTACCTATGAAGTGTTTTTCTTGTTTAGTTTTTCTTGTTGGACCAGTGTCAGCATTCCTCTCCTAGAATATGAACAGGTCAAGAATTTTTTCTGGAACAACTGAGCTAATTAAATTTATAGTTTCACGGTGTCTCTGACTCTAAGATAATTTGCTGGTGCACTTTTGCCCCCTTATTAGGTTATTTTGTCATAGATTTTATTTGGTTCCAGGAGACATCAGGATCAGTGACAACTGGGTGCTCTACAAGGGCAGGGGAGCCTTGACTTTATTCTGCTTGCAGCTTCAATTGAGGAAAGAAGAACATAAGACATTTCCCTCTCTACAGCAGAAAACCCAGTGATTTGCATACACTCTGATCTCATCTGAATGTGGTTTTAGCATGGCTGCTTAAGATATTAATAGACTACTTTAAACTTGGACCTCCCTAAATATCCTCACAGTGGTATTGTTACTGTAACAGAGCACACTCCTACATTACCCTCTTTGGTTAGCCTTAAAAATACTTTAAAACCTGAAAGGAAGAATGGAGTCTTTGTCTATGAATGCAAAAATGTATCTTCATCCAAGAGAAGATGTGGATGATTGCTATGGAAACATTCACTAATTGTCCATGGAGCCTGTAAAAATAGTAACAAAAAAAAGGTAAGATTTGTCAAGAAATAACACTTTGTGAGACCTGACCTGAACCAGAAGATTCTGAAAAGACAGAAATACATGGTGTAGCATAGCAAAACCTTTTCTTCTCCAGATCCTCTCTTGCATGCAGACCACCTTGCTGTCCTCCTAAAGAGATCACATTCCCATTGAATAAGAGTACTGTCACCACGTCCCTCGATGTCTGCTTACAAGACATCTTTAAAAATACAGGGGTTGATGGACTGTGACTGCAACCAGAAGTCAAGACCATTTTGTATCATAGTTTGAAAGATTTGAGAAATCACATTTCTCACTTTTTTTTAATAATTCTTTTCCATTCTGTAAAAATTCCATTTTCCAGGTCTAAGTGTATGCTTCTGGGCTAGGTACGATGCAAACCCAATCATAGCTCTCACTCTGTGGAATCTGCAAGGTAATTTAAAAGCTCACAGCAAATCAGTGCAGGAAGTAGGAGAGGCAGGACAAAAGAATACACTGATGCATAACTAGGTTGGTCAAAAGTACATCTCAAGAAGCCTCAATAGTTGGTAGTTGATTTTAATTTCTGGGTTTTTTTAAAATAATCTCAAAGTGTTACTGCTAAAATCTCATATTTGTTGTCAGTTCTCCATTGGCCAACCCAAGAGGTATTTGGGCTCTTAAAAAAACATACTAAGGCTCTCTGGGTCTTTAAAGTGTTAATCATCAGATAGCAAAGGAATTTATCTGCTCTAGAAAATACTTCTCTGGCTACAATGGTTTTAAAAAAGTTATGAAATGACAGCATCAACTTTGTTCATCACCAGTTCAGACCGCCAGCTATCAGTATTTATTGACCTAACCTGCTTGTGTACTACTCTGTTTAAAAAGTTCTTTACTTATTAAATGGGTCATTTAACATGGGCATAAAATAGAATCAAACACAAGGAGTGGCTGTGCTTTGCCTCTGTCTTCCCATTAGAGTGGACTCTGTTCCCTACTGGGTCCCAGTGTGAATGAACAAATGATGTCTTCTCTTAAGGGAAACTGATTCCTTACCCACTAGCAAAACAGTGGAGCTTAGAATTAGTTTCTGCTGAAAGGCTTTCCTTGTTACTGTTCCAACAAAGTTTTATAAGAAGAAATCTATCTATATATATTTTGCTTAAAAGGGGTTGCCATATGTACTCCTGCCATGTGGACACTCAGAGCATGTATGACAGAATATTACTACAGAAGAATTCTTGAATAAAATTACCATTTCAACCACCATATGCCCAACATTGATTTTAAACCAACAAGGTCCCCTAACAGAATGATAGCAATGGAAATTTTCAGTGTGCTTTGGATCAGAAAGAAGTAATGAAATTGCTCTATACATTCCTACTGGAAATGTCACAAACTCACACTGCTTTACTATCCAAAGTCCATATTTTGGTACACGAACAGCCCAGCTTTCCTGCAGGTGCAACAAACCAGATCACTTAGGGATTTAGTTAGTCTCTTAACATCACCTCTTGCAGATTTCATTGGGGATCACAGGAAGAGAAAGAGGTAAATAGAAAGCTGAGAGGGAGGCTTGTTATGCTGAAGACAGAAGCAATGGCCAAGGCGAAGCTGTGTCAGAACAGGAGCTGTCCAGGCACCCCACGTTTACTGGATGAGAGCCACTGCACAGCTGAGGCCTTTTTCCTTTCCAAAGTTTTCCAGTTTTTAAGCCTATGTTCTTTCAGTAACAATACCAGAAAAGTCCATTAAATGACCTGCACAAAATTTGTCTGCTCCTTTATTTCTTCTTGGTGGATAAATCTTTTCATATGGGAAGTTGGCTGAGGCAAAGCTCATGGCAGAAACTTTGGTCCAGGTGAACTTTATTAGATATTTCCCCCACAGGATCACTGCTGGCTTAGAGATAACTAATTTACTCCTAGTTCCAGTATACACTATATGGTGATCTTACCTGTGACTGGTCAGCACAGGACCTTAGCAAGCTAGAGTGCATCTTTTTCCATATAAACACTTAATTTTTTTGCTAGTGTAGAAAAGGGCACTTGCCCTTGTTCATGCATAATTTTTTCAGTCATGCATAATTTTTCTATTATTTGTTGTTACATTAATTTTCCAGAGTGTGTATAAGCACAAGCTAAAACAATCATCAGAGGAAAACTGAATAGCAAAAAAATACTGATATACACCATACACATTTCACAGAAGCATTTGATATTCTCTGTTCTGATATATTTTGTTGTATCTTGATGAAATGTTTTATGTCAAGGAAAAAAATTAATATCAACACAGCTTTATATCCAGGTGTAGCATGCACAGAGAAAGCATAAGTGAAATGAGATAAAATATTCTGCTTGATGATTAACATTGAATAAGGTTGTATTGAACAAAGAGATGCCAGAGTTTTTTATATGAATGCATATCAACAAAAAATGACAGTGCAAAGTAGTTGATGTTTTGGGGTTGCTACTGATTCACTATCAGAAAGGTTTAGGCAGCCAGACTACTAGACATTAAATGGCTCAAGAGTAATATGCTGAAATTTTATTCAACTAGAGACTTAGATCTTCAGTATCCACACAGACATGTAAAACCATCTGGAAAGGTGAGTTTAAAGACTACTGAGCATGACAGTAAACATACGGTTAATAATAATAATATGCAAAAAATAATTCCAGCAAGAAACCTAAAATTCAAGCATTGCTTTAGAATGCAAAAGAGTGCAAGAGATGAGTCAGTCTCAATACCTTGGCAGTAATATGCAAGCCAGTGGGGATATCCAGAATGAAATCATGTCACAAATTGGCAAGGCAGCAGCTGCATTTATCTGCTTAAAGAAGATTCAGTCCTTGAAAATCTACAACTTAAAGAACAAGCTGAATATTCAATTCATGTTATTTTCAACTGAACAGATGGATGGGAAAGCTGGAAATCTACCAGAAGTACAGGCACTCATCTAAGAAGTCTGATAAACTTAAACTTAGAAAAATAGTAATTTTTAAAATAAGTGAATTTCTAACAAATTTTGCACAATTTAGCAGTATGTATTATCAGCTAGTAACAAAAACAAAACCAAAAAATGATAGATGTATCTGTGATATGTGTTGGTAATGAACATAAAGAATGTACTGGGTAAAAGTACATACAGAAATGTAAGCAAAAAGGGAGAGCTAAAAGGACACCTTGTGCTGAACACTGTGAAGGACTCCTCACCATGAAGATCATAAAAGTTGCTATGTGTGGAGCCTACCTGGCTGCTGCCAGAAGGCTCCTGGTGGCTCTCACCAAGGTCAGCTCTGGCCAACCTCCCCGTGGCCCCCTTCCACTGCAAGGAATCCCAGAGCAGGAGGGAGCTCTGGATGGCTGCTTCAAAACTAAGGAACAGCCACCACTTCAGAAAGTAAGTACCTGCCTTTTACATGGCCTTCTATGAAATTCAAGTCATGAAAACAGAGGATATTTGTGAATTCCTTTGAGTTTGTATGATGCAGCAAAGCAGGTGCCACTGTGTGCTGGATGGAAGGGTAAAAGCACTGCAATGGCTCAAATAAACTCAAACAATGCCTGTGCATCCAGCAGCTGCTTCATCTGGTTGCACTGTCTGCTTGGGAGCTTTTCTAGTAGATTCACCCTACTCAAAATTCTAAGGGCAAAATCTGCAGGAGAAGATATCCATTTTTTGTATACAAGTACAGAAAGACAATTGTAGTAATTTTTATTTGCATACTTAAAAAAATCATTATAGAAAATAGTGTGACAGTCTAGTAGGAAGCATGAATAGCAAAATTGCAGACCCTGCTCCAAACACTGTTTTTCGTTACACTTGTCTACTCTAATATGTTTCCCAGTTCTTCTCAGCTCCAGCCAGTTTTGTCTTCCTATTTGGTCCTTTACCAAAGAGAAAAATAAAACCGCATCAATAGAAAAATCCTGTATTGTTTAGATCCATTCTTTTGCTGCTGGATGGAACTATAGAGATTCCACATTAAAAAAACCCAGGAACTTAAAATGTATCTCAGGAAAGGTCTTGAAGACACTCTTCTTTCCTGGTGGTCACTGTCTCTCCTTGTGCTCCTGTCTACAGCACCCCTATCAAACATCCAGCTTGCTTCTCTCGACCTGCTATGTTAAGGTGAAGTTCATGGCCTTACTTGTCTTTACCTTGCTCCTTTGTCATTGATTCTATTGTTTTATTGTCATCACTCCCCACACCTCTCTCATTAAAAAAGCATGGAACAGCATCTTTTGTTGGCTTATTACAGTCCTGGCCTACAGACCTCCCATACAGAGCAACTGGACTTATAGGACACCTTACATATCCTTGCTACCTGAAAATCTCTAAATTTGTATAAAAATGAGTAAAGGTAATCCAGTTCATCAGCCCTAAATATTTTAAAGTACATTATTTTTTTTCCTCTAGAGTAAGAATGGTCCTTCTTTAGGTCTCCAGAATATGTTGAAACTTTTCTAGGGAGCTGATCATTACAGTGGGTTCTAAATTTGATGGATCCACAAACATCATATGGGTAGACCTTCTAGCGGTGTGCTGCCAGGACTCAGGACCAAATTCATGTTTTTTTAAATACATAGCAAGTTTCACCTGGATTATGAGGACTAATAGTTTTTTTGAGTAAAAAGTACACTTCTTCTTTAGTGAGCGCTTGAAGATGTGCATAGAAGTTATATTTTAATGTATTTCAGTACATTGAACTTAAGTAGTTATTCTATTACTTGAAAAGAAAATCACAACTGGCTTTGCAGATCATAATTCACTGGCAATATCTTCTACTTATAAGCTGAGCAGACACATGGTGTAGAAAGCACTGATACACAGGCAGCACGTGCTATCCCATTTTCCAAGCAGAATCAAGTTATAGAGTAACTGTGTTCTAGAAGCTTAAATACTAACTGGGATGGAGCTTTAATCCTTTTACTGCTTTTGAACCGTGATATTATGAGGCTGTCTAGTCAAATTAATTGCATCGCCTAGTAGGAGTCATGTAGGTGCTTCTCTTACTTCTACATTTCTAATGCAGGCAGCACTGTGATACCTAAACTACATTTTTGTGTCTTTTTCTTTCCTTTTATACCTTATCACATGTAAAAATTGCGGGTCGAGATGTGAAAAACAGAAAAACACTGAAAACCTGTAAATTAAGAGGATGTCTATTTTAGCAGCTCCATAGGTCAGCCTCCATACCTGGCCTCTGGCGCGAAGGAAAAAAAAAGTAAAACTAAATATAAAATAATTTTAGAAACCCTCAACAAATAAACTTCTTTGCAATCCTCAAGACAGCCGGTGCCCAGTGCCCACGACGTGTTTGCAAAACCACCTCCCCGAGCCCGGGCGCAGCGGCCGCTGTTACGCAACCCGCCGCTGCCTGCGGGGCGGCTCTGCAGAGCGGGGCTCGGCGCCGGGCGAGCGGCCATGGCCCCGAGCGCTGCCTCGGCACTCCGCCGCTAGCCGCAGCACCGCCCGCACCGCTCCACATCGCCCGAATCACCACCATCCCTTCGCCCGCAGTTCTGGCGGTGCAGAGAGGGTGCGTTCCCGCGGAGAGCTGGCGCGGTGGAGCCTCTCTCCGCCGAGCGACGGGGACGCGGCAGGTCCCGTCCCCGGCCAAGCCGGCAGAAGCGCTCAGCAGAGCCGTGAGGAGCTTCGGGACCCTGCGCTGTCCCCGCCGCCGTGTCCAGCGCTCCGCGCCATCTCGGCGCGCAGCTCTCCTCTCCCTCTCCCTCTCTCTCTCCTCTCCCTCCNCGCCCCCGCACCCGGGCCCGGCCTGCCGCCGCCCGGACAATCCGCTCCCTCCCCTTCGCAGCCCTGCCGGGACCCCCTCCCGGCCTCGGGCTCCCCGCGCCGGCGAGGACCGGGCTGGAGCTGCGCTGGCAGCGTGTCTGAGCGTCCCCCGGCACCGCGTTTTGCCAGACGTGTTTACTGGCTACACGGGAAGAAAATAAGCTCCAGGAAGGGCTACGTCGTGTTTGCTGCTGCTGCAGAGCTCATTCCACCCCTGGGAACTGCTCAGACCTCGCAGGAGCGGCCGGGCTGCTCCGTAGGGAATTCAGGCGCTTTCCCTGGCGGCGCGTGTGCGAGCGCTGAGCTCAGCTGGGATGGCAGCATGGGAGATAGCTGGGAAACCCTGGGGAGCTCGGGTCACAGATGGCAGCGGCCGTGTGTTATCATTCCAGGCTGCGCTCCGTGACCAGCTGACAAATTGAAACAAGTTGTAAGAACCTCTCTGCGAATGTAGGAAGGCTGTTTGTTAACCGTACTTGTGACTACAAAGGATCATGAACCAAGTGTTGTTTTTTTTTCTTAATGGGTGCTACTGGCCTCCTGCTCGAGTGAAGTCAATATCCCTCATGGAAAAAAAAATACCGTAAGAGTTGCATAGGGTGTTCTGTGGGATGCTTCTGCGGGAGTGAGGTAAACAAGCTAACAGAGTATTATGTGGAAAATGGAATATGGAGTAACTTAAGTCCTGCAGCAACAGGTGGCAGAGCTGAGGAGAAGAGAGTGCATGTCCTGACTCTCTGTCGCATCTCTGTCATAGTGCAATCTTTGTCCATTTGGGGTAGGGCTTTGTCTCACCAAAACAGTGCAAAACACTGGCGAAGGGAGCACTGCCGTCGCAGGGGGACGCTCTGCTGGGTCATGCTGCATGGAGCAGATGTGCCCTGGGGCAAGCAGAAGGCAGTGAAAAGCAGAAAGAGCCTCAGCAAAAAGCAGGTACTTACAGAACTTATACGATAATCAAACCACAGTTCTTTCCCACGTTAAAGATTTTTCTTTCCTCCCAGAAAGTATACCTGAAAGAAAATACTACAGGCACTAAACCAGTGGCAAAGGAAAACAGAGAGATACTGTATATAATTTTAAAAAAGTTAATATAGTCAATTTATGCAGGCAAAGTTGCCAAAAGGGGTAAGGCCTGCTTAAGAATTTAAAGCACAACAGCATGCTTGGCTACAAAAGTTTAAGGTCTTGGCCTTCCTCATTGAATCAATAAACATAAACTGAAAATAGACAGATTCTAATATAAATTTATACTGAGCAGTTGAGATAAAACTTGAACAGAATAAATGAGAAAGCATTGTTAGGAAAAAAGGCTTGGGAAATGGTATCAGGATTTATTAGGGAAATGAAGAAAGACATATTGTCTCAGATTTAAAAAGGAAATCTCTTAAAAAATGAGGCCTAGCCGAAAGAAAGAAAGGGAACCTGCTAATACAACAATACTTTGTTTTCAGGGAAAAAGCAGCAATGAAAATGTTTTGAGAAAAAAAAGGGCCAGGGAAAAAAGTTAAATCAAAAGAAATGTCTTTGATAATGATGGAAACATTCTATTAAAGAGAAATTTAAGTGTTCCAGGTAACACAAACATTTTCAGAAAGTAATATTGGAGTAAGTTGACTAGGTTAAGAGAAACAAACAAAAAAGACATGGGACAGTATTACTCAGAAAGAAGATGAAATGCAGGAGATAAATTACATTACTTTTCATCACATAAATTGTCCCCATCTGGACAGCAACCCGAGTAATACACAAAAAAGAGAGGTAGCTTGCAGAAAAATTGTGGAAAAGAATTAAGAATAGAGAGCGGGAAACAGCATAAGTAGATAGCTGAACTGCTACAAGCGTTTCTGAAGACTTTTATATGAGAGGAAAGGATACCACACTGCTGTCCTAGGGAATTGTGAGCTCATTTTGCTATGTGGATGGCAGATAAAGCTAGAACCCCAGACTCTGAGACTTCACTGTTTTATTTTCTTGGCACATGAAGATATTCTGGAGAAACCCGTGAAATTCTTGAATGTACTATGGGCTGCACTTCCAGAAAAAGGACTGAGCAGGAAAACAGCTGATACAGGATGATGTGTCTGTCATGACAAGAGGATGTCAGAAGCAAGGCCATGAAAGTTAAGGAGGAACCTGAAACTCCCTTATGGGGCATTGGAAGCCAAAGGTACTTACAGAAAATACAGATTTTATATACACCTGAAAGAAGGACAAAAGATTGTGAGGTTTCCTGGAAAGTATTACCAGCCAGAAGGGGCAACTGTGATAAGGGCTGAAGTTCAGCCACTTGTGTACAGCAGCACATACACAACTATAAGGTATGTTGTGTTACAGGATGTCCTGCAGACCAGGAACAGCCTAATAGCTGTCCTGTACCAAGCTGGGTTTTCTAGGCCATGACAGACCAGCATTTTATGTAAAGAAAGAGGGCAACTAATTTCTTCATCTACCCAAAGGAAATGTAGCATTTTTAATGGGATGTTTGACACTGTAACAGAAAAAAACCAAAAAACCCCAACGAAACAAAACAACAGGAAAACAAACAAACAAAAAAAAAAAACCCAAATCAAACCATGAATAAAAAGAAAGGAAAGCTTTTGTAGAAGGACAAATGTAACAGTGTGGTGCAGTTATGAGAATATAGACAGCTAAAGAAAAGGTATTACATAAATAAAATTAGAGAAAAAACAGACTAAAATTCTTGACCATTCCAGGTCAACAAAGCAATTCAGCCCCATTTGCAATCAATCATAATGGCAGTCATTCTAACAAAAGGTCTCTTCCATTAGGATACATCCTGACATAAACTTTACACTCAGGTCTGACCTTGGCTTCCTGAATATGGACCAGCTTGTTTTTACTATTTTTATGAAGTTCTTAATACTTCCATTACAATTATTCCATTTGCATTTTAAAAAATGTTCTGTGGAGGGGAAAACAATAATATCATTCCTAATCAGTTCTGTCCCTACAAGTCTAGCCAAACGTAAGGGAGAACATACGGAACCTATGAAACCTGAGGAACCTATGGAACTTAGGCTGAAAGACAGAGATATGCAGGATCTTCCAAACATTTCCTGGTTTAGATATTAATGGATTAATAAACCAGTAATGGGAGGAAAAAAGGATCCACACAAAGCTTTCAATGTATTAGCTAAAACATTGCACTGGTCTGACATATAGTGTTTATAATTCAAATGAGATTTGAGGCTGCATTATATAAATGGTATGATGGCTCTGTCCTCTTCCTTGGTGAATTAAGGTTTTAGCCAGAGTTAATATCTGTTAAGAGGTCTGGTCTAGCTGTTTTTGGGAAACAACAGAACACAAAAGCCACATGGGTTACTTCAGAGAAGTGTTTTCCTTTAGTCTTCTAGAGACAGGCGCAAGAGAAGCCCTTGCCTCTCTTCTGTATGACTAGGTCCTGGGCGTTAACCTTGATAAAAAAACATGGTAAAGTAAAACTGCAGGAGCTTTACCTGTCCTGGTGAAGGTAAGGAGATTTTTAAGAGGTTTGATTTCTGAATGACAGGGAACTGCATCAGGCACGAGTCAAGGGAATGTAATACTTGGTGTTGAGATAAACTGCTGAGATCCTGTTTGTAAATCTAGCCAGCTGAAGATCAAATGACAAAGAAAACTGAGTAACTAATATACATAGAAGGACTTTTAGAGTGTTCTGAATCTAAGTATTATAATTAAAGAGCATTGGAGAGGAAAATGTTGCAAATAACTTTTATGACTTTGGTGTAATACATGATATAACACCGCCTTCCTAATTTTGTTGGGATAATGACAGTAAAAGAGGTCTCCTTTTATTAAAAAAAGTAAAAGGAGATTGTAAATAAGTAAGTAAATAAATAAACAAATAAATAAAATTAACCAACTAAATAACTAAGTATGGCAAAATAGGGACCACTGTGTTATGAAATGGCAGAACAGGTATACATCTGGAACTGGAAACTCAGACTCTACTTACTATATGTGTGCACATTTTGTTCTCCTTTAGTCTGGCCAGGTTTTAGGGATTTAAGTTCATTTACAGTGTTGTCTTTCAAAAATTTTAATTACTGGTCTTCACAATAAAGATGAATGAGTTATTTACTGTTTTGAGATATTATAGGAGATGTACTTAGGATCTGAGATCTGTCCAGTCCTCTGGGATTTCGATGGATGATCTCATTAGTTTTAGAGTCACTGCAGTAAGTCCAGAAATATACAGATGCTAAACACAATGCAAAATCTTAAGTATTGTTTGCAGTTAATTAAAATGCTATTTTTGTTTGTTTTGCCTCCCTCTGGCATCTTCAAGTCCTAATTAATTCTTAGCTGTGGGTGGTGGGATTAGGATTGGCAGCAAAACACACCTCAAACAGCCCACCAGCACCATAGGGCTGTACGTGCAGAAGTTCTGCCGAAGCAAAGATCACATTCTTGAGAAGTTAGATAAAGGTCGCTATTGTTCTTGCCGCCAAGATTATTTTTATCACATTGTCAACATAGTTGTTAATGTACAAACATGCAGGTGAGATACAGAACACATGAAACTCATAAAAAGGTGGAGACGTTGTACACATGTGCAATTAGAGCACTGGAGATAAGATGTACATAAAAATGCTGAAGGGGAGCATGTGTTCGCTTGACAGATTAAGGAGCTGGCTGGCACTGTTCCTTGTGGTGAACTGCTTGGTGACATTTATGACACTTACAAATAAAATTTGTGAGAAAATATCATTAATTGATGTAGTTCAAGGAGTGGCTGTTTGGCATGTTTCTATGGAGGTGGTAATTCAGGTGCATAACCAGAGCAACAGTGAGGGGTTTTGGTTTTTGTTGGGGCTTTTTTGTTTGGCTTTTTTTTTTTTTTTTCTATAATGTTGCAGTTGTTTCAGAGTACAATGAGATTTTCTGGCTTAGAAGTTCTGCTGTAATTGGTTTCTGGGACTTTCTTGATTTGACCTAATTGGACATTTTGAAGGTTGCCAAAGTGGTAGGATTTTGCCAGTTTTCCATCAATGATTAATAAAGCTCATTTGGAGGATCAGTTAGAGTTTCAAAAAGATTTTGCACTAGAATTGTTATAAAACCAATGAATTCTATTTTATTAATGGACATTTTCAATGCTGAATGATGAAAAACAGTGCTACGGTGAACAGTAAATGCACTTTTTTTTTTTTGATAGAATTTCCTCCCTTCACGTTATTATTATGTTATTTCAGGAATTTTGTAATCAGGGTGAAGAAGCACGTTAATTCTGGTTTGTAGTGATACTTTTGGCAAAATTCAAGTTGTTGTTTTTAAAAAATCATTAGACTATTAAAAAGTGGTTTTAACAGGTAAGATTTCCTGAAAAGTTTATTTCCTTTTCACAGTGCTTGAAGTTTAAGTAGAAGCTTTCTAAAAGTCTTTAGAAAGAACCAACTGCTCTTGGTGTGTCTGAAGACCTGGTGAATTTAAAGAAATGAAGTGATGTTTGAAGGAAGGATAAGCCAGTATTGTATGCCATCATCAGTTTCTAATCATCCCAGCTCCTCCCCAAGTTCTCGTTTTCATAAAGATAATTTAGAAACAACATGCAAGTGGTTCAGCCTGTCTCTGTGCATTTATAATTTGTTTATTTCCATGGTATGCAAGTATAGATTTGGATTGTTTTTTCTACAGTCAGAGGACTGACTAGGGTGGATAAGTTAATGAGCAGGAGGTTCCTGCATGTTGGAATTAGCAATTTATCTGTCTCATCCATTGCTTGTTTGTTCATGTTTTGCTCATTCAGATGTATCCTAAAGAAATGAGATACCCAGCTATTACGGTAGTGCCAGTTTCTAATTTGTTCCAGGAGTTCATAGCCGTGGGTCTGAGTGCATCAGGAAGGACCTGTAGGTGTTTCCATACTACTTCTTACTGCATTTGGGTCATAAGTAAGTTTTTAATATTAATGTTATTGGGTTTCAGCTGACTGGGTATCTAAAAAAAGTGTAGCACTGCTATGCTATGCTATGCTATGCTATGCTATGCTATGCTATGCTATGTCATGAGTTGCTATACTTGCTTTTCATAAGTCAAGCACTTCCCTCTGCAAAGCTTTATGCACACCAGGTAATACTGCCACTCTGCTGCAGTGCTTGAAGGTCACTTGAAAAGCCAGAGTTTTGACTAAAGTAGGACTCTTTAGAAGGACTCTTCTTCCTTCTTCCTTCCTACAGAGAGATTTTACAAGCTGGCCTCCAAAGTACCTTCTGGGATTCCTGACAGATCAGGTTTTCTTGGGGAAGGAACTGCTTCTTTTGCAGACACTATTAGCATAAATATTACAACATGAAGCCCATAATCACACTTGGAGGACACTTTCCTCTTGTATGTCAGGCAAATTGAGTTTAATTTGGCATTTACTGAAATATGACTGTTGAAAATCTACCAGCACTACATTTTACACTGAGCAGGTATATATACTACACTATGTACTACACTTGGGGTAAAAAATGGCAACGCATTCTGAACTAATAGAATTATAGTGCTATCCATTATAGCATTTCTGCTAACACCAGGGTAATACTTCTGTTCCAGTTCTCTCAAGAGAACTTAGGAACCAAAATACTTCCATGAAATACTTCTCTGTGCAGATCTTCAAAATCTTCCAGAAATTCAGCCATGAATGAATTCAGAATGAAGATGGTAAAGTGATCTCATTTGTTTCATGTGTTAGGCCTCCTAAAATAAAGCTTAGCAAAATACTGCTAAAGCAAGAGTGGAAGATGAATGGGAAGATTATAGAGCATTATTTTACATGTTTTTACTTACTGAAATGAGTAGATGACCTCATCTTCTCCAGAGTAGAGATACCAAGCTCCTACCTTCTGTTCTGAACTTAGTAGAAAGGTGGAATCTCAATTCCTAGATTTTGTTATTTTTACTCTAAGGTGGAGGTTGTTTCCCAGCATGTCTATGTTTCTTGCTCTTTTCCACAGTAATGATCGCTTAAGAAGTTGATTTAGAATAGGGTGAGCTGCACGATCCCTCAATTAATACACCCACCCCACCTGGTAGTTGAGCTCCATATGGTCTTGGATTAGGAATGAGAGAAGTTGCAAAGCTCTTGCTTCTGTCAGGCCTCCAAGATCAAGACTCTCTCTAGTGTGTTTTAGCTTTGCCTCAGAGTAACCCAGTTATAATTATTCCAACTGAAGGAGCCTTTCCAAGCCCTAATCTTTCAACTGAAGCCACTGCAGTTTGGGACAAGGGATTTGGTTTTAATAGGACCTCTACACATCTTCCCACTCCACCTTCTCTCCCAGCTGTATTCACTCTTTATTTGATTCTTCTCAAAAGAGATGTCCCTTGTCCACTGCTGAAAGGGAACTGTGTTGCTAGCCTTTGGTGCTGCCATTACCACTTCAAACTAGAGGATTTTCTGCAGGCCAGTTAAATGCTATTTCTTCTTGCCTGATGGGCCGTTCCTTACTACTATGCTCCTTGACCATCCCATTTGGTATGAAGGAAAAGCTACAGATCTGAGATACCGAACATCTGACATATAATTTTTGCATTAATATTAATTTATTAATGTGAAGTTGCTTCTGATATGTATTTTTGGAAAGTCCAAACTAGGTCCACTATCATGAAATTTTGAGCCATTACTTATTAAAAATCATCACAGATGGCACTAGGACAAGAATGGTCTTGACGATCTATTTAAAGAATAAGGAAAATAAACTACTTGTTTTGTTTACTCCAGTAGCGCATCTAGCCCAGTTGCCCTTGGCTGATGAGTAGAGGATGCTAGCAGAAAACCTGGAAGAAACAGAGCAAGTGTAGGATTTCCTAACTTCTGGCAGTCAGAGGATATGGGAATTTCCTAAACCAGAAATTTCACTGGATTGCATCATCATGTTTATTGGCCATTGATGGATTTGTCAACCATAAATTGTCTGATCTGTTTTGAACTTTCTTGAACCTCCACATCATCCTCTGATAACAGTCCAAAGAGCCTTTTTTAGTAAAATAGCTTTTGCAATAAAAAGGAGAACATATACAAATTCCTGTTTAGTCTGGAAGCTGGCTTCTGCCTAGGAGAGCTGAGGCCTGTTTTTTCCAATACTTTCTTGCTGCAATTTAGAAACACAGTTCTTAAAAATAATTTTTGATAATAATTTAATCTTACTGTTTTCTTTCAGTTCAGATTTTTTTGCCTGTGTTCATTTGGTTTTGTGGACTGAGCACTAATTTCCTGTGTCATGTGCAACCCTGCATAACTTGAAAAAAACTCCCTGCTGTGTTTTTTCATGACAGATCAAAAATGGATATGAACTGTGTGTTGGAGGTTAGAATGTGCCTCCAGAATTGTTTCTCTTTTGCTTTCCTTCTTGTTATTTATTTTTCTTTCTTATTTGCCTCAATTTTCATTCATTTTCTCTTCTGTTCTCACACATCCGCTCTGCTTGATTCTGCTTGAATTCTGGTGGTAGGATGGAATTGGATCTATGTACAAAAGCAAAGTATTATTACATTAGGTTATTTTTATATTCCCCAGAAATCTTGAGGCAGACTTATATTGGTATTGGAAAATCAAAAATGAGGGGGAAAAAAACTGCATATAGCACTACTGGTTTATTCTACTTTTTTTTTCCCCTCCAGGGAATGGATATTTGCCCCAAACAAAGACTATAGAAGGTTGGCCAAATACCTCCAGTTAACACCAAAATGTTTTTAAGTGGTTTATGGCATTTAGAGAAGATTGGCCTCAGCTAGCATTAATAATAAATGGAAATTATTCTAAAGTCATTGCAGTCACGTACTGTCCATCAGTTTTGTTGCGCATATATGCACTGTTTATCCGTCGTTTAAAGAGGGACTCACAGAGGATGCTTTCCTGCTGTGCTGACTCACTCCTGGTTGTCTAAAAATGAAAAGGGGCATGTATGCTTGCTGATTTTCACATTCTTTTTAACATTTAAAAGACAAAATATTTTGGATTCTCTTTGTCTGCCAAAAGGTGAAGTTTTCATTTATTCAGCAGACTGGAGCAATTTTTAAACAGCTGCTTTACCATGACTGTTTTCATCTTTAATCACCGTGTCCTCATGCACTGTAGTACTCAGGAAGTAAGAGGCCTGGGAAATTGCAAATAAAACCCGGATGTCTTGTAAGACCCTCCTTCAGAAAGTGATTAGAGGGTCCCGTCCACCAGATAATGTGTGCTAGGTGGTCAAGTGATTCAGCTTAGGTCATGTTTCATTGCCTGTGCTCTCCGCCATCCTGTGTACAAACAAATTAAAAATGGAACAGGTGAGGTGTGTAGTACTTCTGAGAAAAACACAAAGTCAATTGTATCAGAACTGATGTGCCAAATAACCACTCTAAAATTAAAGATCTGTAGAGCAAAACAAACCAACCAATTACACAAAAATCTGGCAGCTGATGTCAGGTGCACAATGTCCATTACCATTAGAGAGCCCAAAGAAGCTAAAGCTCCCCCCTGCCTGCCCAGCCCTGAGGTGTGAAACTCAGACAAAAATTACTTAGGAGGAAAAGTAAATTGAGAGCAATAAAGGATAAAAAGCTGAAATCCATCAGGGTACCAACTTAAGTTGTTGTGTTAAAATGCAAAAGAAAGAATACAGTTTCTTTGACTAGAGCCCTATGCCTTGAAAGGTGTACAGATTCCCTTCTAGCTCATCTCAGAGCTGGGTTACATCCTAAGCACTCTTGGTCCAGCTATCAGGCAGTCGATGAGTCAGTGGTGGGCTGCTTTTTGATTTTGAAGTTTCTGATTCCTGCATTTATGAACAAAGTCATGGGCTGTGCATATCTGATGCAGGGGAAATTGTGCCTGTACATGACCTGAACTTTGCTTTTCAGAGAGCAGGAAAAGGCTGTCATTACTGTCCTGGTACAAATTATGTGCTACCTCCCTCTGCTCCTCCCTCCCCCTTTAGTGCCTGCTGCAGGTCAGGCAGCACAGATACTGCAGGGTTTCAGAGGCTCTTTGACATGTCCTGCAGTTGTACTGAACCCTCATTTCATGCCCGCTAAGAACAGCATTTATGTGAACGTATGGTAGTCACAGCACACCCCTGAAACTCAAAGAGAACAGCAGAACCTTTCTTTTTGACAGACAGGAGTAATGTTTCAGGCACTGGTGGAAGGGGGATGGGGTGGAGGCATTGATAGTGAAAGTTGCAGAGGGCTTAGGGTCCCGGATTTCCCAAATCTGGGGACGTACAGTTCATATGCAAGTATCATCTTCTGCTTAAATAGATGGAAGGGAAACTGTGGTCATGTGAGGACCCAGGAGCATCTGTCCTCATGCAAAATAGGTGGCTAGAGGAACACTTCGAGATACTTTGACACATCTATTCCAGAAGATGCAGGGAATTGGCATCAGAATACAAGAAGAAGCCATGCCTCTCCAATATCCACAAATATTTGCTGTTGCCATCAGTGAATGGTGTTTTGTGTCGGTGTCATTAGATGGGGATGATGACACATTTTAAGGCTCCCATTCTCACCATCACATGGCTTTGTGTCCCTGCATTTTAGTCATTTCAGAGCAGTGCATCACCACCCCACTGGCTCATGCTGTGCTCTGTGTTTAGCAGCACATATTTATGACACAGGGAGTGAAGAATGAAGTCTAACTCAAGTCCTTAGCTAACCCATACGTGAGAGATTAACTGCCTATTGCAATCTTTTGCTAAGTATTAATCACTTAACATTAGTTTCATTTTTTCAAAAAGTCTGCCTTAGTATGTCAGCACACAACTGGGTTTGAAATCACGGCGTTTGAGTGACTGCTGACACATTAGATGGCCATTGCTGTCATTAACCTGACAAGGGATCTGTTGTGTGACTTTCTGGGTGAATGAAAAAGTACATGTGGACGGACTACAGCTATCAAGGTTTGCTCTTGCTTTACAAACCTGTCTTCCTGGCTGTGGTAGAGTTAAAAAATAATTACAAGTTTTTCAAAGGATCACCCACATACACATGGTATGAGAGCTCTTTTCTTTGTTGGTTTCATTTTATTTGTACATGACTCACTCTTGGCAAACTGAGTGAGCCTCATGAGCCTGTAAAAATTCTGTTTGGATTAAATGATTTGCATTAAATGATTTATAACTGCAAGATGGCTTTAATATTCCTGTAATTCCTTAAGGAAAAACAAACTGATCTTATTCTTTCAAGTAGCTATTGCCTTCACGCCTGTTACTTCAGACGCCATCTTACTCGCTCAAGCTGATAGCTGTTAATGAGACTCTGGGTACTTCTTCCTTGCTTTCCCGGTCTCATGAATTAGAGATGGGTGGTGGGGATGTACTGTCATCTTTTTCTGGGAACATTCTTCTGAGTGTGACCGAAGGCCAGGAAACCTACAGCCTCTCAGACCTGCTTGCCTTGCTAAGAGCAAGGAGCAGCATTTGTGCTGGCCTGAGGTGGGTTGATCATGTTTCTGAGACCCAATTTACCCCGGTTTTTTAGCCCAGAGGGCCATCAGTCTTCATTTTCCTGTCAGAGCTGGTGTGCTGGTTACAGCCACCTCATTCCTGCCGACTCCTGCATGGCTAAGCTGCCAGCAGGGCCCTCACACCCTGACCCCTTGGCTCCACAAGCTCAGAGATGTGGAGGCAAGGGGAGAGCCTTCACCGGGCATCCCCGCAGAGAGGGGACTGCCAGCAGCCACCGAGGCTGCCCGCACCCTTGGGACAGAGGCCTCGCAGCAGGGTGTGCCTGTCAAACCCATGGGAAAAGCATGCGAGTCAACAGCAGGACAACCCAGCCGGATGCAGGACGTGCCATCAACAAGCCCTTTAACTTTGTGTTTGCGCAGAGCCGCGGCTGGCCTGGCTGCCCCGCTCCAGAGGCTGAGGAGCGGCACAGTTGTTAGCGGGGCCGCTGCCTTCGGCCTCAGACCACGGGGAATCCTCCTCCCTTCCCGTGCCCGTGTCCCTCTGACAGAAGGACCCGCGGCCACGGGATTTTCGTACCCAAAGCAGAAAAGCGCCGCGGTCCCCGCGCAGCGGCTCCCCCGCCGCCCGCAGCCGCACCTCTCCCTCCGCCCGACCCCAGGGGCGAAGCGGTCACCGGTGGCGCCCCGGGGCCCGCCCTGCCGGGCACCGCCTGCGGGGCCGCGGCGCAGCCGGGGGGATCCTGGCTCCAGCGGCGCTACAAGTGGCCGCCGGGGGCGGTTTCGGCTTCGGCTCCGGCTCCGCCGCGGGTTCCCTCCCTCCCGCGCCCGCCTACCGGCGACCCTCTCCGCGGCGCGGAGGGGCCGCGGGGCGCGTTGCGTAACGCGGCGCTGGGCTCCGCTCCGCCGCGCGTCGCTCGGGGAGGCGCGGCGAGGCGGGTCGGGTC
>VXBI01014279.1:420265-629287 GCA_013397375.1 Toxostoma redivivum
CCGTCGGGGCGCCGCCCGCAGCAGCAGCATCCGGGGGCGGCGGGGGGCGAGCGGCGGCGCGGCCCGGCGGGGAGGGCAGGGACGGAGCCGCGGCACCGCCGGTATTCATCACCGCGGGGGGCGGCGGGGCCGCGCGGGGGGAGCGGCGGCGTGCGCGGCTGCCGGCGCTTCTTGATTTATTTATGTTTGCAGCATAGGTGGTATTTCCCCGTTAAGAGTTTATCCATTGAAGTTTTCTATTTGACTTTCTAAAGCGGCGGCGACAACATCAGCAACAACTACAGAAATCCGCGAAGTTAAAAAGCCAAATGTGTTAATTGCTAACGAAATATAGACGAGGAAGGCTTGGGAGCTGTAGTGGGTGGATTGATCAGGCAGCATACGAGTGAAAAGGAAAAGGCAAAATTGTCAGCCCCATGAAGCCAGGTGCCGGTAGGAAGGAAGGATCGCACCTGTTCTGGTGAGTGGTAGGAGCCCCATAGCCCCGTGGTCCCCTGGAACCTTGTTTACCCTCCTGTGATCCGGATGGAGGAAAATGAAACACAGGTTAAAAATGCTGTAATAAATACCAGGTCTGACCAGGAAGGCAAACGGGACAATTTTTTTTTCTGCAGTATAAGCCGTGTTCCCTTTAGTATTTTAGCTTAGCACAAAATTCGTGCATTCCAACTGAGCCATCTGCTAGTTATAGTAACATATTTAGCGTTTATTTACAAAACTTAGTCTGTCGTAAATATATGCTTGCATAATTGATAGACTGGATATTTTTATAAAAAATAGTTTGTTTTCATTTTACAGTTTCAGTACTGCTTGTGTCTTGAGACTATTTTCTAGATTTTCTGGTTCCCGTTTTCCCTTCTGAATAAACATTTGAGAAGAAAAACCAAAACAACAAGGCAAAGGGTTTGCTCTTTTATAAGAGATTTCTGTAATAACAAGGTAATTTTCAGGAGACTTTACCATAAGCAGTGCAGTTGCATTGGTTAATTGCATTGCTTCACAGAGAGGCTTGAGTTCTCTCCCTTTGAACTCTAAATAACACAGCTCTATGAATATATAGCCATTTTTAAAGAGAAGAAGCTGGAGTAAATCACTGGAAAGTATAGCTTTTCACTTTCTCATAGAACAGCTGTTTAAGGCACAATAACAGCAAAAGTTCTGTGGAACTGTGTATGCCTACTTCCTTCCTGACAAGTTTGTTTTTTTCTTTTCTACTAACTGGCATGAAATCACCCTTCATATTAGTCCCAGGACCCTTAAATTAGTCTCAGCCTTCTTCCAGTTTATTTGAATTGGTGACCTTTGGATGAGCTGGTGTGTTCCATTGTTACTTGCTAATGATGGAATAATCTAGTCCTGACGTAGCAGTTGTGAAACCGAGGGTGCTGCTGCTGGATGGAAATTCAAATGTCTTATGGCTCCATGTTGGAAAAGGCAGGATTTAGCTGTGGTTTTCATCTGCTTTTAACTCCGTGGACTCTGGTTTCCAGAACTGAAAGGGCTCAAACCAGTCTGTTAGAGTTGATGGAAAATCTGCCATTGATTTTTACTGGTTTTGGATAAAATCTTGTATGAACTGGTGTTGAGCACATCATGGCTACTCCAAATTGTTCAGACCTTTTGAAATTCTTTGCATATCCAAGTCATTATGTAAAGTCAATTTTTTGTGTGCTGTCTCTTTCTTTGTGAGAATGTTCTTTTGCTTAGTAGAAAGTGGTGGTGTTTCTATTCACTCTTACATGCTGCAGCATTAATTTTATTATCTGATCATTTCCTATTATGTGAGGATGACATGGGTGATTTTAGAAAAAGTGAAAGTGCTTTTACTGAAGGCTGCTTACACTGAAGACAGGTTTCTTCAGGTATTTTTCAAAGAACTTGCAGTACTGGGACACCTGAAATCATTAAGACATGCTTTCTCTGATGTCCATGTTATACTTCCCTTGTCCAGAATATGGTTGGTTGATGCCTTTTGTTTGATATTTTCTTTTTTTTTTTTCTTACGAATTTGAAGGGGAGAAAGTTGTTTGTAATAACAGATACTGGTGTTCAGTGAAGAAGCTTGCAGAATAACACACACCTGTGATAGGCATATATCTTCTCCTGGCTTCCCTGTTGTTGATGATGAGCAGGATTTTTCCTCTTGGCTATATGTAAAAACCCAGCCAAGAGAAAGTAGGGAGGAGAAGGATTGCGAAACTTAAATCATGGAAGTTTGTCAGAGTTTATTGTCTAGTGTAGCCTGTCTTGAAATTTGATTCCATTTGGAAGGGAGTCAAGGGATGAAACCTCAAAAAAACCCACCTGATTTGAGGCAGGACGTCCTCCAGCAAGAATCTCATTTACCACCGGAAGGGTGAGACCAGGAATTTTGGCTCCTTGGAAAAGGAAATTCTGGATCTCATTATCTCTCCACCATCATATTTTGGTTTACTGATTTGGGGTTTGCTTGTTACTAAAAGTTGAAGAAGGCAAAAGAGGCATGCATGTGAAAGAAACTCAGGTAAATAGGCTGAGATGAGGGAAGGCAGGAGGAGCACAATTACTGTGTGCCCTCATGCCTTGGATTTCCTTCTAGGACTTGGAAAGTGCTAATTTTTCCAGCCAAATTAATTTGCTCTTAAATGAGAGATGGCTGTCATGGCAGAAAGCAGAGCTGTAATGCAAGGTGCAGAGTAGCAGTGCAGAGCTGCATCTTTTCTCCATCTTGTCCTTTTTCCTGTGTGATTTCCAAAACATGAGAATCTGGCCTCTGGAGGAAAGGTGGAGATAGTTCTGGGACACTCTTGACCTGCCTGCAGGGACTGAGGCAGCACATCTATGCCACAGGCATGCAGATATTATGGCCAGGACCTAATTGTGTGAATTCTTTGTCAGAAGGGGTCAGAAGATCAATCAGGAAGGATTTTCCCAATATTTCCACAGTTTGGAAATATTATTTGGAAAAATTTCTGATATTTGGAATTATCCTTCCAAATATCAGAAATTGCTATATAGGTAGTCCTAGATTCTCTCCTGCCTGGGCCCATTTAAGTAAATAAAATCTGTTTGGTAGCTCTTCAGGTGTATGACAGCAGGATTCTGCCAAGTCACCAAGGTGCTTTCCTTCTATCTGCTTAACTTAAGGAGTGCCTCTGGTTGGCATTCCTCTTAGTCCAGGGAACTCCTTGGCTTAATTTAACCCATCAAAAAAGTTAGCAGAATAAGTCACATGGCCATTAGTGTGGCAGTAGTGCTGCTGGCATTTTTTAAACTTTTTATTAATGGTGCAGTGGAGAAATAATCTCCCTTCTTAGGGATGAGCTAGGATGTTTTGTATTGTACAGGGATAACTAAACAATGCATGTGTTATGAGAACCTTTGTCATTAAAATCAAGGGCAGACTATAAATTTCTGTGTAAAGAATTGTATTCCTTTAATTCTGTGTTATTCCATCAGTTGTATGTGGTCCAAGAGGACATTTTGAATAAAGTAATTGGATCTTGCATAAGTTGTTTCTGTCATTTAATTCACAATACGTGAATGAGATTGTTTCCATTATTCATCACAACTACTTAATTTAAATATGGTCATGGTAGGGGGACCATGCAAGTTGAAAGACTGGTTGGAAAAGTTGCTTCTGTTGTTGACCTTTTCAGTGTATGGTCATGCTCCCAAAGTGCATGTAAGCTGCAGCTAGAGAGGAGTAAATTGAATGCAAATAAATTGGGGTTTTTTGAAATACAAAAGTTAACTTGAGTATTCCGTTTTGAATGCTTTTGGTCATAAAAATTCTCATTTTACTCAAACCCTTTTTAGCTTATTAGAGATTAAGTATCCTGTGAAACTAAGAACTAATGAAATAATAAAGAATTAAACCACAGTTAAAAAAATACTTGATATCCTCAAGTGTCCTAAACATAGAGATGCTGTAATAATTTTTACTGATGAACTAAAAGGGCAATACTCTTATGTTATAATTAGATTATGCGCATGAAAGCAGTGTGATCATTCTAGACTACAGAACTGTTCTGTGTCCTCTGGTGAACCTAACCCAATAAATTAGGGTTCTGTTTTTCCATTGGAAGAAATAAAAGGACTAATTGTCAAGCTGACTAATAGTAAGGTAGAAAACAGAGCAAGAAGATCAATCATCAAGTGAATTTAGAGTCAAACCAAATGTAAGTCTTCTGCTGGGTGGAGTGAAGTTGGTACATGTAGAACCAAATCACTTGTATGTTTGCATACACAATGATTACTGTTTTATCTTGGGCAGAAGTTCTTTCTGCTCACCTGCTAATTTTTTTTGCCTATTTTGATGCTGATGTTTGAGTGTCTTCTTGAATACTCCATGGGAGTTGGTTGACGTGAGCTGCATGCCACAGATACAGCACCGATGTTGCTTGACTGTGAGATGTGCTTTGCAACAGATGTGGTGTAGGAAAATAAAGGAGCTCTTTGAAGAAAATTAGAAGTATCTGTCAAATACGTAAGTAGTTGGATCCTTGAACAATTGCTCACTAACTGATATCTTAGTGACATGCATATGGATGAACCGTTTTCAAAAACAGTCACAAGAAAAATATACCTCTGTGGGTAAGAAGAGCTGTTTTCATCACCATTGCAAGTTGGCTTCCTTGAGTTGTGTGTCATGTTTGCTGTCATTATCTACATCTGTACGAGGTTCTTGAACTATGGGTCTTTTCCTTTCTTATGTTTCCATTTGTAGACCTTCACCTCTTTCTTCCAGTGTCTTGGTCTTGCACCTTGGCCCCCTTTGTATCCTGTTATCTCCACACCTCCCACTCATGACTTTGCATTGTTTCTCTTGATGCTGCTATGCCAGCTCCTTGCCATGTGCTCCAGCCCAGCTGTACTCTGGCAGGTATGGAGTACTGCTGCTGCTGCTCCTTGGTTTCCTACCAGTGGAAGGAATGAGCACTAATAAATTGAAGCTATTTCTTCTTTAGCATTGTTTTTTTCCTCTGACCTTTAGCACAAAATTATTCTTGGTCCATTTGCCTACCTTTTTGCAACTTTTGACAGGTAGGAGTGTGTTCATGTGACTTTATATTGTTTCCCAGCTTCATATTAAAATAGCTTTATTCCCATGATTTATTACCCTGGCTCTGTTTTCTTTTTAATATTTCATACATATTTTAAAAAAATTTGGCATGTTTGTGTGCAAGGTGCTTCAGAGTATAATTATGAACTGTAGCACTTATGTATAAGGCTTAACATAACTGTGTTCTTCCCTTCAGGAAATTGAAGGGTTTATCTTGAGCCTTCTTTTATAAGTTAGGTGTCTTATTTCCATACTGTATTTTTTCTCATTAAAAAAAGATAAGGTGAAATGCATTATCCAATTAGATAAACAGGGGAAAAATCTATACAGAGTTGTATCCATGTAATTCCAGAATATACATGACCACGCACATATGCACTAAAAGAATATTTCCCTGCAGAGTATTTGTGACAAATTTAATTTTTAAAGCAAAATAATTACTTCAGTTAAATATTAAAGTATAATTTTATTTCTAAAAATAGAGAGAAAATTGTGTCTGGAACACAGAGTACTTCCTGTGTAGTGTTGAACTGCATGTAATTTGTGTTGTGCCCGATTCACTGATGTGACTTGCTGAAATGATTTAGTTTATTGAAATTCTTTATTTGACCAGAGTAAAACAGCCTTGGGCCAGAGGACTTGGATCAACTATTTATCTGTGGAAGTTGCTGGTTATTAGGGTTAAAGAAAGGAGAAGAATTACCAGAATTAGGATTTGATACACAGCCTTAATTCAGGCGCCTTTGAATATATGCAGGTAAACTAAGGTTTAGAGTCTGTGGATGGTATTGCTTCACTTTTCAGGGTGTTTAGCCCTATGTAATAGTTGTCATCCTTGAAAACTACACTTCCTCTTAACTTCATTTGAAACCAGGAAAGTTGAGATCAGATCACAGGGAATGCAGTTGGTTATGCAGAATATTGTGAGCATGTGGTCCTTGCCTGTGTGTTATACATGCATAACACTAATTTTTCACTGGTTACGAATTTTTAGTTGAAAATCATCTCTGCACCATGAAGGTATCTAACCTGATTACCCAGCTTTGTATTTAATTGTTGCAAACTGTTTAGCTCTATTTCTCTTGCCTGTCCTGTTTCCCATGCCTCAGATACTTCACACTTTCCTCCTTTGCCAGAAATGGGAGAGAGATGATAGAAACATTTAATTTTCCTGAAGAGTCTTATGCATGGAGATGGCATCCTTGACCTTCTTTCCCTTTAGAACATCCTGTCAGTTGCTCCAGTTCTGAATTTGGCTGATGTTGAAGGCAGCTGCCATGCACCTGGTTCTTTCTTACAGGGTCTTCTTGCCACCAAAAGGGATAAGCCAATGACAGCAGTCCCATTTCCATTGTGTTGGCCAGAACCTGGGCTTTTGCCTTTTTGAATTTTTGCATTACTGAGCATTGAGTTCTTTGGGGTTTTTTTTGTCCCCTGTCCCACTGCTGTTTGGCATCGCCCTCCCTGGCTCCCCTATCTGGCAGTTCTGCTGGCTGTGTATGTGAGCTCTGACACATGCTGTGAGACCTGGACAAGGATGGTGATAGCCTCTGTAGCCTCCAAAATCCATTAAGCCTTCTTTCTTGCCGAGTAGGTTGTTGCACAAGATACCATCTTGATGGCAGCTGTCTTGATTTGCATTGAACTCTGGGAGAACCCAGAGACTGCTCTGATACTCAGGCCTCCTAGGAAGCCTGTTTGCTTTCATCCTCTGCCCAGGGAAGATGAATCTCACCTGCTACCACTCTCACAGTAGGATGCAGGGAATGTGCTTGCAGCCATTCTGGCCATGACTTCCCAGTGGGTGGATGGTGGGAGTGTGTTTTGCAAGGCAGAAAGATCTTCCACTGTTATCTCTTCAAGAAACCTCATATCAAAGCACTCTCTTAGTTTTGGGAAGTACTTTCTGTGCTTGCAGGTTATGCACAAGTGGTAATAGCATGACCTGGGGGAAGGAAAGTGCTGGATTCTATAATTCCCGAGGGAAGAAGGGCTGTGGTCATACTGTCTCTATAGAGCAGTTCCCTGAGCTAGCCATCATCTCTCCATCCTACTTGCAGTGACATGGATAAGTCTCCTTGCTTTGGCTTTGCAGTGGCTTCTCTTCAGTGCCACTTTCCTTGCATGGAACCGTGTACATGGAAAGCCATATTTATATAGAGTGTGCTCCCTTCTGTTTTCTGTCTTCACATCTTCTGAAATACCTGATAGCTTGTAAATTCAAGAATCTGGATGAAACATGATTTTTTTTCCCAAATATTACAAGAAATGTTTGTGAAGCACAAATGAACTTAGGCAAGCCCCTCTACTGACTAGATTTTTATTTTCACAGGGGCAGCAGGATTCATCCTTGTCATAAGGTTCTTTCTTACCAAGTTGCAGGTTCTCTTCCAAGAAATAGAATTCAAGTAGTTGAAAGAAAAAGACTTTAAAATTTTGCATGTAGAAAAAAGCACAACCCCAAACATTTACTTTGCTACTTCTGCAGAAGTAGCAAGACTTTTTGTACAGGTTGCCCAGAGACATTGTGACAACTCCATCCTTGGAGATACTAAAAAAAACAGGTGGACATGGTCCAGGGCAACCTGCTCCAGGTGACCCTGCTAGATTGAGCAGGGTGGTGGACTGGACAGTCTGCAGAGGTTCTCTCTAGCCTCAGGCATTCCTTGACTGAAACTTTTTGAAAAGGTTTTGAAAGAGAATTGCAGTTCACTTTGATAGAGCTGAGCGAAATACAGAATAATTTAAGGTAGATTTCATTAAATGGAAAATGTAGAGTACACTTTGAAATCAAGCTGGTCTGCCAGGCTTGCCCATAATAACTTCAGGGGAGTAAAAAAAAAAAAAAACAAATTTATATCAAATTAACAGAGCAAATCATATTGCTTCTATCTGCACAAACAACTGAACTGTCTCTGTAACTTTAAAAGGTGCTCTAAATGCATTTTCCATGCACAAATCAGAGTTATGAGCTTGCTTAAAACTTAGATTTCATGCTCTCACCTTTGCGCATAAGAGGCCAATTCTCAGGATCATTGCCTTTGATCCCATAAAAAGGATCATAGGCTTAAAAAGGAGCCAAGACTTGCCTGCTCTTTAGTAGTAATTTTCTGATTATACTTTGTTCATAGGAATGTAAATGTAAAGAGCCAAATTTACATAAGCAGAATACTCTGTGAACCTTTGCCCTCCCCTCTCCCTTGACCTTTGCTGTCCAGTTTGGCTCCCAGTGCATTTTCAGAAGTCTCTTTCTAGGATTACTTGTCTCTCTAGCAAGAAACCCAAGTTCTGAAAGCAAGAAAGTGGCAGAATTGCAGCCACAAAGCCTGAACTCAAGCGATCTTCCCTCTCCCATTACTGCTACACCTACTCATGAGGCAGCCCTGTGGGGACCAGTGTGGACACTGGCTGGCAGCCAGGTGTATACTAGGCATCTCTTTACCTTTGCTCATAGATAGAGCTCATCCACAAATGGCAGCTAGAAATTCATGCCTGTAGTATCACATTAGTTTGACCTGAATTTTACAACAGCAGTGCAGACTGCCTTTTTCCTGAAAAAGAAATTATTTCTCAGTATTTTTAACATACTTTATTTCCTCATCTTAGGACTAGCAAGAAGGTTTATCAGCAATTTATGGTAGGGATAGAAGGAAAAGGGGAATTGGATTGCTGACAGGATATTGCTTGCTGGCTGCACAAACATAGTGTGCAATAAGACTAAAAGCTTGGACTCCTCTGTGAAGTTCAACTCCAAGCCAGATTAACTTAACCTCAGCCTCTTCAAAACGTGTCTGTATAAATATAGCTGTAGTCTGTTTTGATGATCACAAGTCTGCAGCTGAATTAATTATTTGATGGTGCAAGAAAGATATGTAAAGGGAGACCTTTACCACTGAAGCCCAGATCTACAAGATCAAATCTACAGTCTGATTTTCTTCTCTAATGTTTTCTTGCTAAGTGTTTCCTTATACATCATGCCTAATCTTGCCAATATTTCTTTAGGTCTTGCTCTTTTAAATAGCTCTGGATGAGTGGGACATCCCATACATTTTTCAAAGATCTCCTGGAGTCAGTGAAAACCATTTGTGTGAACATGGGCAGCTGAAAGAGCAAAGGCATTGTCAGCCCTGCACAGTCTTAAGATGATCTGTGTTTGGGACGTGAGAGTAGTATGGCATAACTCTGTTTGCTTTGGAAGGTAATCTAATCTAAAAGGGCTTGAAACAATTTGCAAATTAGGATTGTGGAAACCTCAATGTAGTTTTTTTTTTCTTCTTCTTCTTTAGGGAAGAAATATTTAAACGCAGAAAGAGCATTAGGCAGGAAGAATTTGAGAGATTCAACCTGGCAGATGTTGCAAGGCATGCGATAGAATAGGACTGAGCTTTACCTGTTGCTGTGTGAAGTTAAGATCTGCAATATCTGTTAGGAGCTCCAGATTTCACAACACTTGGGTAATGGTGTAACAGGAAGAAGGGTGTGGGCAAAACTACAGAGCTACATATGAGTAATTCAAGACCTCACCTGTTTTCCCATCTGGAGAGCAGGACAAAGAGGGGAAAGCAGATGGACAGATCAGAAGTTAGAGTTTAATCGCTCAACTTTTGCTGAGCTTATCTGTACTGAGGATAATCTTCAGGGATTCATGTTTGCTGCATGCTTTTTGTATTTTTTGGTGGATTCATTTTGAGTCAGAAAAAATGATGTCTGGTGTCACACCTTTTCTATTCTGTCTCAGCATAGCAAATCTGAGATACTAAGTTATAGCCAGCAGATGCCAGCAGTTTTTGTGGTACTGTACTGTTAATTTACTTGGATGTGTTTTCTGCAATGATGTTCCTAGTGGTGAACAAACTACATTTTTAATAATATCAAAGGGGTGGAATTACTGCCTCATTTCCACGTGAAAAAGTTTCAGTGAGTATTACAGAGAGATTATGACCTTAAGTAGTGCCCAGAAGTGATATGTCAGGAAGAAAAAGCTATGATCCCAACAAAGATTTTTGAAATTCAGTCAACATTACATATGCTTAATAAATGCACATTCTTCCTGCAATGTTTGAAATCAGGGTCAGGACTCCGAAAAGAAACTTAATGAGATTGTCTTCAGTGGCTATTGCAGCTGGAGAATCAAGAAAGGCAAAAATAAAGGTAGGTGATACAAGCTTGCTGTTTTCCAAAGCTCAACAGTTTTGTGAGCAAAATGATCTGCTTACAGGGTGTTTTTAAGATGGAAGTAATTTTATCTACAGTGCTAAATTTGGAATCAGTTTACCCAGCCATCTGCATCTGTGTATATGGCAAGTCTAATATCTTGGTTTGGGGATTAAATTTATACCATGCTCTTACGTGTTTTTCTTCAGACTCTTACCTTAGGTTTGGGTTTGGTTTTGGTTTGGTTTTTTTTTTTTTTTCTTTTTCTGTTATAATGTGGAATCTCATTGTTGAAAATTGTTGCATTTCTTGTTTACTGATATCTTTATGAAAAACTTTGTGAAAGTTTCTGAAAACTCAGGGCTCCTTATACTCCTATATGTCAGTTAGCCAGTGGTATTGATACAGAATGCAATTAATGCTCTTCCCTTTGTAATCCAAGCTAATGTCCTCTAATCAACATTATGTAATTCAACAAATAGAGCAAAACCTACTGAATTAAGATACTGTACTGTTCTGCTATCTCTGGATGTGCAGCATAGCACGTATTTTTGTATATTCTGAACATTTTGTAGATCAGTAGCTGAATTTCTGGGAGTAAATGCATTGTATTTTTGAGTTAATGAATTTCACTTTCTTTCAGCACTTATGTTCAAGTTATGTTTGTGCTGAATTACACATGGTTAATTAAGAATAATTTTATCTCTTTGGTTAACAGAAGAAATTGGGGCATTATTAGGGTGTTGGCCTTGCTGTTTCCACAACAGGTTAGCTGCTTTGATCTGGCTGTGTTGACAGTAAAATTGGGTCTTCTGCTTGGACGTGTAGAAGTATGTGTTTGGTTAGACCGTTATCAAATTGGAGCAAGTAACTAGAACTGGTAAAGTGAAGACAAGCACAGTAATGATTAAAAAAAGAGAGAAAATTAAGCAATGCAGAGTCACGCAGAACACTGTCACTTAGCTGATGTAATTTGTGGCTGTAAGCAGAGGTCATGGTGTCATGCTACAGCTATCCCAGCTCCTCTCAGTTTTGTACCATTTTCCTGTAGCTCATACAAGCCCTAGAACACCATATTACCTTTTGTGTACTGCTCCTTATTTATTCTTTTTTTTCCTAAGCAGAAGGGATTGAACAGGAAAGAATTCAGGCAGGATTTAGAAAAATAATAGAGTGTGAAATGAGAATTAAACTAGAAGAGACTGCAAAGTGTCTGTATACATCTGTTAGTGACCTTGCCTGTATTGTCTGAAAGTATTGGTGAAAGATTACTGCAAAAAGTGAGGGTCTTTAAAATTTTAACAAGGGGATTTACTTACTAGACTTTGGTCCATATGTGATGGTGTTACCACCCTGGAAGTGGTGGATAGGAATTAAGTTGTGTAAAGTGCCAGCAGCTGTGTATTGTAGAATGAGGGGTAGGCAGCTACTGAAGTCTCCTCTTGTATGATCGTTTTTGGTGTCAGTGACATGTCCTGGTTCTGAACACTAAATGCCTTTGACCTAATTTAACTCTAGTGTAACAACATTGAGAATATGGGGCATTCATGGAAAGGAGAGAGGAAAATACATTGAAATATTTCCTTATTTAAGTATAATTTTTTCCTTAGTTAAACATACGCAATAATATATAAAGTAAGGTACGGCAGAAATAGGATTCAGTGGTATTTGCCTAAAGTAAGCATATGCAATCTTTTAAGTGCTGTGTGACATTTTAGATTTTATTTAATTTTCCCTTTAAGCTTCTGATTGGAAGTGCTCTAAAGGAGTCTTTATTCTAGTTGAAGTGCTCTGATTGCACTGATCTTTTCATCTTTTTCCTTTTCTTTTTGGTAGTATTTTAAGGTTTGTGGATTGTCAGGGAAGAAGTGCCATCTGTCTTATTAGGAACATTGGCAGCTAAAGCTACTCGGTGCCTGTTTAGTGATCTTAACAATGACCAGTCAGCCAGAAAAGGAGGAGGACCTTGCAGAATTGCAGGTTCTATACGACCCTAATTCAGAAGTGTGTCTGTAATTTAGAAAACTTGCAGGGCAGGTTGTGAGATCAATGCTGTGGTTTTGCCATCTCACTGGCTGGCTGGTTCTTCTCAAAAAAAAAAGCCATTTAAAATGTTACAACAGCTTTTGTGAAATTGTGATTTGGAATCACATAATCTCAAAAAATCCGAACCCTAAGTGTATGAAGATTGTAGGCTGGTCAAAGCACAAGAAATTATATTTCAAGACCAATGCTAAGAGAAATACACAGAGAAGAAAGGGGCAAAAGCACCCCTGTCTCTGTGTCAGAATTACCAGCTTTTGTTCCTCTAGTTGCTTAGTACCGCAGCTGGGCAGCACTCCCCAAAATGGGGTGGTCATACCTGGGTTTGAACAGAGGTGTCATAGTAGAACTTCGGTGCTTTTTGGTGCAAAGAAATCTAATGGGACTCTTTCATCTTCATGAAATTTTCAAATATATCCTGACATCCTTAATTTCAGAATGTATCGTGTCAAGTAAAGAGCATTAGTCCTAACATTTGGACAACACCCATTTCAACTGGATCTTTTTCTAATACAGCTGTGTTCACAAAAAAAGCAAATTAGGTGCTTGGTTTTTCATATATTCACAGAATTCCTTATTGTTCTTAATTTTTAATTTTACTTTTTTTTTTTAAGAATCCAGCTTGTTCTAGCATAGTCCTTACAAGGAAACATTTTGGAAGATTAAATGAAAAGTCACAGTTCCATAGAGTATGTTTATGGTCTATAACTCCAGTTGTTCCTCCACAGCCACCACTCTCAGCTGCTGCAAAGTCATAAGGATCACTAGATTCCATTTAATTTGTCTTCTAAAACTGCTGATGAGTTTCTCAGGTGTCTGGGTGGCTCTGCAGAATGGCTGGGAGCAAACTGTTTTAGGCAAAATCCTAACAGGTGAATAGTGGATGTAAGCCTATTTTTCATAATCTTCATTCTGTCACTGTACTCCCCTGAGGAATATTTGGAGCCTAGTGGTGGTTTTAGAAACATATGAGGTAGCATTAGAAATAAGATACATATGGAAGTAGCAGTAATGAAGGAGAGACTATTTCACCACTGTTGGTGATCGTCTGGAGATGAATTTCCTGGCGTTAAATTCCCAAAGTGCTATGAAGTCATCTGATAACATATATTAAACTGAGCAGTTTGTATCCCTATAATAATTGTGGTGTTAAATTTGTGCTGCTTTCTTACCTGAATTCCAAGATGTTTGGTTTGAATTGCTTGTAAGGATAGAGTAGTAACCCATCAAAAATGACAAAATTACCATGGTTTGTTTGTGTTGTATTGTCCAAATAAAAATCCCTTTTCTGTTTGTACCTGCATATGTTTAAGACTGCATTTACCTATTTGTATGTTACCCATTTGTAAATGGTGCTTTACAGTCATATGAAAAGAGATACAGTCTTTTCAAGATCTTCCAACATATTTTTATGTATTTATGGCTATTTTCTATACCTTTTCTATACCTTTAAGTGTTTTTAAACACTTAATTAGGACAAACGCACCTGAGTGATTCAATTTTCAGTGCTGTCTGGTTACCTGTGTTAGAAATTATTCTTTAACTCTGTGTGTTTGCTTTTTTGAGGATATCATGACTCATTATTTACTTGTGGGTAATCATCTTTAGTAAACACAAAGTGCATCTTGTGAGAGCTAATACAGAGCTGTGTGTGTATCAGTTGGAAAGAGACCCTTCAATTCGAAAGTTCCTGCCAGCTGTCACCTCCTCAGCAAATATCACCTCATAATACAGAACCAGTCACAAAATGCAGAAGTAATGTTTGTGTTTCAAGAAAGCTTGCAAATAAACCAGAACTCAGTAACATGTAAGACTTCAGGGCTGCAGCAAAATATGTCTGGGCAAATAGTACTACAGATTTCTATTTTGTGTCTGGTATCTTACTGCTATGTTCAGTTAGTACTATATACATTTTCAATTAGTGGAAGCGACAGAAAAATAGCGTAAAATAGACTAATTTAATCTTGTCCTTTCTCCTGCTGTGGGAAGAAAATATACTTTGTATCTATTACCAGTTCCTTTTCTTAACATGATATCCTAGGTTTAGATTTTGAATCATTCCCTGGCTGACTAAGTGGCTGACTCGCTCGTTTTGTCTCTTATTTATAAAAGAAGTGAAAAGATTTAGCTCATGAATTTTTCATACAGACTGCAGATGTACTGGTTGGGGCCAAATGCTGTCCTCAGTTACAAGTCAGTGTCACCGGTGAGCTGTCAGTGGCAGCGTTGTGAATGTATTTCAGCCTAGTACTGAGATTTAAATGTTTTGTTTCTAGTGTGCATATGGGGGTAAGAATTAAGGAGATGGTAGATAAACTGATTATAAAAATAGATAGGAAATAGAGGTTCATTCTCCAGTCCAACATGCTGCTGCCAGTACTGAAGCAAGAGTAAAACCATTACTCACTGCCCTGCGGGTGCTGCACCCTGCAATGAATGAGTACCATATTTTAAAATACCTAGTAGCATTATGAAAAACTGTAGTCGAAGCAGAAGTTCAGATCTTAATTAGTGAAATTGCCTTTCCACATTTGGTGCTGCCAGCCAGAAAAATCTGATTATATTGTAAACTTTCCCAAACGAACTTTGCCTTTTCCCTTCTTAGGAACTGCCTGTGAAACCAAGAGCAAGGAAAGGTGTAGCACAGAAGGCAGCTCTTCATGCCTTCATAGCCTGGTTTCAGGTTGGTAATATCCCTCTGAAGTTTTACTGTATTCTTTCAACCTCCCTGTTTTTCTGTACTTTGAAGTTAAAAACCAAGTTAACCTTTGACCAAGAATTTCAAAATCACCGGGTAGAAAGCCCTTCCCTTTCTGCTGATAAATGAAAAACTCTCCTCTGCATATAGGACTCAAAAAACCTCTGCAGAAAATATGTGGGGCTTTATTAATTCTGAATTGCAGTTTTTCTGGATAATTCTCTTTAGGAGGAGGAGGCACCTCTTCCAGATGTTTGAAGCTCTTCTTCCTTTTGGATTTGGAGGATAGAATACTGAGCAAAAATAATTAGAGGGAAAATGTTAGCAGCACTGTCATGATGTGAAGGCCTTACCTGCAGCTGGGGTCTGCCAGGTAAATGAGGATGGCTGTCAGCCTCACCAGCTCGACACCTGATATATAAAAGACACAAAGAAAGCTAAATGGAAATGTCCCCCTGCCATGTGGTTTTTGTGCTGTAATGAGGAAAAAAATCCCTTTGTGCTGAGCTTAAGGTTGTTTTTTCCCATTGCTTGTCTCATTCAGCATCTGTTTTCTGAAAAAGGGCAGAGCATGGGCCATTGCTGGTTTCACAGCCCTCTCCAGCTTGTGGGCATAGGAAGTGTTCTCAGCCCCTGTACTAAATTTCAATAGAAAACGAAGAGCATTGTCTGGTATTGGGTAGGTGGTATATTTCATATTTGAAATTCCAGTCGCTGCTCCTTGCATGAGCATCTTGAGGTTCCTGAGTGAATCTGTTAGCAGTTTCTTAGATTTCTGCCCTCTTCTAAGGCTTTTTCAAACTTCTTTTTCTGATCCCGTGTCTGGATGTCTGGCAGGGGCATTGATGGGCTGTGCTCTGTCTATGGGAGGGTTTTGTGTCAGGGGTGAGCTGGGTGTTGGTACCTCCTGGGCATGGCACCCCTGGGTGCTCCGTGAGCTGCCTTCCATCCCCCTCGGTGCTCCTGGCAGAAGGCTTCACGTGGAGGAGGCTTTCTGTCCAATGCATGGGGTAGCATCAGTGGCATGGTTCAGCAGACCTGCAGCTCTGAGTGAGAGGGGGAGATTTACAGACTGGTCTGTAGAGCTGGGTGAGTGGTCAGCACCTCTCTTGCACCCATAGGTAGTCCAACAAGCTCTGCAGTGTTGTCTGTGTCTGTCTTTCAGGTTGGGAAAGTCAGAGACTCCTGCTCATGATGCAGCTCTGAAAGCATCGAGGTAGGACATTTTTAGTAACTTTTCAGGAGGTGATATGTACCTGAAAAGGACATTCTTCTAATGGAAGCAGTGTTGTTTATTGTGGGATAAGGGAAAGCAGGTGGGACATGAACTCCTGAAGTACTACCACGATAATGCAAGATAGGTCTTCTAAGAGAAATCATGAACATGTTTGGCACAAATACACAATAAAGTGTCTCCTGTAAGACTCATTCTTCCAGTGTTGCCTAAGCAATTTGGTCTGCTGTTTCTGAAGGTTTGATTTCTTTTATGCCTCGTGTTTCCTTCTGGTATTCAGATGTCTGGCTGATGAGGTCTTTTGATGCTATGTGTTGTATTTATAGACCTTATGAACTTGTCTTGCAAAATCACTAGATTTTAATCACTTGCTTCTTTGAGAACTGAATCTTAAATATGTAGACTCCTTGGCACTTAGACAGCTTTATTTGTCTATCAAAATACATTAAAGACTAGTCAGTCTATTGGAGCTGGCTATCTTGAAAGGGTTACTGATTAAGTTATCAGCTTTATCCAGGGACAGCACAGAGGTAACAGTAGATAGATGGACAGAAAGATTGGAAAAGAATTATTAATTTAAGTATCTTGGAGTCATAAACTCCTGTTTTAGCAGAGTAAGTCTGTCATTATCTGCTTTGCTCTTTCTGTGGGAAGTTCTGATCTCTCTACGGCTGCTGCTGAATGCCATTTTGAAAATCTTGTAAAGGACAATTGCTGTTGCGAAGGTAGATGTTCACACATTCTGGAAGATGCCTGGGATATAAAAATGGTGATGTGTCTAGCTACCCATTTCCTTGCTTTCTCTCTTCCTGAAATTTTGAAAAAGGTGTTAGGGAATGATGCTGGTAAAATAGATTGACTGCCCTTGAGTTTTTAAATTGTATTTTCTGTTTTTCATCTTTTGATTTCTTTCCTTTGAATTTCCTGGATTTTTCTTTACCTTTTAAATTATTTTCTGTGGAGAGTTAAAATTCTCAGAGAGGTTTTTAGGCATAGAATATGAAGCCTGTGTGGCAACATGAACACAAAATGGAAGAAAATAGGATATTAAGAAGGAATCTCAAAGATGTGATAAGTCTCCCCCTTCTTTGCTACTAAAATACCTTAAAATTGAGAGACAGCTGATAAGGTAGTGTGTTGAAAATAGGCAATATACAGTATAAAAGCACAAGTTTAGCTTCCAGCTTACATAATAGACAGGGGAAAATGTCACTCCAGATTATACTAGTTGCACTAAATGCCTGTCTATTAAAAGCAATTGAGTTTTTTTCCTGCTGTGCTGGCATATAGAGCTACTGTCTGCCGTGCTGTAGCATTCAACCAACACAATTTCAGTTGATTTTTTTTTTCCCCTGAAACTCTATGTCTGTCAGTCACTTTGCAGAACTTGCTTGGAATTATGGATATAGAAGTTGTGTGACAAGAAAGCAGGCTGCTGTTTCGTCAGTCTCTGCTTTTCAGTGTCTTTGCTCAGGGCACAGCAGAATTTTAAGAGGTTTGCAATGTCAATTCTTCAAGTGTTGTGCAGGCAAACTTCTACTTATGCTAATTTTACTAGGTAAATTTTGGGGAATTTTGATCCTTAGCATTTATATTCGATGGTTGAAATATGATATATTTAATTTAAACTTTTAGAGGCATAGTGCTTGAAATGGGCTGAGGTAGCATTACGTACCATGTCAAAAAAGGAGACAAGCTTTTGTTATTGCTATTATGATTTTTCTTCTGAAACACAGGCAAAGTTTGTTTAATTTGTGAGCAATCTGAAATATTTTTTCCTCCTTTTAAGAAAGAGTCTTAACTTTGTGTTTATTTGTTTGTTTTTAACTGGCCAGTTGCAAACCTTGGGTGTTGTGTTTTGTTTTGCTTTAGGAAAGAAACTAGCCAAAATGATCTTTCATTTTCTCCGAATTATGGTGTTACTCTGATAATAGTTAAGGAATTTATTTTTTGCTGGGTTTTGAGACTAGATACAGGATCTTAAGTTTTCAAAAGTGAGTCATGATTTGGCATAAGGCCATTTTAGAGTGTGTAACCTAAAACATCTGAAAGATGGTATTCAGTTCTTACTGAAAACAAGATTTTATTAAAGACATTTTAGTTGGTCAGAGAAGTGCCTAGGCATCCAAAATCACCACTTATATGTGCAAACTGAGCTTATTAGATTTTGTTCCAGACTGTGAAAGCTTTAAATAGTTTGAAAAAGTTAGAAGACTAATCAAATAGATTTTTACATCTATCTGTAATTACATAATACAGTGTGATGATAGTATAATTTATAATATAATGTCATTTATTATAAAACAATTGTGTTATTATTGCCTGTATTAATGTAAGGAAGGCAGGCAAGAATAACTGATGGCTAGACAGTGTGTTAGGTTCTGCTATTTTGTATACTGCAGCATAGAGTCCCCTGTAATTTTCTCTTTACAGCCCTTACAACACTATTGTGTTGTGGCTATTTAATGGAATCACAGAGTCATAGAATGGTTTGGGTTGGAAGGGGCCTGCTGTGGGCAGAGATGCCTTCCACTTGTTCAGGCTTCTCAAAGCCTTATCCATCCTTGCCTTGAATATGTCCAAGGCTGGGGCATCCAGAACATCTCTGGATAACCTGTTCCAGTGCTTCACCATCCTCATAGTAAAGAATTTCCTCCTAATACTTTATCTAATACTCTATTTCAATTTAAAGCCATTCTGCCTTATCCTGTCTCTGCATGTCCTTATAAAAAGTCCCTCTCCAGCTCTCTTGTAGGCTCCCTTTAGGTGCTGGAATGTGCTCCAAGGTCACCCCAGAGCCTCCTCTTCTTCAGACTGAACAACCTCAACTCTCTCAGCCTGTCTTATCAGAGAGGTTCTCCAGCCCTCTGATCATCTTCATGGCCTCCTCTGGACTCAGTCTAACTGGAAGTTGCTTAGCGGCCTGACATAAAAGAAAAAACTAAATCTTACTGAGCAAAATGTAAAACCTAGCAAAGGTTCTTAAAACATCAGCACCAAAAATCAAAAGTCTCATTGAATGACAATTTATATATTGATAGATAAAAGTGGTGTGCTGTGTTTATTTCTGCCAAGGAAACATTGTTCAGATTTTTGTCACAGTAACTACCTGTGAGGATAATCTGAACCAGTACATTGTCCCCAAAATACATTTATGAAGACAGTCTAGAAGCATGAGCTTGTTGGTGTGTTTCATTCCCAAACACAGGCCATTTCTCTTAACTGCTAAAACAATTGGGAAAATAATTTGAACGTTATAGATAAAAAGATCTGATTTCAAATAGATGAGACTGTCACAGTCATACTTTGTGTTTACAGCATCATTTTCAGCACAGCATAAATTGGAAGTTAAAAAATTATTTAAGAGTTCACTATGGATGTGTCCTATGAGTCAGGTTTTCAGTTCATTACTGTTCTGAGGGAGGTAAGCAGGTACAAAACAGAAGGAAATCTAAAAAAGTTCCATGAAACAAGGAGCTGCTCATCAAATAACCTGATAATAAGTGTCAGCATCCAGTGGAAGATGTGCTCATAGTTAATCATTTTGATTCTTCATTGGTGAGGAAACCACAGAGTGTTCTGTCCAAGTTTTTAAAGATGCCATCCAAAATGCCGTCCAAGATTTTGATTAAAACAGAGTATGCCTTTTGCACAATGAGTTGTTGTGGCTGGATCTAATTAACAATGAACAATTGGAACCACGAGAGAACAAATAAAATAATGATTCAGATAAATTATAGAGCTTTTCCATTACGTAGTCCATGTGACTGATCCCAAATACAAAAATCACCAATTTTTTATTTTTTTTTTTCATTTCAGGATCAAACACCAAAGTCGAAATATTATATAAAACAAAAGCTCTTCTGGTTTGTAAAACTGAAAATGTGGCTTTCTAATCTGTTGTAGCTTAGCTGTTAAATTCACTTGCTTTGTCACAGAATCACAGAATATCGTGAGCTGGAAGGGACCCACAAGGATCATGGAGCCCGACTCCTTGCCCTGTACAGGACAGCCCCAAGAATCACACCACAAACCAAGCATTGTTCAAACACTTCTTGAACTCCTTCCCTTTTAAACAAGAAAGTAAACAATTAAGAAAACTTTTTCTGAATTAAGTGGAAAAGAGAGAAAGTCTTTTTGTGTCTTAATATTGCCTATGGACATGGAATCATGCATCAGAGGGATCAGGCTGGAAGACTATGAACCTCTGTTCCCTATTTTTCCTGTTCCTTTCCTCTGCAGCAGGCTTTGAGCACCTCCTATCACCACAAATTCTATGCTGATGTGGAAGGATAGTAGAGGTGATGCTGCCCATGCCTTTCTCCAGTCAGACTGGGACCACCCTTGTGCCTTGGGTTTGCTCCAAGTACCTCCCACCACTTTATTCTTCCCTGTGAGTTTCTGTCGCACTTCCCTAACTGGTCCAGGGATCCATGCCAGAAGTCAAAACATTGTAATTAGTATATTTAAAAAAACGGTTATACCTGGGAAACATATTACTAGTGCAACGGATGTCTTTTGCATAGATCTGTAATTCCCTTGACTATCTAATTAATCATAGTGCCTGTCTCCATAAAAGCAATTAATAATAAAGTAGTGGATTTTTTTGGTCATACATTGCACTAGCAACTGTTCCAATGTGTTCAGGTGGAACCTTGAAGTCCAATACAGAATTGTATGTTACTGATATGAGTAATCAGTAATTTAAAAAGTCTAAAGTAGGAAAATGAATCCCTGATCTTAGAGGAGAGGTTTGGGAAAGTAAATCCAATTTTATTTGCTGTATTTTCTTGAACAGCTGTCAGATTCTTCCATTTTGGTTTACCAATAAGCTAGTAAGGTCAAAACAATCTCAGAATAAATTTATACAAAATGTTTTGACTTTGTGATTCCCAGCTCAATGTTTTACTGTGAGGAGATGTAGAAATCATTGTGAGTTAACAACAGTAGAAACTGAGGTGAACATTACTAAATAAAAAAATGTGCATCATGTAGTAAAATAACTTCTCTTTTCTACGTTCTGCTCATGGAGTATATTGAAGTGAAATCTAACATCATCTTTAATTCAGACAGTGGGATGCTGGAAGTCATCTTTGCTTTTGTGTTTTCTTACTGTTGGGACAAGCTGGCTGGCAGCCAGCTTCAAAGCATCCTCAGGGGCACAACTGGAGTGGGTCTCCTGCGGAATGCTGTGCAACCACACACAGGTCTCAGGTGCACTGGGAACACCTGTCCTTGGGAAACTGCTGGTGAAACAGGAGATCCAAAATACTGGCTGCATCCCCTGTGGTTTAGGACATCCCTCTCCTGTGTGTCCAAGTGCCCTTCATGACCAGGAGGACCAGCACAAAGGCAAGAATATGATCCTTGTCCTTGGTGATGTGTCACTTGCTGGGTGTGTTGTCACTCGTGCTGGTGTCCTTAGAGGATCTCCTGGTCTGTAGCTGGGGCAGGCTCCTCACCCCGTGGTTCTTCTGCTCATGCCTGTTGTGCACCCAGCGTGCGGCTGTCAGCTGCTGGGCACGGCACACTCCACCTCTGGGCTCTGCTCCCCTCTGCAGCCAAGGCTTGCAGCAGCTGACATACTTTGGCTGGTTGCTGCAGTGCATCATCTGCCTTTAGTGTGGTTTGTTTTGGGCTCAAGGTTTGCTCTGCTCGTTCATCATCATTTGCTAACCATAAAACAGGTATATGCTACCAGCTTCAGCCTACGTAGGGGAGCTTGGTGGAGTCTGCAGGCATCCTTTAGCACGACATGCATTTAAAGTCCCTTTTATGGTAAAAGAGCCCTTACTATAAGTGGTGATAATGCTCAAAGGATTTCTTTTTTAAAAAGTTATTTTGCATATAGTATTTCTTTTAATACATCCTTACGCATAAACCCTCATGATATAATTACAGCTTTGTAAATCCCCATTATTTGTCCTCTCTTTATAACAAAGGATTTGTCTGTTGAGTTACAATTGCAAGTACCTCATAAACTCAGCAGCTAAGTATTATCTGTGATATACTGGAAGAAACAAGCAAATACCACCATCTTTCTAAAAATACTGAAGTGTAAACGAAGCCTTTTTTTATGGAGCTTCCAAAGTGAGGGTAATACCACTTTCCTCTTGCCTGTTAATTGTGCATTGAAAAGTTTTCAATGTGCATGAATCCAGTTTTGAATTTGAATACCTTGACAGATTTTTTTTTTTTGTTTTGTTTTCCTTTCGTAGAAATAAACACAAAAGGCAATTCCAATGGATTGGCTTTGATACATTGCTACATAGCTCCTAAACAAATATCTTAGTCTGTTTGTCTCATAATAGGAGTTTAGCCCTATTCTGCCTTCCAAAAAAACCCCCTGAAGCTTCAGCATACTTGACATTACCTCCAGAAAATAAAGCAAATATAGTTTCTTAAGGCTTTTATCCTGTGAGCTTAGCCAGAAAACCCTGATTCAACAAGATATTGAATTTATTCATAGTTGGTTATCACTAGCAAATGATGTCATTGTCACTAACAATGTTTTCCACTGCCTCTCCACAGAAGATGAAGAGAAGTTAAACAGATGCAGACACTAATGAAATATAACTCAGTTTAAGTGAAGCTTTATAGTTGCTCTGTATACTGGGCATAGGGAAACATTTTCCAAAGCCCTTTTTTAGAAATACCTGTTTCTGTTTAATTGTCTTTTTTTCTTATATTGGCAACCAAAACTGCCTTTTGAAAAACACTTCCCAGCAGAATTGTGCCTGATGATTATACAGCTGTACAACAGTTGATGTATAATTCACCTTAAAATCTTTAGAGTACCATAAATAAGAAGAAATAACGTTTCTCTTTAAGCTTGCTTTCACTGACTTTCAAATGTCAGATTTCCATTTTATTTATTCTTTGGGTACTTTTCATAGCTCAGTGTGCAGTATGCAGAGCTTAAGGCCATTTCTTGCTCAAATCATGCAGTCTGTGCCACAGTTCTGAACTGCATTGGGACAGTTTACTGGAACACATGCTATGCATAGGACTTAAATGAAGGCACATGCCATACAGGTAGAAAAAAGTAGAAAAAGGAAATTTAACAAAAAAAAAAATCCTAAACTTAAAGCAGTTAGTGTGCTACAGACCATATTTTTCCCCCATTAGATGAGTGTATTAAACCTTTGCTGTAATGGAACTTGCCTTAATTTTGGATGGACTTACCCTGACAGCTACATTCCAGTGTGAAGCTGTGATGATTGTCATCCATCATCCCAAGAAAAACAGAACAGCACCAGTTATTAGAAAAAGCAGTGGGGGAAAAAAATACGTATTCTGGATGGATCATGAGTTGGAGGCTGCCAGGCTTTATTAAGTTCTAGGATGTGTTGTGTTCATAGTGACACCTTGGAAAAGATAACATAACAAAGTCTGTCATGTTTTATTCTAGGACTCAATAATGAATTTTACTGGGGCTGGGGATATTACGCAGCAATACTTACTGTACATTTGTCCTTCAAGATACTAGCTTATTTTTAATTTGGCCATCTCACAGAAAATAAACTAGGGACAATTAAGAAAATCATAATCATTCACTTGTCACTGGGGTGATTATAAGCAGAAAAGTATATGCTTTCTGAGAAAAAGTATGGAGGTCGAATCTTGTCTCTGCAGTACATTCTTAATGCTTGCTTAGACATATGGATAATGATTAAAATCAGGCATCTGGTGTAAAGCAGTCATCTAAGGATGATTGAATGGCTGAAGAAACCTTGTTTTGGCTGGCTGAGCATATCTCCCTGGGCTCCTCTTCAGTAAGTTGGTGAAGGAGGGGAGAAAATTCCAGGGTGCTGTTTGTCCCATCAATCTCAGAAGTGGTGACTTCCACTGATAGTTGCAGTGTATGGATAAACACACATGGGATGAATACCCTTGAGTTCCCAAAACTTCCCATATCACCATTGTCATACGTTCCATATAAAGCTTGAAGGTTCCCCTTGGATTTGACTATTAGCTGGTTGATTTTTTAAGTTTTGATGAATATCAATAATTAAAAAATATGTATGAATGTTTCTTTTCAACATCCTGATGCTTTTCATGCTTGGGTCTTTGGTCCTACACAAGGTTTTCAAGCCTAAGAGGAATGCAAGCTTTCTTATCAGCTACAGTGTGCATCGTTGTGCTTTCTGTGGCACTGGGCCAGGCCCTATGGAGATGACATCCTTAAATACTTTTCAGAGGAAGAAAGTAATTGGATTTAGGACATATGATTATGTTATGTACAGAGAGAATATCTGCCCTTCTCTGGGATCTGCTTAGTTCTCTTGAATTTAATTAATTCTTACATTACAAAAATGTATTAGCTTTTCTTTTTAATGGCATAAATAATGTACTTATTCTGTAAAGAGGAGTAGAATAAGTTTGAAGATTTTAAATAATTATTTTTGGTATTGTTTTTATTTTAAAGGTAAACTAATTAATTGTACTTTTCAAAGTCAAGAAGAATTGTGACGTGAACATTTCTAATGTAAATACAATGTACTGTAATAGAACTTTAAAGTTCTACTAGCTAAAGTGTATTTAATCTTGTTAATTCTTCATTAAAACAGAGAATTGTAATGGAAATGCTGGAAAAACAGGACTGCAGACATTACTGTCTGTGCACTCATCATTTACAGGAGAGGGTAACAGCTTCTGGACAGCATTTTCTGTAAAGCAGCTTTGAGCTCCTTAGTATGGTCTCAATATGCATATAGCAGTACCAATGGTGATTTTTGTTTCCACATTATTTCATCTCTGAACGGTTGAGTCAAGCTACCTGGCTGATGTTAAAGACTTCTTAGACCAGGAGGATGACTAGCTTCCAAGAAAAATCACTGAATTCACTGATTTCTATGACAACAGTCATCAAGAGCAATAATAAATGGTGACTCTTTCTTGGGCACTTTTTTGGGGAGCAGGACAAATGTGAGATGGTGGCTCTTGGCTGGTCAAGCTGGTGGGGCAGCAAAGCACATATTCCACTTGCATTTGGCAATCCCTACATAGGCAGGTATAGCTGAGAGTGGTGTTACGTGCAGTTTTTTGGCAACAGTGGTTAATTTTTAATCTGTATGTATGCTTTAAGTGGAGCTGTTTTGAGTTTTCTGCCTCCCAGCTATGATCTTGCTCTTACTGCCCAATCTAAACACAAGCTTTCTTCTGCCCTTTTATACTGCAGAGAGCCCATACCTGCATGTTGATTATGATTAGCATTGTACTGGCAGTAAACATTCTCAGGATGCATCCCTAGGTCCCAGAGTTCAGGCTGTGCACACAGGCTTGTCTGCTGCCTCACAGCACCCAGCAATCCAAAGCATGCTGTGTAGAGCTCCAGAACTGGGAACGCCTGTCACAGATTAGGCTTTGGCATTCTGCAGTCATGGCTTTTCACTCTCCAGAGTGCATGGCACAACTTGCTAACTACTGCAGATACTGGAACTGTGAAATCAAATGGCCTTGAGTCAAGACTGGTGGGGCAGGAAGAATTAAATTAACTTTCTGTGCCAGCAGAGTTCCTTGCATCTTGAAGAAGAGCTTTGCTGAGGGAGGTCAGTGAGATTTTCCCCTGCTTTTTCTTTCCCCTGTTTTTTGTTCTTTTTTACTCCACCTCCACTGACATGCTTTTAATTCTGACAGGGAGCTGCTAAACAGAAGAATTGAAAGCCAAACTTACTGGAGCAACTTTAAGAACAAATTTATCTACTGGTTGGGATTGCTCATCCCCCACCCCTTTCTTTTTTCCTTCCTTGGCTTGATGGAATAAGAGCTCTCTGGCTTTTTCAGACCCATTTGGCTGTCTGGGATCATTTGTGAAAAAGGAAATTGTAGTTACTTTGTTCAGTCAGTCCCTTTGTGGACCTCTGAGCATCCTGCAGGGACTAAAAAAATAAACTGAAAAACAATCTAGGGTGAATCTGTCTAGAGGACTGAATAGATTTCCATCTTTTGGTAACTTTGTTTTTTTCTAAATGAAGATGTCTGTGATGGGTGTGAGGAGCTTGAAAGTAAGTTTTAATAGGATAAATGGGATTTGATGGATAAGAAGAAAAGTATAAGAAGAAAAGTACTGCTCTCATCCCTAATCTGATATCTATTCAAAGACCTAGGCAGAATATGTACTTTATATCTGAATTTTCTGAAGAGCACTTGGATGTCTTTTCTCCTGTTGTGTACTGGATAAGTGTTGGATCATATGGAAATGAGTTGTTTTAGCTAATTGGGTGTATTCCTTTTAGGGATCAAACCCATATTTTAGTTAATGACAAGTTATCTTCAGGTTTCCAGTTTCTCCTAAACAGCGTACAACAAAAAAGGTGAAATAATAATGACTGAAACAAAAAGGAACATTTTTTTTATTTATATAACTCCATGCAGTCAGGAATTTTCTGTGTGTTAAAGTAGGAAGTTTTTGTCCACATCTATTCTGCTGTCTGATCATTTTAGCAGTATTGGTTTCCTGTGGTTCAACAAGTCAGTGGTGAGTCTTTCTTAAGAAAAATCATGAACAGCTTCAGTAACAAAGCAAGTACATTGTTTTAACAATCTCTATCAGTAGGTTTTTAAAGTATTAATTACAGTATTTATAAAACTAAGAAGGTTCATAAGTTGTTCTGAAAAAGATGGAACTTGAAAAAAATATTAACAGTTTTTTTCTTTTTTTTTTTTTTGGTACCTGGATTGAAAGGATAATTCTAAATACCCTGTTGAATTTATAGAGCCTCTTGTCACTGAGTGTGGACAGTTATCTTCTTAGTTTAACTTAATGGTACTGATGTGCCTTTGAGGCAGTCTGATAGAATCCTCCTAGAGTCTGCCCAAAGTTAACACATTTGGTGACTGGCAACAAGTATAGTTTTTACTGTAAAGAGGCATATGCTTAGCAAAATGACACATCTGAATATTGCAATGTAAGTGTTCTTGCTTTTTTACTTTTTTTTTTTCCTGTAGCGCTCTCCCCCATTATCTGAGCAGTAGGCATTAAGCATGAAGGCAGTGCAAGCAGTAAACAGGAGATATATTTTAATTTTAAATTCTTTGCCAAGGTGTCCGAGGCAGATAAGGCAGGAAACCTGATAAGTCTTCTGCAGGGACTATTGAATGCATGAACCTCACTTACCCAGTGTTGTTTTGGGCACACTGGAGTGGAGGTTATCTCCACTTCGATAAAAGCCAGATCTTCTGAGGGTAGAAGCTTCCTGCTACCTGATGGAGATAGTAATGGGTCCTCTTGAACAAATGTCTGCTGAGACCATCGGGCTAGACAGGCAGCAGGGCCTGTGAGAACCTGGGATAGGAGGAGCTCATGGCCCTCATTATAGCTTGTCCTGTTATCAACAGCTAGATCAGATAAGGAAAACTTATGCAAATTGTTTTTTTAAGCATGCTAGGGTGGTTTGGTTTTTTTTCTGGGAGTCATAAACTCTGCCAAAGTAAGCTTCCATTCTTCTTTTAAAAGTATGTAGGATGCGTTAAATATGCTTCAAAGCAGCTTGCACTGTGAGTGTTTCTAGCATAGAAATACTTTCCTTTAAAACTGTGGATCTTGTCACAAGTCCAGGATGACTTTTAGTCTTCTTCAGACTTGCTGCTGTAGCTACTTTATGGTTAAAAGAGGCTAACCTGTAAGATACTCCTATCCCTTTCCAGAAAGAACCATTCTGGTCCCAGAAACTTTGTGCTGTGGACCGCAGTAGTATTGTGACAGGTGAGTAATAGAGAATCAGGGATGCAATATGTCCTCAGTTGCACTCTGGTTAGCTTCAATGGGTGTTTTGCATGAGAAAAGTAAGAAGGATTTGGCTCGTGCTGTAATAAATCCCACTCAATCCTATTGAAACCCTGCATAGCATCCAGTGATAAAATACTTACTGGTTCTGTCCCTTGATTCCTGCATGCAAAATCTTTCTTCAGTTACCTTTTGTGGGTGACCCACACCTGAAGCCAGACAGGTAAATGTGAACTAATCTGGTACTGATCCATGTTTTTAATAGCTGATTATCAGAAGGATTTGTAGAAAATTTAGACTTATGAGGATTTTGTGTTTGACTATGTAATTAAATTACCTTATAGTTATTCTTCCTTTAAAGGCACACATGTGCAGGTATTCTGTTGTGGGAAATCAGATTTTGTAAATGTCAGCTCTCATGAGCTGACTCATAAAAATGGGATCTCTTGGCTTTTCTCAAAACAGGTGGTTAATCCAATGATTAACTGCACTCCAGGAATGTCTCTCTTTAAGTTTACCTGTTCCATTTGTGAAAGTCTCATTTTACAGGTCTCTCAAAAATGTCAGGTGGCCATACCTCAAATGAAGGGAAGAGGCACTTCTATTCTCTTAAGCTTTTTTCCCCTCAGATTGACAGATTCATTCCTAGAAGACTCTGCTTTAACCCTGCTGTCCCCCAAATCACAGTATTTTCACTGTAGAGCAAATAATTAATCTCTTCAACCATTGCATTGATTGCCTGCTTTGAGGCCAAGCTTTGAATTTGTCCTTGGCAAAGATGAACAAGGTCTCTCCTTGATTTCTCTTCATCTGTAAACCTCTAACCATACTGACTGGTGGCTAATGAAGTGTATGGAAAGTGCTAGAGGTTGAGATGCTTTGCCTGTGACTCAGCATGATTTTCTCTGCTTCTCAACAAATACTACTAATAATTGTCAGATTTTATTAGACTTGGCTTCTTGTTTTCTATTTCATGTTGTATATTATGCTAATTTAGAAAATGAAATAAGAAAAAATGATTTTGTTCTTGCATTGGTGACAAAAAATACCCATTTACTTCAGAGTTACCAGAATCCAAGTCCCAACTATAAGGCTGATGCTTGCAGATAGTTCTCCCCAGTTGTAAAGGAATGAAAAAAAACTCACAAAGAAATGAAAGGTTAATTAATATTTTTGCAGGCCTCAACATTCATTGATTGTTCTGAGTTATGCCTGGACTTTCCCAGAATGCTCTTAAAGCTTTTTTGTTTTTTGATTTTGTGATGCGTGTTGGTAAATTGTTGACAAATGTGTCATACAGAGTGGCTAAGTTGAAGTAGGTGTTTATTGAAATAGCTTGATGATTTCTTTCATTCTTCTAAACTGTCACTGACCCTACCTGAAAATAGCTACTTTCTCAGGCAGAGAAACTCTTTGAATGGGCATACTGCAATGCAAACCCATTTTATAACAGAAAAAAACAAATGTCCAATAAAAATGATGGCAACACAAACACAAATACTGTCCATGAGATGCAGCTTGAAGTGAAAATAAACCTTCTGAATGTGTCTAACTAGCCTGTAGCTTAGGTGGTGAAATGATGAGATCAGTTGTTTCTATCGATATTTCCAAAGCATTTGAAATGTTTGTTCGGAACAGCTAATTAAGATGGTAAATAAATAAAGACCTCCACTCCAGAGTGTTGAGAACGATTAACCTTGCAAAATAACACAGACTTACTACAGATATGTAAAAAGAACCTTTCAGTTTTGGTGTTAATTGAAGTGAAACTAAAATAGTTACTTCAGAAGGTTCTTTTTATCAAATGGATCTTTAATACAGATTTCTTTACTCTTTTCAGTGAAAGAACAGAAAATGAAGCTCTAATAAGGTAAGATTTTTTTAAATTCCACTTTAGTAAGATATTCAAGTTAATTTGAGATAATTTTAACAAATATACTTAGCATTTTAGTCTAGATCCTCGACCAGTAGATTTCAGCATTTCACTAGTAGATCCCAGTTTGGGTCAGTATGTCAAAGCACAAAAAAGCAAGAGTACAGTATTGCAGAATGAGTCTAACAACATTTAACTTGTTGTTGTTGTTACTGAACCACTATTTGGTCTTTAATCAAAATAAAATGCCTTCATAAATTTGGAAACTTCTTTTTGCCTGTTAGGAATTTGCAGTTAATTATGTTTCAGCAGATGCTATAGCTTTCACTATGCAGTCAATGAAAAATCTTCATTTTCTTCCAGTTTGAAAATGAAATATTAGAGGATATACTGATAAAATAAGTAGCTTGGTCACAGATTTTTGGTTTTTGAGATGTGGTGGGAATTCAGCTGCATTCTGAAAATGGATTCTGCATCATCTGCTAGATGGGAAAAAGACAGAAGAAGGTCTTTCAATAGTAACTGCAAGGGATGTTAAAAATGTGGTTTTATCTTTCCATTTCTTCCATTGCTAGTGAGGATGCTGACATTCATGTGGTCTGTCAACTAGAAAATGAAGCATCTATGTCAAATAACAAAGCCAGGTGTACAATAGCAAGTTGTTCTGACAGGCAGCTGAAGTATGAACCTGCTCAGAGCATTACAAAAATATGTAATTACTTTCTTGTCACAGTTAAGATTTCAATTATAATAGTCATTCTCAGGATTACAAAGAAGGGAAGTGCTGTTGGTTATTGTTTTCTTCCCATATTTGCCTGGTTTGGTTTTTTGTATCAGTGGTTAAAGCAGAATTTTGCAGAGTTGTTAGCTGGATTTTGTACACCTCTTTCAAGTCAAATGGCTTCCAAATGGAAGAGTGTTCAAAAGAAATTTTTTTAAAAGCTGTTGACATCAGTAAAAGTTGATATGTCTGCATAAACTGTGTTCCTGGTTTGCAGTGGGGCATTCTTGGAACCGGGAAGAGGGAAAAGACATTTAAGCTATGCAAAATATAAACTGCTAGAAACCACAAGTGAGTAGAAATGTGAAGTATTAATGGAGAAAACAGTAGTGTTGTGAAAAATTAATGAGGTGTCATAACAAATGATGGTGTAAATAGCAGACTACCTTTGCAATTCTTACTTTGTATTGGTACATGGAGAGTATGTGTATCTATTTGCAGCTACAAAGGTGTGTGCTTATATGATGCATCTCTGAGACAGCAAGATGCTGTTGTTTTTCACCCAATCAGTGAGAAGGACTGAAAACCCTTCTGGAATAGAGCTGATGAAGCTAAGGAACTTTATAGTGTGTTGAGAACCACATGGGTAGTGCAGGGATATAGTAAATGCCAGAAGAAATTCTAGTTCTGAGCAGTTCTTTGTACACTGATCTCATCAGAATCATGATCCAGGAAGAGCACAAGTCCTCCTTCTGTCTCTTTACCAAGATTCAGCCATACAAGCACTGGGCAGACGTTGCAAAAACGAGTTAAACGTGCTGTGTCTGTAGTTGATCACCTAACACAAGGGAGCCTTATGTGGAGCCTCTGAATGCTACAGTAGTAAAAATACCTAAGTAATATGCCTAAGTAATATAGCATGACAGCAGTGGTGGAAATTTACTTATTTTGTTTACCAGAATCACAGCTGGAAGTATTTTAGGGTATACATTGCTCACTCCTGGATTTCTGTCTTGGCAGCGCCTGCAGAAGTACCAGGTCATTTTTATGTGATTTGACATATGGGCAGTAGAAAACCACCTGCCACCAGCCATCTTTTTCTTTCTAAGTTAACTAGCATTTAGTAACTACTGATCCAATTTGAGCCAGAATTTATCAGTTAGGTTGAAAATGGAGCTATGCAGGTTGCAGTACTGTTCGTCCCAAATTTCCAGGTCGTACAAGTGACTGCTAGGGAAGCTGGAAAAACTTGCTAAAGAAGTGTTCGGTGCCTTCCCCTCCCTTTTCTCTTTTAGTCTCTTTAGTCAAAAGCTGTCTCTAATACACCACCACAGATGCTGTGCGATTGACTCAGGAATCCCTGTCTTGGTTTGCCAAGCAGGCAAACTGTTTATCTCAGGTAAGAGAATTTTGAGGTGTGATGTGGTTAGTATCTAAAAATATCAATGTAGGGAGATGGGATAGGGCTCCAACAGACAAAAACATGGCAAGATAAGGAAGAGGAGTTCACGTTGGAATTACGATACCGTGGGTGTAATTAACCATTGGAAACACTTAGAAAGGAATGTGGTAGATCACTTGGAGTAATTAAATCAAGATTAGATCTGCTTCTGAAATATCTTCTAGTAGAGTTACAAGTTCTTGTGCTTTGTAAAGAAATTGCTGCATGAGGTATTACAGGCTGTGCCAGGCAGGAAGTCAGACCAGATTACCATAAGAGCTCCTCCAGGCCTTTTAAATCCACATCTCCACCAACAAAGGCTCTTATGTGGTACAGTCTGCCACAGAATTTCCAAAACCTGAGGTGGAGCAGGTCACTCTTGTTTCAGTGGTGAAAGGTTGAAAAGTCTTTGAGCAGATCTTTGCAGAGATGCAGTGGTGGGTACTCAGTACAAGCCGCTGAGCTTCTACATTTTGTGCTTCAGCCCCCTGGACCAATACTGGGCCAGTTTCTGCCCTTGTCTGATCAGCCTTGACTGGTTTAGTAGGTTGCACTTCTTATTGAGTTCAGTGAAAAATAATAATTGTTCTGTGATACTTGTTGAATCCCTTCTGTGATACAATTAAAGTCCTGAATGAGTTCAAATTTTTCTTCTGTTACTCAGTGAGCATAATTCCATTGTCTTTAACACAGGATCTTCTATAGCCACTCTTAATACCCCTATGAGTAGAAAGGGCAAGGGACATTTTTAGCAGATTATGTAGAATTCCTAGGATAAAATAATCTGCTTTCCCTAAAACTGAAAAAGTAGTAACTTGTGTGTTTGCTCTGGGACCTGCATGGAACACTGAGAGTGGAGGACACTCATATTTTAGTTCTCTTCAGCTACAGGGAAGTGTATTCTTGTCTTACTGGGTAAGAGGCAGCAGATCCTTTTAATAGAAAAGACATTAAAATAGATAAAAAAGTAATTTTATACTAGAAGAAACACAAAACACTGTGGTGAACGAGAATAGCTCTGGCTCCTTCTTGTTACTTTGATAAGCTCATTAATTTCAACATTCAGAATTAATCAGGAATTACTGTGCAAAATCTTGCAAATGGAAAAATCCACCAACTTGAGCTCAGAATTATGTCACCCTATTGTACTTAGGTTGCATAGCTTTTGTTACAGGAATGTTCAGTGTAATTCCACAGCAGCATGACAGGAAGAACAGCTAAGAGTTGTCCTGGTCGTATGTGGGGATAAAAACTTATTCAGGAAAGTTTTCATGTAATTCTGGCTCTGTAGAAAGATCTGTGGAAAAGCTTTTCTGAAAAATTATCCAGGGTAAATTCAAGAGTGAGCCCAGGAATATTAGCAGATTTATTTTTTCCAGAATACCTGATACCCAGCCTGACAGCAGGTGGTTTGCCCTTGGTACCTGATCATCCCTACTGCTCTCCCTGCCTGAACCAACGTGCATTTATGGTTTACACATGGGAGCCTAGACCTGAATTGGAAAAAATATTGGATGAAAACAATAGCAGAACTAAAGTAGAGAAGATAAATACCATTGTGTTTGATAAACCAAAGTAAAGAGGTTGAGGTAAGTAAATTTGTGTCCCTCCATGTGGAGGCTCCACCTGCTTTCATGGACACCCAAGAAAGAGGACAAGATGCTGGAAAAAAAAAAAAAAAAGATGGAGAAAAAAAAAAAAAAAAAAAAAAAAAAGAAGAATAATTACCCTTACTAGTAGGTTAGGGATTCATGGCTGTGGTGAAAAGAGAGAAGACTTTGGTTAGTCAGGAATCAAAGATGTTTGCTTGGTTGCTGTGCAATAAGAGTTGTGATTTTTTACCATGAGGTTCCTTCTGCACCACGTCTCTTGAAAATATATTACATGCCTATGGTTTTCACAAATTCCTGATAGCCGTAATACTGAGTGTGGAGAGTATTTAAAAACAAACTTCGGGATGTCTCTTTTTCACATGTTTTTGCAACCAGTGAGTCACTCTTAATGGATACTTCAGCTCTGAAAAGGAATGGAGGAGACAGTGCCATGGAAGAAAATTGCCATCTCCATTATTGGAGACATCGTATTGTTGCTATTTCCTTCCATGTGAAAGCTCATGGCTAAGTCATTTAATGTAAAGGAAAACAGTCTTTTCTACCACAGAAGTGCCTCTACTGGACAGTGGCACACAAGCCTGCAAAATTGACTTTGGTTATCACTGAGAGTTTCCTTGGCATTTCTTTCTGTTCAGGCAATTAATGCTGTAAAAGCATTCCACATGACAGAAAAGAGCAGTTGTGTTGAGGTCTGAGGAGTTCCTTTGGCGCATCTCCAGTGCACTGCTAGTCCAAAATTCATTGTTTGTATCTAAGAACTGCACTTGCTTTAAAAGCTCAGTTTTACTGCATTTGAAAGCTATTCAGTCTTGTTTCCTGCACTTTGTTTATTTAGTGACTCCTATACAAGAATCCCTGATTTTGCCTGGGTAACTTGCTGCTCTCTTCCAAGAGAGAAATACACTGTTTTTAAAATTTTTTAAATCCACACACTAGGTTGGGGCACAAGTCAGTGTAAAGAAGTACCTGGTGCTTACACTGTGCTCACAGTGTCTAGTCAGATGAGAGTACTGTGCTCACTGTTACAGAATTCTGCAAAAAGTGTTGATTCAGGGAAATTCTGCTGCCGTGAGAGAATGGGAGCATCAGGAATGTTCTCTCCCGCTTAATGGAAATGTGGCTTTTGGTACATTTAAAAAATAGCAGATTGCGTGTATGTGCTCATTGACAGACTCCAACTTGAACATCACAGTGATGTTCAGGACAGCAGATCTTGCTGTTTGCTGCAGCCCTGGGAGACTGGATGAGGCTCTGGTAGCAGCAGGCTGGTACAGCATATGTCTGGCTGCTACCAAAAGGGATTTGCAGCTGTACAATTTTTGGTTTTGAGTAACCCTTAGAAGAGTGCATCTGAAAAATTGCCAGGATGGCCAAACAGATTAATTCCCATCAGCAAGAGAGACAGCTGTTCATTTGACTACATCTGCTTCATTTGACTGTGTGGATTGTCTTACTGGAGGGAATGGGCTCCAGAGACCTGCCTGTGGAGAAGAGAGGTAGGTAGGACAACGTGCACTGTGCCAGAAATTCTCTTTGTCTTTAACATTATAGAAATGGCCTTGCCTTATGGATGTGGTGTGGGGGTAGGCTGCTTGTCTAATTGTTTGACCTTTGCCCTTTTGCACACAGCCCCTCTATTTCAAGACGTGAGGGATCCTACATTTGCAGAATAGATGGGTTAACTACAGAATATTTCAGATGGCTGCACCCTGCTGCTAGTCAAAGCCTCCCCAACCCTCCCAATATATTACTGTGAAAATATGAATAAGAAAATAAAGGTTAGAAAAGTCCATGTTGGCTGAATAATATAAGTCCTAATCTCTCTAAGCAATATGTATTCTCTGCCTTTTTGCTCACTTTAAGGGTAAAAAGTCTGTCTAGAAGCTGCTAGAAATCTAGATGGTGTTAGCTAGATTTGCTTCTAGGTCATTCTCATTCAGCACCATCCTCAGAGCAAACTTTGGTTCTATTGTTTCAGTTTCCCCACCTATGGCTTTAATCCAGTTCTCTTTCTTTAATCACATCCTATGTAGAATTGTCTCACAGCTCTTCTCCACTCCAAGTTTAAGGTCTCAGTTGTTGTGCAGGAGACCCTGTGAATTATTTTATTCTGTCAGCTGAGGTAAACAGACAGTAAAAACATACACCAAGGCACAAAATCTTCTCTCATCAGTTATTTGACAAGCTCATTTAATTATTTAGTGTAGCTTGTAACAGTAATGAAGTCCTTGTAACATAAGATTTAACACTCTCCTATTAATTTTTCCCTAAGAGCTGGGAAAAGACTGCAATATTTTTGTGTGCAAGCTGAGAGCATGAAGCTAATGAGATTTGACTGAGAATACGAAAAAGGGGCAGGAACCATTCAGTGCTTCTTGAGAGTTTTGCTAATAGGTAGTAAATCCAAGCACATCCCACAGTTAGATAAGATTCTGCCTATGTTGGCAAACCAGAAGGTGCTGTCTGATGCTTTGCCAAGGCAAAACAGAGTTTTCTTGGACCAGCTGTATTTTTTTGAATGTTTAGCTTAGTAAAAGAAAAGCTGTAAGTCGCACTCTTGCTCAAGAGGTATCATTCAGAACAATTTTTTTATAGCATGATAGATTTCATGTTGCTACAAAATAAATATTTAATCAGTAGTAATATTTTTGGTTCCCTCAGGCAGGGAGAGAAGTTCTAACTTTTCATTCAAGTAAGTGCAAATGGAATCTAGCAGGAAGTTCAAAGTAAAATGCATGTTTATCCTAGAGATTTTCTAAAATGGATTTTAGGTCCAGCCAGCCAGGAATGATGGCTGATTTTGTTCTTGACAGAGAACACTTTATCTCGAAGTTAAAAAGCCCCTATCTCCAGAAAAGGAAAAGAACCCAAAAATAATCTGTGTTTGATTGGTTTGAGTTGTATGATAAACTAGATCAGTTAAAATTACATTGAAAAAAGAAAAAAAAAGAAAGGCAGCCTGAAATGCTTTGTTTACCATCACAAAGCTGCCTCAACCACACCAGCCCAACTCAATGACTGAAGGGAGCAGTCTAGTGACTCCACAGAGTTGCACTTACTGGTTAGTTTCTAATTCCTTGATCTTATGTCATCTACTGGGCTCTTTATTCAGGGGCTTCACTTTGTAGTACAAAAGAATATTGTGTGCAGGGAATATTTCTTACCTTGACAGCTGCTCTGTCAAGTGCAGTAGCAGAGTTTGGCCCTTGGAGGATGTGAGCTCTCTGGGGGCTTCCTGCAAAAGCTCTAGCTCCCATGATCTTCATCTGACAGGAGGATGGGAGACAAGCACTTGAATTTTGTGCTCCTCCCGTGTCTGCAGAGGGAGCAAGGACTAAATGGAATCCTCTTTTTTTTTTCTTCAAATGTGAACCACTGAGTGAGGCTCCTTCTGCTGTTTCCCCTTTCTGCTCAAGAGAGTAAGAGCTCTTCCCTGGTACCATGATGGGCAGACCTCTACTTGTAATGGATCAGTCTTGAGACAGTTATCATGCTTGCATTTAAGAAATTCTTTCAGGACACATCTGCTCATTTGTGCTTTCTCTCTCTTTTGATCTGTTAGAAACTCATTCTCATCCTTTTAGCCATCAGCATCTTTCATTGTCCTTTCACAAATTAATTTAAAAACCAATCATCCATTCTTTGATTTAATAATCCCAGAAAAGAACAAACAGAGGTAAAGGTAAAATAAAACAATTTCAGGAGGGAAATTGTGTGTTCTGAACTGAAACTTGAATGCATGTGCACCTCACAGAAAGGCAGCACGTTTCTCTAATGTTCACCCAGAAATAAGGGAAAGTATTCCCTGCCATGTCTGACTGTCACCAAGGAAAAGTAGTACTGAATTTTTGCTGACTCTGAGCATGTCAGGTTAAAATTTGTCACAGTCCTTTAGTTGTAGTAGATATACAGTACAGAGAGAGAATACTATTGAGCAGTTATGACAAGTTTTGACATTTCTGATTTCCTTTGTATTAAGGTGGTGACCATACACACTATTAGTCTCCCTGATTTGGGCTGATTCAGAGAGCCTTAAGTTTTCAGATACAGAGTGGGTTTGTTAAATGTTAAGACATACAGGATAGTAAAATTTTCAGTGTAGAGCTGCATTAAAATACAGTGACAGTACTAACCCATCAAGATTTCCAGGTAAGTAGCCAGAGTGCAGATGTTCACCAGGTCTGATTTTCTTGAGATACAGCATGTTGTGCTTTTTCTAGCCCGAAATTCCATTTCTGAAAACATATTGATTGGAAAATACTTAGATTTATAGGAGGATCTCCTGCTTTGCTGGAAGCAAAAACTAAGTGAAAATGACAGAGTGTGCTCACTTCTTTCTGCAAGTTCTGTCTTCAGTGGGAAAATGGCAGGTGACCCTGGTGTGTTCCAACTCTGTGTGGGAGGACTTGATGTTCTTTGTTCCCAAAGCTGGTTGTCATTGAAGCTTTCACATATGGAAGGAGACAGAGATTAAACACGAAACTGCTATTAAAATGTACTAGCATTCATAATGATGTTTAAATTTTATTATTCCTTGCTTCCTTGAAATAAAATAATTAGAAGAACATAAAATAATAACAGAAGAGAAAAAAGTAATTTCTTGTTCTTATAAGATTATAAAATCATAGAATGGGTTGGAAGGGAGGTTATCTGGTTCCAACCCTCCTGCTTGAGATACAGACACCTGCCACTTGACTAGGTGGCTTCAGGCCCCACCCAACCTGGCCTTGAACACTTCCAGGGTTTGGACACCCACAGCTTCTCTGGGCAACCTGTTCCAGTGTCCCACCACCCTCACAGAAAAGAAATCATAACCAGGTTCCTAAATCCTGGTTCTGATAATATTGCAGTTGTATCAAAACCTTTTAGATCCTCTTAACTTCTTCTGCCTTCCTTAAATTGCCAGTACAGTTACTCCAACTAATTCTTAAATGGAGTGGAAATTACACAAATAGGAGTTATTTGAAGCTGCAGAATGATTTTACACTCATTATTATGTAATGAGGTAGAACTGCACAGCTGACCAAAAAACAGTCCTTAATTCAGAATCCCAGCCTTTTTTTCACTTCAGTGGCTTTGTAAACTTCCCTCTAGTCTTTATGCACCATTTTATGTGGTTTAACTGAAATTCCGAGAAAATAAAGGAAAATGAACCATGGACAAGGAGAAATGTGGAAGGACAGATGAAGTGAGAGAGTTCACATTGGAATGGGGCATAGAGAAAGCAGTTCTGTAAGAATGGTTTGATCAAAATGTTTGGGATGGTGAAGTGTCATACAGAAAAAAATTGATTAATTGAGGAAGAATGCATGACAGGAAAGATGAGATTTATTGGACTGGAAAAGTCTTCCGCAGCAACAAATGACATAGTCTTCCAGAGAAAGTGTCTGTCTTATTTGGGAACTGAAAACTTGGTTGAATAAAGACTAGAAAATACCAGTGTAGAACCTGTGCTTCTGTAGGTGAGCACTCTTCAAGCAGAAAATCTTTTCTACGTCCATATTCTGACTTGCTTGAGAGAGCTCCATGAATCTGGTTCAGGCTTGGGATAAAACCATAAGGTATGTTTTCTCTGCCTGCTGCCTTTTTCCCCCTAAATGTTATTATACTGCAGCTTGGCTCTGTCCACACAGTCTGGAGCAGACTTGTGTTGTAACTTGCTTTAGCCGCTGCTGAATTTAACAGCTTTTGGCTTTGTATGTAATGCCTTAGGAGAACTCTTGCTCATCTGTTCCCTGAGCCAAAGGAAAACTCCTCCAGTAGCTTTCCCAGTGTTTTCTCTGGCTGGAACACATAGTTACCGATTGCTAAGTGAAGATACACTATCTTTAATCTTATTTTTGTATTTTCGGTTTGTCCAGCTGACATATTCTAAGATAGTCGCTTTGACTAAAGCAGTGAAAGAGGACTTTAACAATGGATTTTCTTTTCTTTTCCTTGCACTCCGTGCAATTAAATTCTTCCACTGGTGGGAAAAATGCCTTTCCTTGATGTAAATGTGTGGCAAGTAGTTGAATATGGATCCAGTCAGTCACATTTCCCTGCTAAGCATACTATTTCCAACGTTTTTCATAACAGAATGACTTATCCTTGTTTCCTCGCCCTGTACGGTTGGCTTTCTGATCCTTTTGTCATTTAATCTGTTGCAAAAAATGCATCCATTGGGAAATTGTTAAATAGGATCTCAATAAACATTTGGATTATATTTAGCAAGTACAAATCACTAGGAGATATTTGCATATTTATTTCTTGAATCTCAGCTTCCACTTCAGGTTAGATGAGACATAAACAATTATACAGCCCCTCTGGCAAAGAATTAGTCTTCAAAGCAAGCCAGAGTAACACTGGGAATTTGGAGAATGATTTCTGAAGTTTTAGAAAGAGCTGCTTGTGCTTTGTTTTAAGCTCCATATGTTTTATCTCAAGTATGGAATTAATATTGTAGACTTTTACTCTGATACATCTTGTTTGTTTCACTCATATATCTTTCTAAAAAATATTTATGGCAGCACAGGTCAGAGACATTATTAATGTAAAAATTACCCTAATTTAAAATCAGCTAAAATATTTCAGGAGTGGTGGGTTGGTTGGTTTGTGGGGGGGGGGAGTGGATCTTTGTTTGTTTGTTTGTTTGTTTATTTTCTCAGGGCCTATGGATCAGACTCTGTCTTGTACTTTGTAATAGAGACCACAGATATCTGTGATCTGCCAGAAAGGTTTTAATAGGTTTTATGCAAGATTCAGGATCAGGAGGCCAGGTATCACAGCATGATTTTGTGCCCTAGCAGAAGAAATACATCTTTGGATTTGTTCTTGGCCTGCTTCATTTTTGGAGAATCTCTGTGTAAATTATAAGTGAAAATTAATGTAATTAATTGTAATTAGCATTGTGTTTATAGTGGATACATGTTAAAATCTTTAACAACAGTGCATGAGACTTAATAGTTTCCAGGAACTGTAGATTTACAGCTGCAATTAGATCATTTAGGCCAACCCTGAATACCTTTTGAACTCTGCATTTACTGTCCATTTACATCTTTGAAAATCCTCCCACTTATTGACAATTAAATTTGATGCCTCTTTTCTTGTTTACATGAAAGCAATTGGCATACTCTTTCTGTTTGTGTCTTAGTGTGCCTTATTTATTTAGTAGCATTGCTGGATTTTAAGTTCTTAAGATAAACCAAAGCATTAAGGGCACAAGGCTTACCTGCTGTTCATTGCTTGTCCTTTCTTGCATGCCTGGATATGCAGAAAAGACTTGCCCTGAAAGTGAGACTGATAAGCTTCCAGTTCTCAAAACAAAGTGCTATTTTTATTATATAGTAAACGACTTGAGATGACACTTGGCTTGGTACTCTGTTCCTACACATCCACATGTTCTTTGAAGCTCTGTCCTTAATATTTGTCCTATAAAATCTATGTTGTTTAAAGGGGAAAAAACAATAAAGGGCATGTTAGAATGAATATTATTTCATATTTTGATGGGAATAATCAAGGGTTGGAGTCTGTACTTTGATTAGCAGAAAGATATCCTTGTTAAATCCTTGAACTGTATTTTCTTTTTAGCCACATGCTTCTGCAATAATTTCCAGTTTTGCAGAATATTATGTTTAAATTACTGTGTTCTGTATGAGGTTCATGTAAGCTTATTTTTCCTATTTCACAAGTATGAGGAGTCATCTTTTAGTACCTAGCCTCATCTCAGAAAATTAAGATTACTCAAACTGGATTTGTGATCTCTGACATGAAATGATGAAATTCCTCCCACTACTTCTTTCATTTTCTTCTGCTTAGGTAGGCATCTATTTTTCTTCAAGTTCTAGTAAAATTTCATGTACAAGAATCCCTGCCTTACATTGTAATTACTCTTCCTCTTTTTTTTATTTATTTTTTTTCTTTTTTTTTTTTTTTCTGGTGTTTGCAAGACCGATTTGTGGTTTTCAGTGGATTAAACTTTCAGTTGAAGAAGATGAGGGAGTTTTTCTGCTTTTGATCACAACTAAAACTTTCCACCTAAGAGAGCTTAGTTCAGGCAGGTAACTGCCATTCAGTCAGTGGCCAGAGGAAGCCAGCATTTAATGAAGATTTAGTCTGGATGCGTTTCATCTAGGCTATTTATTTTTCCTTGAAGGTAGAGATGAGGAAGGATGTGCAGTGATGCAGCACTGAATGAAGAACAGCAGAGGAGACACCAAGACTGGATGCAGGAACAGAAGGAGATTTATTTCCTTCAGTGTTACCTGATAATACCTATTTTTATATAGAAATGTCACCTGACAGAAGTCAGGAGAGAGAATATCCAAGTAGTTTAGATGCAGCTAGAGGCAGGGAGCTAAAGCCATGAGGGAATAGAAGAGGCAGCTGAGGTGATCTGAATGCACAGCTGTATATAAAAATAGTAGTTAGAAGGGAGAGGTGTTTGAGGAAGCTGACCATGTACTGCATGTGGCTATAATCACAGTGTAGAAGCTGGTGCTAATTGGTAGTGGAGAAATCAAGTAAAAAACTGATGTGTTATGATGGAGAATTCAGGAGGAAAAAGTGAGAAACAGATGACTGAAAGAAGAGCGGCATCAAAAGAAAAAGGAGGATAAGATGGAGATAAGTAGAGATTTGAGGCTGAGATGGAAGAAGGACGTGACTAAAGAACTGAGGACAGCAAATACAAGGTACCTAGGCAGCGCCAGGGAAAAAAGGAAAAAAATCCCAAACCCCATGAAAATCTGGATTTCCTAGTGGCACAAGAAAGATGCAAGTGTGTGAGTCTGAAAACTCATTTTCTTTAGGTGGAAAGGCACATCTGTCAGCAGAGTTTATCTGGGGAAAGAGCAGTGTTTTGTTTTCCAAGACCAAAGAAACACTATGGAAAGACAAAACTGAAAACAGTCCTGGAGAAGAAACTTGAGACAAAGATCTCAGAATCCCTTTTGGACCAAAACAAAGACCAATATATCCAGACAGAGAAAACTCTCCTAAAATCTGTGGCTGGTGTGGTTTTAGTAGAATTATGTTGGTCTCCAAGAAGGAAGGTGGGTGAATGTCAAGCTAATGAAGATGTACCAAGAGGCATGAAAAACTCAGCGTCATGCAGGCATGAAGAGGTCTTCATGCAATGGGCATGTCTGTACTAGTAAATTAAAAGGAGTCTAGAAGCAGTCCTTGGCCCTGGAAATTAAATGTATCTACTGTTGACTGTCCCTGGCCTAGTTTTGGTGTGTGCTTTCAGGAACTCACCTGACCTATTCCCAGGTAATTTTTGAAAGTTATCTTGGGATTGTTCCCGGTAGGCAGTTTGAAAGCAACCACCCTGTTTTGGAGGGTGATAGACTTTATTAGCATGGCACCTTTCTGTGCCAGTTGGCCTCAACATTCTTGGACATGTTTATTTTGCTTGTAGAAATAGAGCTGTAAATGGCTCAGTAGATGCAATCCCTTAGAAACTTAGGACATCAACAGTCTTTGATGCAAGCTGTGACAGGCAGCGAATATGATTTCTACTTTAAAATGTTTCTGAACTGAGATGTTGATGTGCTCTTACATTTTGTTTTCATGGAGCATGGTGACACTGTAGAAGAGTCAGTTATACAAAGTAAGTTTGTATGAAGCATGCATTTACTTATTTCCATTTAAATGTTATACAAGCATAAGCAAACATTGGTCATAAATAACACTCCCTCTCACAGAAGGACAGGCTGTGAAATTAAGGAAACAAGGTCGTGAGGTTGGTAGGTAATTCAGTTGGCTGGACTAAAAAGCCCAAACACTTAAAAGTAGGGAAAATATTTTTTAAAGTTCCTGAAACTTCTGTAAAAACAAGGCAAATCTCCAGACCTAAACAGATAAGATAAATATGGATCTAGAATGGAATAGGTGTAATATGAAGGCATGGAAGCTTTCCAGTCAGTGTAGAAAAATGTGTAAAATGAAATTTCATGTGTTGTTCTGGATTTTGAATTCAGAAATGATTCAAACTAAAACAGGAACAGCAAGAAAAGCATTGCTGAGAGCCTTTATCTTAGCAGAACAGGCTACCAAAATGAAACCCAGAATATGATAAAATAGTTCCTTGAGAAATACAGCAGGGAAAGAAAGGGCTGGTACAGAGGACAGCTGGTTAATAAGGCTAAATAGTGTTGACACATGAACAAAGTTAGTAACAGATGTCAATTTTAGCAGAAAGCAGTCAGTGGACTCTGAAACTAAAGTTAGATCATCCATGTTACTACAAGCAGCGTGCATCTCAGCTCACATTTTCTAAATTAGTTCATGAACGTGACCTGTTCTTAACCAGGCACAATGTCAGTTTTGTGAGGAGCTTCAGAGATGAGCAGGAGGATTTGCACTTTCCTTTTGAATGCCTTAGCTTCTGGAGAGCCAAATGCAACATTTTTGGAAAGGACTGTGCAGGGTTGGCAGTTCTCCTCCAGCATATCATCAGTCTTTCAGCAGTCATCCTACACTCATGGATTCTTTCCTCTTCAGTTACAGAATTATAGAATCATAGAATGGTTTGGGTTAGGTCTTTCACTAGACCAGGTTGCTCAAAACCACATCCAACCTGCCCTTCAGCAGTTCCAGGGATGGGGCTTCCATAGCTTCTCGGGGTAGCCCCAGTGTCTCAGCACCTTCACAGTGAAGAATTTCTTCCTAATCTAAACCTACTTCTGTCAGTTTAAAGTCATCACTTGTGCTTACACTGCATGTCATTGTAAAAAGTGCCTCTCCAGATCTCCTGTAGGCCCCCTCTAAGTGCTGGAAGGTGCTTTAAGGTGTCCCCAGAGCCTTCTCCAGTTCTGCCCTTTAGAGTTTCTCTGTTGAGGGTTGATGTTGTATATGTTCTCCATGGTCCTGCCATCACAGCTTGTGTCCTGCTTTCCTGGTTCAGCTGTATGGGAAATCAGGCCCACACAGCAGGTTCACCTGAAGAAGCTTGTCTTCAGGGAGCCCTAAGTTGTGTCAGACTGTGTCAAACAGTTGCACTATTTTTTTCTAGGTTTGCCCTCTTGCTGGAGTAGGATTTAATGGAGAGCATTCAAAATGCATGTCAGTGTAATATTAATGTTTTGTTTATATGTGACTGAATGTGAATTGATAACCCCAAATTGTGACATAAGGTCATTTTAATGTCTTTCTTATTATTTTTGTTGGCCTTCCTTTACATATTTCTATAAATACTGTGTAGTTGAATGAATACCAGACTGATGAATGTGGAAGCCCTCCGCGTCTCTAAATGAAAACTTTCAAATATAAATAGCTTTACAACTATAAATAGAAAAATCTTTATTCTATATTTATCACTGACCACTTTTTTTTTCCTCTTTTCATTTCATCTCCCATTTTATTTTTAGTGATGCTTACTTAAAATAGTTTCTCTGCTTTCCTATTGGCCATTATATGGCCACTGTGGAATCCAAGTGTTTTCTAAGCCATATGGTAAGGAAAGTGTTCCCTACTTGAGCAGTGTGAGCCTGAAGTCTTGTCTGTTCAGACCTTCTTCAGTGATGGCATCAGCTTTATCTGTTCAGCTGATTTCATGTACATATTCTTTTCCTAGTTTCAAAATGTGATTCCAGCATTGTTCAGGACATCGTGTTCTTCTTACATTGATGTTATTCTATGTCCCCCTCATAAGATGGTAACTCTGGTTTTGTTAACTTACTCAAGTCCATACTGTTTACAAAAGTCATTATGTTGGCAGCCATAACCATTTCTTTTTTAATTCCAATTTAATTAGCTTTATAATATTGATATGTTGGTGATCACCTCAGCTGCACACAAGGTAAGAGGAATAGCTTTAAGTTTGATGGCCTTTAGGCCTTAGCTTTGACTTCACTGTTGAAAATGCAGCTTCCTGTGCACTTTTAATTTGTGCTATTACAGCCTTTTCCCCCTTTGTGCATGTGTTAATAGATGCATAAATAAAAGTAGAGTTGAATGTAGTGTAAGCCACATTACTGTTTGTTAGGGTTTGCAGGCCACAGTTGTCTTCCAACACTACTTGTTTGAAGAGGCTGCAAGGGCATCACATGGCTCTTTTCTCCTGAACTGTCTCAAGAAAGGGAAGTAAGTGTCTGTAGGGACTGGCTGATTATCTGTACACTGCTCAAAATGCAGATGAAGTGTAGAAATGCAGTTTTTTAAGGCAAATAAGACCATAGTTAGTTCTTTATAACTCTGACTGCATGCTTTGGTGTCAGTCTGAAACACTGCTGTTGGAAGGAAGAGGAAGAAAGCAAAATAGGAATTATTGTGGCAAAGAAGTAGGAAACTAGTAGGACAAGTGGACAAGTTTTGTGCCCATGTGACCAGCAGCAAAAGGCTTCCTGGCACTTCTGAGGTAGCAGTGGTTCCATCTTGTACCAAGAGGAGCGCCTTCTCCAGTGCCATTTGCCAGCAGCCAGGAGATGTGTCTGTACGGGCACGGTGCACCTCAGATGTGTCAAGGTGTTTGGTACCATGTCTTGAGTTGTTAGTGGGGTCCCAAGAGCAACAGATCTGGGATGAGATGGAGTGAGAGGTGATGTTCCTGTCTCTGCCCAAGCCTGTGCTACTGTAGTCATTGTCATGACACCAGTTGTACCTCAGACTTCTTGCAGCTCTGGAGCAGCAAAGACAGGAGCAGAAATGTGTTCTGTCATCTTTGAGAGGTGGAAGAGGCATTTGCTGCTTGTCAGATAGGAAATCCCCAAAATGGCCAGCTCATGGACTAAAACTGTTTTCCTGTCCTTATCAGGCAGGAATATTTTTTCCTGCTGGCAGGCCACCATGAGGATTCCTTAACTTTACATCCAAGCAGACTGCTGTTGCATCCAGCCAATGACAGATAAATCGGTCTGTGTTCATGGGGCTCTGAGACTCTGGGGAATCATGGACTCATTTAACCATCAATCTTTATGCTTTGAGGCATGCCAGCATCTGCACACTTCTTGTTAGTTTTAAATGTGATCGAGTTAGTTTTATTTTTATGCAGCGCCTTGGGATGCCTACCGAGAAGGACTCTTAAAATAGGTGTAACTTAATGTGCTGTTCAGACTTCTCATTAATCTGCTTGTCTTTACTCTTACCCAGAGGTAAAATACAAATGCTACAGAGGGAGGAGTTTGGAATAAAATTATAGAAAAGGGGGCTCTGAAATAAAAACATTTAGTACTGAGGACTAAGACTAGCAGTGGAGGAAACAGAACAGGATGTTCAGAAAGTCCAGGCCCTTTGGCATGAGTTAAGGAGCTTGGAAAATAAGCAGGGCTACAGTGAATTTGTGAAACAATGTTTGTCTTCCTAAACTGAATACTGGAAAGGATCCATTTCACACTTTGCCTTTGCCAGCGCCCTGATATCTATTGTAGCACTCATCTTCTGGCCTCTTTATTTTCAGAGAAAAGTTTGACTTTGTGTCTAGAAGTTATTTGTGCTTCCTGCTTTCTTATGGCACTAACACAATCATGTTGTGGCTACAGGGATAAACTCTGGAGTCTTAATCTTTGGTCCTGCTGTGCCAGCCTGTTTCTCTGATGTTTGCATTTTAACTGCAGTGATGGGCTTAAAAGACTCCACTTCCACTTCACTTCGCCACTGCTTTGCCTGCATGGGTAAATTATTCAGGGCCAGGATTTGTATCTTATGATTGTCCATATTGTTTAATTTCTAGCACATTCCATGATATGATTTTGATCCGTGCCAACTAGCATGCTCCCAGATGACAGCTGTGGCAGGATGGCGTGGGAGAGAGACTGTTCCCAACAGGCATTATTGACGAGGTAACCATGTTTTGCAGGGGAAGACGGTGTAAAATGTGGATTGGAACTGGCTTTGCTTTCTCCCCATGCCTCTGGATTCTGATGTATTTTATATACACTAGGACCAGTCTCTCCTGATCTTAGTATTTGCGAAAGATACTGAAATACAAACTTTTGCTTCCTCATTGCATTGCTAGTGCTGTTATCCACAAAAACATCAAGCCACCTCCTCCTTCTCCCTGTGGGCCATCTGCTCAGGCTACAGCAACACTTCCATAGTGATAAGATCTTTTATCTTTGAATAAGAGTCAGGTTAGGGGCACAACTCAAGGTTTACATCAAGCTAGTTCACGACAAAACCAATCCCTCTGAGCCCGAGCGAGCTTTCTAGAGAGTGGTCTTCATCATGCAGCATATTTGCACACAGAGGTTCAGCAGTAGCTCACAAAGCCAGTGTTGTCACAGGTTCACAACAGCAAGTTAGATAAGTAATTGCTGTTCTGGTATGTATGTATTTGCTTATCACAAAGGGTCATGATGATTGCCCATACAGATTGTACATTTACTTGCACACACGGATTTTTTTAATTTCACACCTGTAATTAATTCTTCAGGCTTTGTTTGTTGCACTTTACATGAAATAGGGAATGTTTACTTTCCCCTGTAGGATTTCTAGTTTGTGAAGCCCTCTGCAGTTCTCTGTTGTGTTAGGGATCATTGGATTCCAGAGCACTGCTGATGCTTTGGCTGAATGTGTTTTTCCAAAAATTGTTTGTATAAGGTGCACCTTTATATGAAATATTCTTTATAAACCTTGATTGCTCTCTTTCTGACTTCATTTTTTAGTGTCTGAGTTTTTAGTTGCAAATGGAGATGTTACTAAAACCATAGTCTTCCTCACTCACTGTTGCACATATTTTTTCATTTCCATAGTACATGGTGTGATGTTTGCAGCGTGTACATCAACAGAGCTACAGGCTGCACAGGCTTGGGTTTTTGTGATGAAAAAGATAGGATTAGCTGCACAGTGAGCCTGTATCTATCATCAAGATTTAAGCTCTTGAGCCTATTCTTGGTGCCACTGGAGCTGCAAAGGAAGAAACCACTGCTGAGTCATTGGACTAACCAGGGTAGGTTTCTTCATCATGACAATGTGTGCAGCACAGTTATCAAGGGGATTAGAAACGCTGAGCAAAAGGGGATTTTGTTGTGTTAGTGCTAGATGGAATGGTGCTTTTACAAACTGGTGTGGTGGGCAGGTTTGAGGCTAGGGAGAGACATGAGAGTCACGATGGTAACAGTCACACAGAAATTGTTAGGAGAAATAAAGGCTGCGAGAGGTGCAGGGTCTCCTATGTAAACTCTGTTTACAGTTGTTGCCAGTCTATGCACTCCTCTCAGTATTCATTAGCTGAACAGACTGAAAAGTCAGTTTGGAAGAGATTGTGCTGACTACAAGTTTCTGTAGCCTTTGGTGGTGCCAGCTGCAAAAATAGGCAAATCCGGCTGCAGTGGAAGGGCGTGATGGGGCAGCTCCAGCCCAACTGCTACCCTGGAGGCGTTTTGGAGGCTTTGGCTGGGAGCCGTGAAATGCATCTCCCAGGGGAGCACTGCGCTGCAAACAGACCTTGCCCTTCCCTGTCAGTGGATTCCTTTGGCAGTAGGCTGGCATCAGAGCACCTCAACATATTTATGATAAACTGCAGTGGATTTTTTTGCCCCTCTTTGAGATGGATGTGAGATCTGCATTGTGTTCATTAATTCATCTCACATATGACCCTTTCAAAAGGTCTCGTTATAGCAGCTGTTCATTAGTGGTGGCATTGTGCCTGGCTGAAGGCCAGGTGAAAATTTGTTTCTCAAATTCTTGCTCTTACATGGCCTAAACCAAATATTAACAGCTCCCCATTGATTTAAGTGGCTCTTGATTGGATCAAGCCTACTCTGTTGTAGGAAACAAAGGACTGGAGAGGTAGTTCCGATTTTTCCTTGGAGTTTAACTTTCTTAAAGAGGAGAACTGAGAGGTCCTCTGCACCCCAACCTGAAGAAATACCTTGAAATATTATACTTTTTTACATGTATAAAGAGATTAACATTAGAAGTAACTTAGAGGTAATGAAATAAACCTTTGTATGTGCTTTAGAGGACTTTCTCTTTCCCCACAGAATTATGGTCCTTGGTAACTTGGTGAGCTCTGTGTAGGAAAAATCTTACTAGGAAGGGGTTAATATACAGGGAGAAAAACCCACTGAATAAAGCAAGCTTTCTGCTGAAAATTAAGACTTTAAAAACCGATAAAACTACTTTATCTGTTATAATTTTATGATTTTTTTTTTCCAGGGAATAATTATTTTTTCTCGTTCATCTTATTTACTTACTTTTCATAGGAAAGGGAGAATGTTGGGATCACTCAGTAAAAGAAGTCTCAACAAGAGCCAATATTTGCTTCAGGCAGCAATTGGACCACAGCAAATGTAGGCAGACTGGTGTTGGCTCCCATGAACTGTAATGACACCTAGATTGTTGCTGAACTAAGTATGCAGGTCAATGGGTAGGTCTCTGCATCCCATACTGAAGCTCTTACTGCTGTATGATTCACTGCTTTTAGGACCTGCGTTAGTAAGATTAAAGTCAGTGCTGCTTTGCCTACCTAGCTCCTTCCTGCAGGGAATGCAGGGGAAAAATACTTGTGAAATCCTGAGCACACAGAAAACAAAGAGATCCACACTTATCTTGTTGCACTGATTTTGAGGCTTTTCTACACTTTCGTGTGGGACAAATTGCTGTGTTGCCTCATTTTCGTTGGTGTTGTTCAGACATCAGTTATTCAGTTCCTACCCTTGCACAAGTGCCAGAAATCACAGATGTGGAAATCTTGGACACTGTGATTTTTCACAGCATTCATGACAAAATGACAGTTGGCTTCAGAGATCAGAGGCATCTTTGAATATGAAAAAAGCTCTTTTAAGTGTGTTCTTCCTTTGTGAAGGCAGTTGCTCATTTCAGACCACAGTCAAGTGTGAGTACCCTCAGCTGGAACCCTCTGCTGCAGTGTGGTCTTGCTCCTGTTTAGAGTCAACTGGGTTGTTTGTGCCACTGCAGCTCATTACCCAGGCTTTTCATCAGCTGCTGAACTTCATCTGTTTTCTGGAGTTTGCTCCCTTAAAAATATGGCAGCCATCAGCAGAAAAACAACTGAAACGAGAAGTGTTGGACTTTTTTTTTATTTTACATATTTTGTGGTTCTATAGCAAATAAAAGGTATGGATTATTTAGTTTGATTCAAACAAATAATTTGCATCAGCTGGTTAGGAAGGGGAACAGCCATGAGCTGAAAATAAAATTTAACAGTTCTGTGTATATTGACAGGGAATCATTCCCATGCAACCCAGTAATGGCGCAGAGATTTCAGGGATTATGTTCAGATTAAATGTCATCAAGAGCTGAGCCTTGGCAGTATGCCAGGAAGGTCATATGAGGAAAGTCCCAAACTTTTACACTCAAATAAAATTGTGTTCTGTTTAATAACCATAACATACTGAAAATTTTAGAACAAATAACGACTTAGGAAATCTCATAATAATTTTATTTTTATAAAATTTATTATTTAGTTTAGGTTCAGGATTTTTCACTGCTTTTTGGGATTTAAGACTATGTCAGCAATTTTATTTGGGAGTACAGATTTTATTCTTGGTAGCATGACATTAAGAAACTTTAGACCAAAGCTTTTACAAGTTTTAAAATTTGAAATCTTTCATTTTCAAGTTAAACATGAATGGAGCAATGGCCTGCTAATACTTCCACAAGTATTATTATTTCTGAGAAATACCCCTGTTATTTTTAAGAAGTCTAAAATGCTGTAATTTCATGGCATTTATGGAAGATTATTATTGGGAGGGAATGAGAAAATAGTTACAAATGCATAGTTGAGGATTGCTTTTTCTTTTATTTATTTATGGTTGGTCTGCACCATTCCAAAATACCTGTGGAATTACGAAGGAATATGCTGACAGTCTAATACTGCACTGAGAATGCCTCATTTTGGTTTAATCTGATCTGTTTACAGTAGATTGATTTCAACTATGGAAGGGAATTCTTTCCCTGGGGGATATCTATAGATCGAATTGTAGACCTTTAGCTATACCACTTGAAATAAACACTCTTTTAATCCACTTGCCCTCTGTGGAAAAAAAAAGCTGAAACTATTTTAAAAGTGATTTCTTAAATCTCTTAAGTGCTCTCAAATGTGATCCTACTGTGCATATGCCTAAGGGTACATGATGATTTTTTCCATATTGTTTCATTTGCTGCCTGGCAGTGATCCCAGCAGTGATGTGAGCACAGCCCTTCCTGCCTCCCTTGGTGGGCATTGGGTGCTACGGAGAGAATTGTCACAAGACTTTCTTCTGGGTGAGACCATCCTCCTGAATCACACCTCAGCTGTTGGATTTGATTTACCAGCGAGCTTCAGTAAAAAGGAAGCAAAACTTGGAGTCATTAGCCAAAGCAGTGATGAGACTGTGAATTCAGGGCTCCAACTTTATTATCTACTTATATATGCATCTCATATTTGTAAACCTTATTTTAGGTATACTATATATACTTAAGTATGTGTTTATATACCCAAGTATGCATGTGTGTGTAAACATATGTGTGTGTGTGCATGCTGAAGTTTGTTTTCCCCTTTCTCCTCCTCTCCTCTTTGCTCACCTTGCCTGCTGCAGTGAGGCACCAGACAGGGAAGAAAACTGTTTTAGCTGACCAGCATTGCAATGGGTGAGTCTACAAACTCATCTTCAGTTCATTGAAGTGTAGAAGAGGTTAGGTGATAATGATCAGAGTTGTCAGGTTCTGGAGAGGGTCACAGTGATAACAGTGGGATCAAAAAGTTAAACTGAAAAGCATCAGGAGATGTGGCTGGGTGCAGCAGCGGGTGCCCAGGCTCCTGAGGCAGAGGTGCTGCCAAGTTTTGCAGAACAACAGATCCAATTGGTTTGTTATTTATGAAGGGTATGGTATGCAACCCTCAACATGTCAACAATTCTTTAAAGTGCAGATGTAAGAAATCCCAGTTAGAAGTAAATCCTTTAAACACTATTAATAAACAAGGTAAATGCATTAATTATTTCAATAAACGTAAAGACCTCATGTTGTACCATTAATTTGTCTTGAATTATTGATTGGATTTTTTCCATTACTTTTCTAGACCTTTATTTAAACTACAGTCAGTAGAATCTTACCATCCTACAGCCCCAGACACACAGTAATAAATCAACCCTTATTTCCTTATTTGCTTGAAGCTAATGTGACAACAAATAGTCTGTTCACATACATTATTTCTTTGTACTACATCATATGCAAATATTTCAATTATTATCCTTTTGTCTCCATAATATTTTAACAACATGATATAGCATGTTTCTCTGATAAACTGAGTTACATAAAAGCAGCTTCACATCTACATAATGCTTTAACAAAACATTCCCTCTATTTCAAGTTAAAATGTGTGTTCAGCTTGGGAATATTCTCATAAAGAAACTTAATTTGCCTTATTAAGAAACACTTGTGTATTCTCATAAGTTTCAATTTATTTTTTTTAAATAATAATTTCATCACATTTTGGACTCCTGCCTGCCCAGGCTGCCTGGGGCTGGCAAAGGTTTGGTAAGTTGAGTTCTGCAGTTAAGTTGAGTTGGTTTCTTGTTTATAAAGAATGTAGCTTCATTTCCTTGCACCCTTTTTTTTCCTCCTTCTGTGAATATTTATGTAACTGGATGTTTATTTTCTAGTATTAATCCTTCATGGCTTGAGAATGATGGCTTTCCTTCTCAAGCTGGTAGAAACCTGAAAACTGATGTTACTCTAGTAGGGTTCATCCAGCTTCCTACCTGTGCAGTGCTGTGTCAGCAGCATTCTTTTTTAAGAAGGATTGTTCCAAGGGCCTGAGATCCCTGGGCATGGTGCAGCCTCACCCTGTGTGAGTGGCTGTGTCCTGGTGCTTGGAGTTTCAGTATTCCCCTTTCCCAAAGAAGGAGAGGAGAAATGCATAATGATAGAAAAATTAATTTCCTCTTCCCTCTGGCTGTACTGTCTCGAGGCTTTCTGTAAAACCAAATAGCATTACTAAGCATCTGTTTGCTGGAGGGGTGTGAAACAGCCAGGTGTGCTTTGTGTAAAAGCAAGTGATTGTAGCCTGAAACATGCTGCAGACGCTTCATGAGTCAGATCATTCATGACTGCAATAACCAGATTATTCATGGCAGGCTCCTCATTGTGACAATGGTCCTTTGTTTGAAGTCTGCATTGTGTATGTGCTACACTTCCGATTTGAAGATTCCTTCTCTGCTAGAAAACAGCACTGCAGCAGGGAACCAGAAGTGGAGCTCAGTGCTGCTAAGTTCAGGATGTTACTCGGTGCTGGAAGTAATTGGGAAAGTTCGTAATTGAGTTAAAAGCTGTAACCATGAACTTCAGTGGGATGGTACTACTTCCTGCTGGTCCTGAGGTAGGTTTTTTTTTTATTTTTAGTGAGTTGTCTTTTGGTTTTGTGGGTTTTTTTAAGCTCTATCTTCTGATTAGAACTGGTTAAATACTGCCAAGAGAGTTCTGTTGCGCATGATCATATAAGATATGTTTTGTTTTGATAGTAGGGGTCCTTTATGTACATAGCCATTTAGTTTAAGGACAGAAGAACAAAACCTCAGCATTTCTTTAGTGTTCAGAGTCAAGTTAATTTTAAGTCCATCAATACTCTTAATTTTTAAATGAAATTATTGTTGTCTCCATTATATAATTTTTATGAGGTCCCTATGTTAAGAAGTGATTATCCCCCACAGCAAGGTGATTACACTTTGTGGTGGAACCACGACCAGAGTGTTTTAGATTTAGATGCTGTAATATGGTTTGTATTTGTCTCCTGTACACCTGGGTGGTCAGGCTGAAACCAATCTGGAGCATGTTGTGCTCCAGATCTTTGTCCCACAGTGGAGCATCCTTGTGTGATCTTCCTGTGCCTGGTGCACAGAGCACCTGGGAAGTTCACCCCTGGTGAGGCAGGCTGGGGAGCAGGGGGTACTGGAACGCTCCTGCTCTTCCATCTCGAGGAGTCCCACCAAGCTCACAGGCAGCTCTGGTGGCTCTGCTGAGAGGAGGCAACCTGTGCCACCCATCCCAGTGGGGCAGCAGCACCTCAGAGGGAATCACCAGAGCTGTTGGCTGCAGTAGTAAAAGTGAAAATAACTGTGTTCCCCATGGTCAGCAGCCTGTAAGGAAAACACAGAGCAAACTCGGTTCTTGAAAAGTACATCTGAAACTAAAATACTGCTTTTGTTTTTACTTTTGATTGCAGCTTTTGTCCTTGAAGCTCAGAGATTTCCTGGTGTTTTCTTTTGAAACTGTGCTGTTTCATGCAAGGCAAACAAGACTAAAATAAATCCAATGCAAGCATTACAGAGACTCTGTCCTCTATTTGGGCCCGTGATTGTTAATATTTAATTATTATATTCTACAGCAGAAGATTGTTTTGATTGTTATGGATGTTAGCTATGAATTTTGAACTCCAGTATAAATTTGAATTCCAGATAATTTTATTGCAAGTTCATATAATATTTTTATGCTCACTTTGAGAAATAAAAAAGAAGGAGTTAATAGTTTGACAGGAAGAATAAAGCATTTGACTGTTCTGTATTGTGTGGGGTTGTTATGACAGACTTCTTTTGGTTGCACAGCATTCAAATTATACATCAGTAGGGTAATGTTACATTGTGTCATCTGTTGGTACTTCTACAAGCAATTTCATTACTTCATTAAAAATATACAGTGATCTGAAAGGCACTTTGTGATAGATACAGTAATAATTATACACGTGTGATTTTGTATAGTGTTATGTAGATCTACATTTTCTGCATCCTATAGCTAGAAATAGACTACTATTGCTCTTGAGATACTTGCCAGGTAATTGAATATAAAACCTTAATTGTTTACTTAAGTTTTTAGTATTTGGATTTTAGCCATTTCAGTTGCAGCTGACAAAAATGCTTTCACTGTTATTGGAAAGATAATCAAATTGAGTTTGCTGAAACGGAGATAATTTTTTTGAGACTGATTTATTTATAAATGAGATTAAATGGGAGTGCAATAATACTTTTTGCCCTAAGCAGTTAAAGGGAGCAGAGTTTACTTATTACCTTTTCCACACATCTAGATTAGGGCTGTTTAAATTGCAGGTTTGATTTAGGCTTGAACCATGAGCATATTTGACTTTGCTATGATTACATTAACTTTCCCTGATGGTGTTGGAAATGTGACACATCTTGCTGTTTTTTCCAGTTTCTTGGAGAATGAATTCACCATTCCTAGGTGTCAAGACTGTGCATGACTCTTGGACAGCCTTGAAGATGCAGATTGATCTCACGACAAATAGCTGAATAGTCCTTAGTAAATTAACTGAGTAATGCAGATTAATACAGTGTAATCTTGTTATTTACTGCAAAAAGATTTTTTTAATGAAAAAAAAAAGAAACTTGAATTCTATTGTCAGTGAACTTTTGACAGTTGTATTAAAAAAATCTGTTTTCTATGAAAATATATAAATTTCTATGAAAATGTATAAAATCTTTGTTGTGACCAGACGTTAGTTACCTAGTTTAATAAGTATTAATGTAATTTTTGCTATGTTATGCTTGAGGAAGCCCTAGGATCTTACATTTGCTATATCCTTATAGCAAATTATTATGAGTGTCAGAAAACAGGTTGGGAGTGAAGGGGATTGGCATAGTCCCCCATGCATAAAAGTGCAAAATGAGCAGTAATTATACTGTGACTATTATTACATGTAAGGTGCAGTTGTTGGGATAGGAAAAGGTCTCCTTGGAGCTGCTAAGTATCTGGTTTCAGTTTTCTTCTTTCTTTTTTTGTTTTGAGAAGTTCACAGATTTGCAGTTGAAGTTTTATTGCATATACCAGGTCTGAAACTCTTCAGCAGAACTACTGAAGTGTAGTTATTGTGTGTACACAGCAGAGGAAAAATCTTGACAAGAAAATCCTCCCATTTCCAGTTTCCACAAAACTCTTAAAAGGAAGAGCCACGTGAAAATATTTTCTTTAAATTGTTTGACAGTGCCATTCAAAAATGAGATGTTTTGTATTCCTACTTGTTAGCTCAAGCACAACCAGAAAATAATAATTCTTAGACTTGTGATTATTCATTGCTAAATTTATTAATAATGGTACTCTTTCATTCTTGTATGGTAGCTTTGCAAAGCAATTTCTGTAGTGAAAGGCAGCCTGCTCATATTATCTCTTTTGCCACCATAACAGCCTCCTTTTTTACTTTTTATTTATTTTTAGTTTTCTTTTTTTTTTCTATTTTTAGCTAATTATTGTATAAAAAAGGACATGAGATTTTAATATACAGCCTTGATAGGGAGGAGAATGGAGGGAAGTAAGATAAATTAGCCTAAAAGCAAATTGAAGTCTAAAGTTGAAGTAAAGCTCTTAACTGAACTGAACTTTGAAATATTTATCTAGATTAGTAATGATTTCCTCTGTGAGCACTGTAAAAAAAGAAAAAAAAAAGGAAATCTGTAATTATTTGCCTAAGGTTGAAGCATATCATTATTAGATATTTGTCACTGTTATCTATGGATTATTCAGTGATTAATGTGTAACAATCATTCTTTATAGTGGTCGGGTTATTTTGTATGAAAATTTGCTCTTTAAGATCTTCACAAATGTTGAGGAAAGAAGAGGAGGAGAGATTTATTTTCTTAACGTGGTGGAATTTTTAAAAAAAGCACTACCGCTAAACCTATTTTAGGACTTTTAGAGGAGATTTCTTACACGTGCTTTCAACAATACTTTGTCCAAAAATATCTTTTCCACTTCTCTCATTTTTTCTCAGTCTGCAATAACTATACCCCAAGGGTGTCATCACTTCCATCTGAACTTCTCCTGGGCTTGGGGTTATTCCACCCATACACAGAGACCTCAAAATACTTGTCCACTGAAGTGTTTTTTCTCAAGACCTCTGGAAATCAGTCTTGCCCTGAGACTGAATTGGTCCATTGTTCAGCTCAGCACTAAGTAAACAAAGCATCTTCGTATTTAATAGGAATGGAAATGTATTTCCATGCTTATGAACTTCTACAGAGAAATCCATTTGCTCTGTCTTCAGTGTAACAGCATTGTTGACAATTTCTGGATGCTTAGCATCCTTTTTTGACATTACTGGAAGAATTTGGAATGTGTGGTAAAGGCCAATGCACCACACCATAATAAGGCTGTATTTCCCTGTTTTCCTCTATCAGACAATTCTGATTTGGAACAGGTGATAGTACCATATGAGTGAAATATCTAAAGTTACAAATGTGAAGACAGGCTGTTTTAACTAGTTTGTCCAGGAGACAAAACTATTAACTCTTCTGCATGCACACACCCTTCTTAATCACTGAAAATTTCTTAAAGGAATTTCTGGGTTAATGTGAGAGCTTGGCTGTAGAGCTGGAGTAACTGAACTTTGTCATCTGTACCCCGCAGAGATGACCTGGATCAAAACTTTACCTGTCGGAAGGGTTTCAGAACAAGTAAAAGCAAACTGAATGCAGTTTTTGAACTTTGGTTAACTTTATTGGACTGCTGCACTTGGAGAGATCCTGGCCAGCCCATTTACAGCAGCACCAAAGTGGGCAATGATCAAGACAAACATCTGAGTAGGTAGAGTCACAAAAACCTTTTGGAAGCATCCTTTAATCTGGTGGTGAGGCATGTGTGGAATTCCCCAGGGGTTGCTGTCATTAACTACTCCCATGAGACTCCTGACGGAGAAGGTTTTTCAACACCAAATGTGAATCATGAAGCGTGCCTTTGATTGACTGCAGCCTCTTGTTTGGGAATGTAATTAATGCCTTGGTTCAGCTGCCAACACGCTGATGAGCAGTGATACTTGAGATGTCACACAGGGTGTCCCCCTTGGCCTCCAGCAGTGGCCCTAGAAGGAAGGGTATCTCTGTGGGAGATACCCTGTAGTCGGGATGGTATTTGGGAATAGGCAGTTGAAAAAAAGGCCCTTCTGTCAGGAGAGCCTTCTTTTATTTGAATTCTTATGAGAATTTGGGATTTTTTCCATTTCCATCCTTTTGCCTTTCACTTTTTCCTCTATTATAAATAAAACTTAAATGTTTCTGTAGAAGAGAAATAGATTGACAGATACCAACCACTTCTCACAAGGAAAGAATTGTTTGTCTTGGTCTTCATGATGTGTAATAATGGCCAAATGATAAAAAATATAGCATTTTTTTCTTTAATCTTTTTGATGTGGAGATTAGCAAATCATAAATTATTTTCTACTTTGGCTGCTGATATCCTCGTTATAAAATGGAAGGATTCTTAGGGCAGTTCAGCAATGCTTTCAAAGCATTTCTTCTTGGATGAGACCCAGAGGATTCCAGCATGGTCGTTTTGGCACAGTTGGTTTGTTTTATAAAACAGGTGTCTACATGTGTGTAATAAATCCAGTTATGCTGATAAATCTGAACAGATAATTGAAAAGTGTGTGTTACAGTGAACAAGGCTGGTAATTTACCATGTCAGTAAAGCAAAATATAAGCAACATTTCTGTAATGTGTGTAATGTTCAGTAATTCTGTAATTTAATGGCTCCATTGTGTGAGCCATTTTTAAATTCCTGTTCAAGATGTTCTTGATCCAGATGTTAATGTATTTTATTTTTTTACTAGCTGCCTCTTCGTTAAAATCTGCAAAATTTATTCTCTTCTTGCTTTACTGTGGTACCAGCCAGTCCATGATAAAGGATGTAAAATTAATGAGGAAGTGGAGAACTGAATCATACACATTAAAAATATATGTAGTAAATGAAAATCATCAGTAGGCTTGTATTACCAAAGAGTCACTTTTCCAGATGATGTTCCAATCTATTCTTTGAAACCAAAAAAGCTTTTTAATCCTGCTCATATCACTTACATCAGACTGTTGCTAATTAAGTTGCTAAGATTCGGCAATATCTCAGATGGTCTGGAAATATTAGAAAAGCAGACTGGTGATTTTACTGTAATGAATTTCATCATTAGCATTATGATGTTTTGGGCTCTTTTTATACATTTCCTTCCAAAGTTTTGAAGTCTCAGTCCTTATTTCAAATTAATGCATTGGCCTAATTATCACCCAATTCACGTGGAGTCCCGTGACCTTCAGAGAAAGGTAGAGGATATTCAGTGTTTTGGAAAGCTCATAAACAGCTGAAAAAAAATGAAGCTCAGAGGCTATAACGTCCATGATTACTGCTACTGAATTAAACAAAGGAAGCATTGCAAGGAGACAGTTGTATTGCATTTGCTGGTTAGTAAAAGTTCTTCTAAGACCCAAAGGATATGCTATAGTTTGGTCTTTGTTCCTCAAGTGTGTGATGGATTTCAAGGGTTGCCTCCAGCTCTGGGAAGAACTAGGACCTGTGACCAGAGGTTTCAGAGATGAAGGGAGAACTGCTAAAGAAAGTCCTGCAGTGGTTTGGGATGTGTGCTGAAGCTGAGGATCAGTCAGTCAGGATCGTAGATGAGTATCTATGTGGTGTAACTGTACCTGTAAAGTATATCTATATTGTATCTGTACATTCAGGATCTATGTATGAGTTGATTATTTCAGGGATGTGGCCTCCATAACTTGTCAAATGATAGTCCAATCCCTCATTCCTTTAAATGCTCTGTAAAGGTCCATCATTCTTAAGATGGCACCTGGATGAGAGCTGATAAATGGGATTGTAACAGACTCCTTTCCCCTCTTTAACGTGTCTTTTTCCTTTGCACAAACTCTGAGAATAGATCTGATCCTCAGGAGACTTACCCTAAACCTTTGTTCAGGGAAGTGCATATATTGCTCCTGTTCCCTCCCTTCCTCCTGCTCAGGATATCCAGCTAGAGTTAAGGGTAGCTTGGTGAATTAACAGCTTTTGCACTTTATTTTGAGGTTATTTTTCATCATCATGAGTTTAGGAGCACAAATTCCCTTTAGGATCTCTCTGAGCTGCCAGATACAAGTGAGGGAGCTGTTCAGTACATTGTCTGAAAAAGCAGGTATGTGAATCCTCTTCAAACTGAGAATATAATTTTAAGTAAAGAACTTATTTTGTGTCCCCTGATGCAATGATAGTCTGTTAATCTAGTTTGCTTACCTGAGTATTATGGGGGGGGTCTGCAGACCTAAATTGAAATATCTAAGGAGAGTTAGGATCTGTAGGTGAAAGGCTTGATGTCCATGCAAAACACTGTGAGAACAAGTTGTGTGTTGTGCTTAGATTTATCTGTAATTATGTTTTGTGACCAAGAGGGGGAAGGAAGTGTGATTTACAGTGTTAAGATTTGCTTTCCATTAGTTTTGACACTGAAAACAGTATGGGGGCTTTGTATTGTGTGCTGCAAATCTCCCCTAGATGAAAGTAATATAGAGAGAGCAAGAAAATGGTAATGTTGATGACCATGCTTATAAGAGTGTTGTGTGATAATCCATCTAAATTGAATAGTGTTGTACAAGTTCGTGTAGATGTTCTTGGTTTGGGGTTTTTTGGTTTGGTTGTTTTGTTTGTTTGTTTAGTTGGTTGGTTTGGTTTGGTTGGGTTTTGTTGTTGTTGGGTTTTCTGGAGTTTTTTGGGGGGTTTTTGTGTGTGCATGTGTGTATAATCCAAAGTTCCAATTTTTTAAAAGAATTAATGTTAAACTCTATGCTTACTGCCAAGTCAACTAATAGAAATAAATGAAACACTCACACAAACATTCTGCTTACCATTTCTGTGCTCAGAAAGATTTGAGTTTTTTATTGCCTCTCTCAGCCAATATGTAATGACCCAGCATTTCTGCTGCCGAACAAGATTGATTTGTTGTGCAAAACTGATGACACTAATTATTCTACCTGAGCCATTTTCTTATGTCTCTGCCCAATACATTGCTGGTGATGTGGGGATAGGGTTCCAAGGCTTAAGTGCCTGAACTGCTTGCAGTAAATCTCAAAAAATCACAGAACATGCTGAGTTGGAAGAGATCCACAAGGTCCATCTCTTGGCCCTGTGCAATACCATCCCCAAGAGTCATCCATGTACCTGAGAGCATTGTCCAAACGCTTCTTGAACTGTGTCAGGTTTGTGCTGTGACCACTTCCCTGGGGAGCCTGTTCAGTGCCCAAGCACCCTCTGGATGAAGAAACTTTTCCTGATATCCGACCTAAACCTCCCTTGTCACAGCTTCAGGCCACTCCCTGAATTCAGGTCCTGTCACTGGTCACCAGAGAGCAGAGATCAGTGCCTGCCCCTCCCCTTCCCCTCATAAGTGTCTTCATCTCAAGAGCATGTGCAGGGTGCATCAGAACATGAGTGTGTGTTATGGTTGTTACACTTGTAGTGTCTTGAACATTATCTGTATAAGAATATTACAGGGTTTATGCCCTATGGATTGAATATGAGTGGAATGATTGAAGACTTGGATGGGAGTTAAATTACTTATTCCAACAACAGCTTTCAAGTGTAACTGGACTGAAATTACTCTGCTTCTGGTTTAGAACTAGAAAAGCTTTTAGAAACCATAACGAAACAGAAACAGGGTCTAGATTTATCATCTGGTAACAGGAATAGAGAACTGTCTTATGCTTTTGGCTCATCCACTGCACATATTCTCTAGAGTAATATGACCAATGCAAAAGGAGTTTATACATATATTAATGTATTGTTCTTGTGTGGATACAGCCTCAAAGTTACATATTATCTTTAAAACAATGAATGAAGGTGGACAGGAAATATGAGACAGACCCGACTAAGCAAGGACAATGCGGGTTTTATTGATGATAGCTCCAGTACTCAGAAAGAATTGCACTGGTTTTTGTCAGTGTGAAGTACATACAATACTAGCAAGCCTACTATTCATGCCAGCCTTGCCTTGTGATTTTTTTCAATGATGATGCACACCCTTTTGTACCAGAAGGGAAAGATAATTAAGTCCTTTACAAATACATGTGAAATATGCAATAAATAAAATCTTTTAAGAGTGCTGCTTAAGGTTATAGTGTTCATATGTCAAGCTCAGAAAGAAAAGTCCAATTACAATCCCCACGCAATGAGTGGTTTTATGTTATGTGTGCAGTACAGGTATCATAATAGTTTTCTTCTCTTGATATATTGGTAATTTTCTGAATAGTGGCATGAGGTAGTGGTTTGTTTTATGGCTGTCTAAGATCATGGTTCAGTGTTAATGTTTCATATTCTTCAGACTGCAGTGGTTTGGATGCCCTCTCTATTTTATTGAGGTCTAGTGCTATGCATAAATATATTTTACCTTACTGATTTATCAGCTTTTCATAACTGTATCTGAATTGTCTCAAATACCCTCTTATCCCAAATCACTCAGCTTGTGTTATAGTCACTCAGACACCTTTCTCACAGCTGCCTGTCCTATATGATCATCTGTGCTTTTATTCTCTGACAGAAAGTGTAATTAGAGAACAATGATTTAGCTTTTGGTTTGACATACATTAAAAACTTACTACGGTACTCTTTCATCTACTGCTGTTGTCTTATCCAAGTGTTTTAAGTATCTCTTGTTTTTCTGCAGTTAACTTCCCAGCTCTCTCAGAAGTTAAATGCTCTGTCTGTCCATTAGCCATATAAAACATTGTTGTCTAGGCGGGGAAGAGTTATTTCTCTTAGTCAGCCTAGTGTGGGAATTTGGAGAGACAGAATGTAATTAATTATCAAGCTTAAATTTTGGCCAAGGCTCTATTAGAGATGAGAGTTACAGTTTATGAATTTCTTTCATTCTTGTGATGATAGGATGAGCAGGAGGGAGATGAGAGTGGGGTTTTATGCAAACATAGAAGTTTGGACTCTTGCTGTGGCAGCGTGTTTCAGTTGTCATCATGTTAAACTGGACTGTTTTATGTGGCTGTGGCAGGAGAATGGGGGGTAAGAATGATAGCACAGCTTCGAATGAAATTGTTTGCAGGGGAAAAAATGGTTAATTATACATAAATCAAGCTCACAAAAACCAACCAGAGCATGAAAGAGCTACAGTGCATGCCCTCTGCCTTTCACAGACTCTTTCCAATTCAGTTGGTGCTTTGTGTTGCTTTTCTGAGGCAATTCTTTTCTCTTTATGTGTACCAACACACATTTTGTCATAGTTTGTTGATGGTAATTTTAGGGCCAGATCTAGCAAGTCTCTACTAGGCTGTTTAGCAATTAGATCAAATATAAATCAAGACATTTCTGTACAAGTTATATTTTAATTCCTCTACCATGTCTAGATTTAATTTTGTAGGGAAGGAGTAATCACAGAGACAAGTATTAAGACTGAACACATCCAGAACTGGAGGGGAGGAGAAGCTATGTATCCACCAAGGCCATTTTTCTGCCATGTTATTGGGATCATATGCCACATCAGCCAGCACTAAAAGAAATAGTTTTATGCGATGGAGGAACAGGACCGGAGAGTAGATGATCTGTCTTTGGCAAATACCTCCCTTGTGAATTTTCAGTTATGTTCCTCTTTACCATTAAAATTCTTCAAATGTTATCTAATAGTTTATATTAAAAGGATGGAAGAAAGTAATTCAAGGTTCTAACTTTTCAGAATCTCTTGCTTGTATGAATTTGGCTTCTTAAATGCATGGCATGCCATGTCCCAATATGTTTGGTTCTTAAATAATAAGAAAATAATAATTCACAGAGAATGGGATCTATTTTTCTTCTGAAGAAATGCTTGCATTCTGAAAAACTTGTAGTGGTGTGCTGTGTAATGGTTCCACTGTCCTTGTAAAACAAGATGTACTTTGTCCTGTTAAAATTAGAACTACTTAAGAGATGCCACACTAACTATGAAATTGCAAATCGTCTTTCTTGGGGGAAGGTGATTTTCCTTGCTGAAGGAAAGTTGACATTGATAAGTATATAATCCATTAAAATAGTGTTGTCATAAATGGATATTGAAGTTCCTATCTGTAGGAATAAATAATACTGTAGGGAGTAGGAAGAAAACCAGGGTAAAACTGCACAGCCACCATTCCTCTCCATCTTCTGGCTTTAGGACTAATTCATCACATAACCAACTACTTGTGCAAAGTAGAATTCACTGTTAAAAGGAGAACAGGTGAATGAGATAGAAAATGAGCTGAAAATTGAAAGAAAAAATCTGTCTGTCTTTCAAAGACTAATCACTGGGTACAACCTTGAACCCCCAGTCATAGGAAGTTTTCTGCGTTACTTTGTTCCATTTCAGCTCCAGGCTGTGGTGTGGTTGCACATGCAATGCCCTCTCTGTTGAGCAACCAACACAAGAAAGGTCAATAATTAACCAACACTTGGCTACCGATCAAAAATCACAGCAGAAATCAGTGAAAACCATCACAAAATCTCCCATGCTGAGGCAGATTACCCATCCCAGTCTCTGCCCACAGAGGACAGCAGTTCAGGGCTGCCACTCTCTGCTACCACTACGGCTGGGTTAAAGGTGGTGTGTGCCAGGCTACACAGTAGCTACGAAATAAACACACAGTTTGTTTAATGTTTTGTTCTCAGCCTTGAAGAGTAGCTCTTGCATCTTCTCTACAGGACTGGTGAAATGAAATTGTACATAGCTGGATTTGTAAGGAAATGGGGAGGATTTTCAAAGGCATATTTCCTTAAAAAACTCTGTAAAACTATCTACTTGATTGCTGTAAGAGGTACCTCAGACCATGTTTCTCATTTTTTATATGTACATTTCTAATCATGGAAGGGGATGTATTTTTATATGCCTGTTAAAAAGAGGGATCTTTTCCCAATAAACAAAGAGGTTTTGGGATGTTTCAAGTCTCAATAACAGAATAACTGTGTGGAGTGGCCTAAATATTTAGGAGCAGCATGTTTTAGTCAGTATCTGAGTACATTAGCTTTGAGTTGTTCATTTCTGACTTATATCCTTTTAAGTGTTGCACACACACAACGAACAGTTTGCAAAGTCAGCTGTACCCCACCCATGACCCTGTCTGTTTCATTTCATTATAAACTCATTATCAGTCAACTAAATCCTCTTCTTTTTAATCTCTTCTTCAGGGGATCCTACTCTCTTCTTCTGCATATGTGGTCTGTATGTGCCAGATACACCTTATTTCTCCTCCTCTCTCCAGCAGTTTTTCCCTCCTGGAGTGTGGGTCAGACTGGTCCCACTCTCTGTGCTGCCTGAGCTCCATCCTGGGCTGTGGCACAGGCAGCAGCAATGGCAGCAAAGGCATCTCAGCTTTCTCTCTTCACATGAAGATAATTCCTTCAGTGGAACCCAGCATTAAACCCAGTATCTAGCACCTCTCACAAGTTTGCAGACATTTGGAGCATCATCACATTTGAACTGATTTTAGCTGGCCTGGCAAGAGCCACTTCCCTGACTAAAATATACTCTCTGCTGTTTAAAACAAGAGGGATATTTGAATTCTTGAAGATAATATTTTCTCATTGCAAAACAGTGTCTTTTTCTTTTCCTGGCTTCTATCTTGGAAATAATTGAACCATTTTGGTTAATGTAAGAAAAAAATAGCCTGAACCACGCATCCAACCTGGAAAGTTTCAGCCCAAACAATTAGTCTGGCAAAATTATAAGCAAGTGAATATCAGATTTATAGGAAGCATTGGATAATCCTTAGTAACCATCCATGTCACAGCTCTCACCTGTGTGTATTGAATTCACAAGACCACTTTTTATTCAACAAGGACACAACTTGCACACACTCTCATCCAGTGTATTCTGATGAAATGCATATCACTTAAATATATAATTGTTTAATATTATTCATTTTTTTGTGCTTGTGGGTGCTTTGCTTGTAGAATAAACAGGTTTTTTTCACTTTTCTCCAAGGAAATCTTTTCCCGAATCACTTGGGGGAGGGGCCACTTGAATCTGCTTTCTAGAGGGACCCCATTCAGAGGTTTCCTCCCAAATTTTGCCCTAAACCAGGACAATAATCCACTTAACATGCATAAGAATCACTCTGTCTAAATATTACTGCAGCTAATCACATGTGTTGTTAAACCTGTTAATTGCTTATCATCTGTTTGTGTAGATTGTGTTTTATAACAGCAAATGGAAAAACAAAGGCTCAGTTATCCTTTATAATTGTTCCTGTTAGACATATTTTAATAATTACAAAATTTTTGTCCATCCTCAAAAACATACAGTAAATTTATAATGTAAAAGCTCAGTAATTGAAATGCTATTGTGACACAGAAAGCTGTCTAGCAATTAATGGTTCAGAAAAACAATAACTTAGTGCAAAGCCTTGAGTCTTCATTCTCCTAATACATAATTTTGTTTATTTCCATACTGTGTTGTTCGCCGTGGGAGTCAGAGGAAGCCTTTGGCTGAATATTCTCTACCCTTAGCTAAGAGACTGTTGTGTTTTCATTACATTTGCCTCACATAATCACTCACTGTTAATTTCAAAAAGCCTTTGATATTTCTGCATGTGTGTGTCCTAAACAATAAGCTGATCCATAATGCAGCGTGATTTATTGCCTTCTGACCTTACACACAGCTTCTCTTTGTGGAAAACAGCTTATGAATCAGGGTGCTAGCTGCAGCTTGAGTAGCACAGGAAGCTTTCTTCCTGTATGCAGTACCTGCATTCCTAGGCAAGGTCAGTGATCTGGTCAAGTGAGGCTTTTTTGTTTGGATGGCCTGTCTTGCCCACATTCCATATAATAGTTTTTTCCCTATATTCAAGTATGCTTCCCAACTCTGTGTGTGAGAAGAAGTCTCAGTATTTACTGTGACTGCAGGCTGGTGATGCAGTGCATCTAGGTTGAGTGCTCCTAGGACCAGATGGAAAACGCCAGTGTGCTATGGAAGAACAGCAGCAAGCATGAACACCTTTCCTTCAGCTTGTTTGTTTTGATGGGTTCACGTTGTGCCACCAGAACAAGTCTGATGTAAGGAATGCTGGGGCAGGAAGGCTGAAACTTGCCAGGGAGACATGGAGAAAGAAGGTGGTGTGCAGAGAACGTTGTTTTAAAGCTTATAATTTTCAGAGAAGCTGCCTGCAGAAATGCTGTAGGCGTGGAGGAATGATGATCTCAGGAGGTTGCACTGGCTGTACCCCAGGATATACCCCCATTTGTGGGAGGAGTCTTCTCACAATTTGCAGGTAGAACTGTATAAATTTAAGTGGCTTAACTGAACCTAGAGAATCATTGCCCAACACTAAAAAGTTTGAGTTAGGAATTTGAGTCCAGGAATCTCTGTTACTTAGTACTCTGGTAGATAGAGTAGATATCTGTTGCTTAAGGCATACAGAAGGGAAAGGGCTAGAAGAAAAAAAAGTAAGCAAAGAATTTGGAAATCCAGTATCTTTGCATGGGACATATGATCAAAGTCTGCTGGAAACCTTTTGTGAGAGAAAGAATGTGCAGTTAAAATAGTAATTTGTTGTTCAGGCAGGTTCTTTTGGAAGAAGGTAGCTGACTGAATCTCCAGATGAATGGTGAGAGTGGCACTGGTTCTGCTCACTCTCATGGCTTGGCCAGTTTTTCCTTCTCTGTCAGTCTTTTCAAGGTGGGCAGAGCCCAGGAGGATTTTACAATGGCACCATGCCTTGCAGTCAGTTCCAGAGTAAATGGAAATAATGGAAAAAATAATAAGAAGGCAGCAGTAGTGGGACAGGGGAGAGAAAAAAAGAGAGTATAGTGGTAGTGCCCTGTTCTGTGGGAATGAAGGATCACATGTTAGGGGAAAAGCTGGCTCATATATGTATGGAGATCTGCCACACACATGCTCGTGTGCTGATCATGGTCAGTGACCTCATCCACATGCACATATCCTGGATGTAACAGTGGTTAGGATTTGCCAGCCAAGGACTGGCTCTGGAGGAAAGTGAAGACTGGCTGGTTTTGGCAAAGAATCCCCACTCTTTGCGGAGTCACTTGGAATCTTGCGAAGGCTATGAATCTTAGAGCCTTTTCTTTTCAGGGCTTTAAAGGTGGATGGCCAATGAAACAAGTTCATTTACTGGTTATTTTTATTCCTCAACTAAATCTGCTTTCTATTTGTAACTGCATGAGCTCACTGATTTGCATTCCTGTAATGTGCTCTTTCTCTTTTATTTTATTTTTTGGGCTATATTACTATGAAGTCCCCAAAATCCAATACCTACTAAGTCCATTGAGACACCGAGGAATGGTGATACCCATTCCGTGTGCAAGCTGATGGGAATGACCTTGGAAAAGGTCATGACAGTCTGGATCAGCAATACAAGTCTAGGCTGAAGCCTCTGTCCCTGCAGGTGCTCTCAGTTGCATGCAGGGTCATCAGGCTGTTTTGTGTGAGCTGGGACTTGTTCTGTAACTCAGCGTTTCCGGGCAGGGAAAGGCATGCTAACAGGACTGCTCTTTCCCAGCAGTGCTGCTCAGCTCTGTCCAGGACGTGCCAAGTCCTCATTAACATCTTTTACCCACTCTTGGCATAGTTCTGGGATGGCAGTGGTTGGTATTTCCATTTAGAGGGACTGATTTTTGGGTTCCTTTCATAGTTCTGCATCTAGCAGTCCTTGCTAAAGCATACAGTAAGTATATATGAAACTCTCCTGTGGTCCCCACAGCTCTGCAGTAAAGGTAGAACTGGAGATCCCAAGAGACAGAGCATTTTCCCATAAATTTTTGCCCTGTCTGTTTTCAAATTAACTGGTGATGGATGAGGGGGAAGAGGAAGAGAAAGAATAGCATAATAAAACTCCCCCATTGCATCACTTAAAATTCTCAAGGAATGTTTGTAAAAATCAATGTTGCTTCTCTTCAAGCTGCTGAGGGGCACAAGTCTTCAATCAATTAAATTTTCATTTTTAGACTTTTTTTTTAGCAAGGCTTCTTAAATGTCTTTGTGCTGTTATGTGTGCCTGCTGTTACTTTTCTAGCTAAAATAATTGGGTAAGTTTTGCATATTTTGGGTATATACTAGCAAATAATAATGGGAAACATGAAAGTATGGTTCACATTAGGAATTAAAAGTTGATGTAATCTGAATGGGAGCCACAAGAGTTTGAATTGTGTGGCTAGTTTAGTTCATGCAATTGGGAAAAGAATGGAAGGGAAATTTAAGTATGTGTGGTACATTTGGTTATTATGGATAAAGCATAAAATCATGTAAAATTGCATATTTCTTTTTGTGATAATCCTTTCCAGTCTTAGGGGGCAATCAAGATAAAATAAGATCTGTGAACTGCCATTTCCCCTGTAACCCGTAAAAACCTTATTCTGGTAATTTGTTCATGAATTGGTGAACGTGGCTGTTCTTATTTTAGTACTAATTTTCATTTTCAATAAGGATATTAATCTGGCAAGCTGTACTTGATTTGTGTTTCAAAAAAACCCCAAAACCTGGTGGGATATGTGTAGGCCAGAGAGGAATAATTTTATCTGAAGATACTCGCTTCTTTAATAACAAGTCATCCCTTCTTCTCAGTGTATTTATCCCACTACTTTTTTCACCCATTTCAACTCCACCGAGGGCTGGTATCCTGACAGGACCTCCATTCCTTGTGTTTTGTGTCTGACCTCCCAACAGTAGTACTTGTTTACCTAGGGAGATAATTGTATTCTGGAAAGCATCCAGCTGATAACTTACTTTTTCATTAGACCCCTTTTTCCTATTAGTTATCTCCTGTTAGTTGATCTGTGTCATTTGATAAAACTAATTAGGTAATAAAAGACTGTTTCTGAGCTCCTCCCTTTAATTTTGGCATGGTGAAATGTGCTTCTTGGCACCTTGCTCTTTCCACATAAAGACAGCCTTCAGTTGACAAACAACATTAATCCAAAAGAAAACAAGCCAGTTCACGCATCCTCTCTTGATATATCCTTGTGCCAGAACAAAATAGTTCCTAACAAATTATTTGTACCAAAGATAGTGACATAATCCTGGCTCTGTTTTAGAGTTTTGCAAATGTTTGCAGAGCTTCTGAAGAGGCCAGGCTAAAAATACTCAATGAAACCATTCAGAATTCTACTAAAAGCATTTTGTTTCCTAGGACTTTCCTCCCTTCTGAAAATGCCCTCCCACAGCTGCATGGCATTTATTAGAAGGTGATGAAGGTATAAGGTAGGAAATCACATTTTATATTTTATTTTAAAATTTAGGCTGATTTTCAGGCTTCCTTTTTAGATTACATACATTTTTTGTAAAGAAAGGGATATCTCAATAGAAGGTAAGTTGTTTATATGCTTCAAACTGAAGTGTACTCATCCAATGAAAAAGTCTGATCAGATTGTTCTTCATGAAAGTTTTCAGTGTGAAGGTTTGAGGTGTCATGGTATGCAGCATTTCAAATACACAAATAGCCAAGAATTGCCACTCTTTTATGAACAATGGCTTCTGATGCACCCTAATGATGGAGGAACTTCCTGAGCATGCTGGTGGATTTTTCTCTTGATTGCTGCACCCCCGAATAAAATTCTTCTTCAAAATTTACTTTGAGAAGAGTATAGAACATGCTATGCTCAGATGTGAGACCTGAAGAAATCACTGTAGTCATTTTCCATTCAGCCCAGAGAAAATCTATCCAGTGAAATTAGACCATGGCAGCTGTTCCATGTTTTCACTCAGAAATGTCATCTCTCTTAAAAGAATGGTTTCTACTTGTTTGTTGTTGAATGCAAGCAGTGTTTTGGTCAGGTCTGAAGAAGTGTTTTGGTATTAGTTGCATACTATTAGTAAATACTGGGTGTTGTACCTACTTCCATCTCAGATCTACCGTGGGGATGTTTATGCTGTGCTTGCAGAGATTTGGAATATTGCATCTTCTGGGATGAAAGAGCCCCAAAATAGCAGTGTATGAAATTTTCAAATCAGTGTTATGATAAACCTGGATAGTACCAGTGTGTGTTTGTGAGTCATGTGATAAATAAATGATAGAAGTGATTGTGAGTCAGTTACAGCAACAAGAAGTGGCTGTTTTAAAAACTAAAGGGAAGTAAAAGTTTGTACTTTCATTTGTCCTAATTAGATTCAAAAAAGGTTTTGACTTGCTTTCTGCCCCTGAACATTTTTTATTGTCTTCTCTAGATGCACTTATAGCCAATAGTAACTCGTGCATTCGGCTAAGATGCCTGAGATGGTGGTTATCCTCTGGAGCTGCTGCTTTTCCTAACAAGAACAGTCCTGAGATACTGCAGTTTATAACCTACCACAATGTTAACTACATTTTCCTCTATTTTGACTATCATACCTTGTATCTCAGGCAGAGTTTATTTTGCATTTCTAGCATTAAACATAAGAGCTTTCCAAGCAAATGGCGGTTACCACTGCAAAGGAATTGAAAGCGTGGGCTAGCCTGCCATTGTGTTAAATCTGATAATTGGTTTTCACACATAAGCAGCTCTGGAAATCCAGACTACCAAGCCTGTTTGTCCTGTGTGCTTTTCTTGAATGTACCACTCATTTTCACTTCAGATAGTTTGCTAGCCCTCCTGGCTGAAATTCAGTGCCACAAGAGGCCCTTATCAAAGCCTTGCTCAAGTTGTTCCAGTGCTGTGCTTAGTGGTGCATCAGTGAATTGTATACTGTGTGGCATGATTTTCAGTTTACTGTGAACAAATTCTCCAGGATTACAGATTTGCTAAGAGGTACTGTTGGGAGTCTCTGTATTTATAGGCAGCCCTGTGGTGCCCAGCAGCATGACACTCATTTTCCCTCAGGATCGTTTCCCTGTCTGGGCTCTGTACTGTCTGCCCCTGTTGTGAATGAAGATGTGGAGTAGTGCCAGAGGTGCTCTTGCCAGCAGGGTTATGGGCTCATTTTGGCTTGACCCCTGAAGAAGGGCAACAGATAAGGAATAGAGGAGGCTACAGCCCAGTTTTGAATGGAGTTGCTCTTGGTTTCTCTGGCTTGGCTCAGTGTTCAGCCATGGTCTCTGCACAGCTGTCATGATCTGATCCATGGGAAGGGAGAGAGACTGCTTGGCTCACTCTGCTGCAGTCCTGTCCTAGGCACTGCAAAAATAAATGAGGAAGTGCTGTTGGGCAGAAGCACTGCTCTGGGTGTCCTGGCAGGAGACAGCATAGCACCTCTACTGCTTTCTTGGCTGGACAGTTGGAGATAACTCATCTGCCTGCTGCTCATTTGTGCTGCTGACAGAAGCTGCTTGTACAACTGATGGGAGAAGCCAACCTTTCCATTCCCACCCTTGCACATGAAGACAATGAAGTTTAATATAAGCATGTCCTTTTCACTGCTTATTAAAAAAACAAAACTATTAACATATTAACAGTTAACATATTAACATCTTAACGATGGTGGATTAAACCATTAATATTCAGATTTTCATGCATATGGGGTCAACAAACCCTATCTGTACATGGAATTCAGAGTGCATAGCTGTAGGAGAACTGTCTTTACTAGCTAACTACTGTCCAGAATTTTCTGAATTAATGAGAAATCCTTCTACAACTCAGGATTGCTTTTTTTAGTAGGGATTGCTGTTGTGACACTAGATTCTTTTCAGGTTCGACCACACTGTGCTTAGATGAGAAATTATTGTTTTATTGGATTTTTTTTTGTATTAACACATCAGAGAAATGCCTAAATTCATCTGAAAATTAGAAGGGAATTTTACTGCCATGCTAGTGTAAGCCCTACTGACAGTTCAGCAGTTGATGATGTTTTACAGTGCTTTTGTTTGGTGCTAAAAAAAGTATTTTCTGATTTATGCCTAAGTTACATGGCATACATATAAGAGCTAAAATTGAGTATGTGTCTTGCAAAGGAGAATTAAAATTTGAAGGAAAATACACTAAATTGCGGTGTGAGTGGATTGTGACAGTGACTTTCTTCTATGCAAAATTTAAGGTAAAAGATGAAAAATGCTAAAAGCTAAGTAACAGATGGTGCTGGTAAATAGTATTTGTCTTCAAAGAGTCATAGGGATTTTCATGAATTTCAAAAGATCCATAAGTGAAAGAGATGATTTGCCGAAGCAAAGAACTTAAGTAACTGTCCATAGGAGAGCCAAAATGAAATCTGACTCAGGTATTCCTGATCTCTCTCCTTGTTCTCCAGTTGCTTGACTGTCAAGGCAGACTGACACAAAATAGTCTGCAGGTTGTTCCTGATTTTTTTTTTTTTTTTAGCAGTTAGAAACTTCAGTTCTCTGTGATTGACAATGTTTGTACTACAGATGCATGAAAGTGGTTTGAGCATGTCTGCTTGTGAATATATTTTATTTTTAGAAACTGCAGAATTTTCCCCTGTTCTTACCATTTCCTGTGTTTTACTCTGGAGCATGATGGATGAAGAAGGCTATTTGTGTGATTACGGTATGAGAATAGCAACTGTAGGTCTTGGGTTTACAGTTGCAAGTCTGATGTGACTGTCAGTCCCTCAAGTGTAGTAGCAACAAGTGAACTTCTTCATCTGTAAAAGAATATTTGTTCTATTAGAAGTGTGTAAGAGAAGTGAGGCTGCATGAATATTTTAAAAGCCGTGTGGCATCCATGTAGGAAAGTGTCCACAGAAGTGATGTTAAATCAGTGAGAGTGTAGAAACAGTACATTCACCTGTAGTAAGCAGTGAGAGAATTAAGCTAAACAGGAACACAACGCACTGGAATAGGTGTTGACACATGGAGTTAATTGAGAGCAATTAGGTCTGTGCGTAGACAAGATCTACACAGCCCGTTTGATGCGTGGCATTATGTGAGTAAAGGGTGCAGGATTAGACCTTTTGTTTACAGATTTACCTAATGCTTTAAACTATTTGGATGAATGGTGTTACACAAATGTTAGTCATAATTATTATTTAATTATGACCGCATGTTTACTTTGAACATAGTCCTATGCTTAATGTGTAGGAAAGCCAGGATAATGTTGCAGCTCCAGTGAGCTACTGTTTGCCAAGCAGCGTTTTCCTAATGGCTTCTCCTTCCACGGGATGAAAATGCCTCCCTGGACGGTGAAGTTACACCAGTTGTGGTATGTAATAGGCAAACAGCTTGCATAAGAATACCTTCAGCTAGAACATTTTGGAATATGCATTTGAGATTGAATGCTAACTTATTAAAATTGGTGCTATTAAATGTGCTGCTTGTATATAATTTCAAAATCCCTGAGATGCCAGTATTTCATTCTGTTTCCATTGAGAGTGCAGAAAGTAAATTTTATAGTATGATTCATAACATAGGAGTGCTACAGAATTTCTATAATTCATGTGTTGCTACTTTAATTTGCATTTAAATGTTTAAACTGTTATAAAATTGAAAATTCTTTAAACTTTAATATATTTTTTTCACTCTTGAGCAGAATGAACTTGTTCCTTGTTTTAACTCTATTTTGAGGTTTTCCTTTGCTCAGATCTTCCATTTCAGATACTCTGGAGATCTTAAGATAATTTTATGAGTGGCTATGCATATAAGTAAGAAAGAGCTTAGTGGTTTTTTTTGTTTGGTTTGGTTTTTTGTTTTGTTTTGGTTTTTTGTTGTTGTTTGTTTGGGGTTTTTTGTTGGTTTTTGTTTTGTTTTTGTTTTTTGTTAGGGTTTTTTTGTGGATTTTTTTGTGTGTGTTTTTTTGTTTGTTTGGGATTTTTTGGGGGGAGATTGTTTGATGTTCTTTTTGTTTGTATGGTTTGGTTTGTGGTTTTTTTACCTTTTTTTTTTTTTTTAAAGATCCTTATAAGAAATATGATTCTGAGGGATGTATGGTAGGTATATCCCAGGTTGCAAGAGATGTCCTATCCTTTTCACTAAGTTAATGTGGGTGTTTTTTTAAGTGACCAAAGGTAATGGAGAATATTAACCTTTTCCCTAGAATGCTCTTCGTGCTTTGAATGGAGGTACCTCAGTTCCTCTGTGCCTGGCATTTTACAATGATTGTTAGTGCTACTGAGAGGGGGGAAAAGACCTGTCTTGAGCAAAGCCTGTGCATGTGGACTTGTGTGCAGGATCAAGCTCATTAATTCAACAAATATTAATATTTTCTGTAACTCAATATGGGCATCTTCTGATTCCTTACTGAATCTCATACAGTAATTCCAGTTTATATTTTTCTCATTGTTTAAGGCACTTGATCTTCCCTGCAGGCCTCCCCTGACATGCTTGCCCCTGCTCACCAGTCTGTAGAAGAAGATTTGTGAATCTGCTGGTGGTGGCAGGCTAAGGTGATGTGACACTTCTCATGTGCACCAGAAAAGCGTGCATTTCACTACTTCAGTTTTCCTGAGCACCTGTTTGCTTTGGTGAGAAATGACTTATCCAGTACATTTAAAAAGAAAATTAAAATATTTGATCATTTAGAATAAGTGTATGTTTTCTAAGGGGGAAAGGGGAAACATGCTGATTCCTGCAGGAGGGAAGAAACTTTTTTTAAAGTCTAGGCATACAAAGTTTACTTAAACTTTCTTTCACACGAAAGACACTCGGTTCTACATGACTGTGTCTACCTGGAAGCAAATTATTTTGGTAGAAGTAATTTATGTTTGATTTGAAAAGATTTCTGAAAGGAAGTTTGGTTTTAAAGAATTATTTCACCCGTTTCATTTATTATTTCGGTGTAGAAATTAAGGTAAAAATAATTTGCGAATGCAGTTACCTTGAGAGGTCTTGAGTTTCTGCATGCCTTTGCTTTTCTCTGTGTTTTTCCAGCCCAGCCGTACAATTGAATGTTTGAATATTGTAGTGTCAACAGCTCCTTGTATTTTCACTTGATACAGCTGAGCAAAAATTTTGACATTCAGCTGAAATGTTTGAGGAGCCATTACCAGCATAATTCTGCTTCTTAAGTAAATCTCATCTCAGTGCTTGAAATCTAAATGGATTAATATTTTTAATGTCTTGTTTACAATGCTGCCTATGAAAGCCTGTATTTGTCTACTTGCCAGCCTTCCTTCTTGGCCAGGAACTATTCTGGCGTGAATCTCAACGCTGGGCTCCCATCCATTTTCCTTGAGTCTCTCTCTGGTTCCCTCCCTTTTCCTCAGGGGCTCTCTGGAAGATTGTCAGAAGGGCTTTAATTTCTTGAGCAAGTCAGCTTTTTTTGACACCTAAATATTCCAGCCCTGAATTTCAGAGTTTGCCAGCCAATCACAGATGGCTTGCCCCGGTGGTATTACAAAAAATTACATTCATTCTCTGGTTTTGCTGAAAACAAACAAGTGTTAGCTTTGTAAGTGGGCAGAAAAAGATGCTTAAGAAAAAAGAATCATAGGATATGTGTGTGTGTGTGTGTGTGGCTTGACAGGGTTCCTAGCAGTCATGGTGGAATAAAGGTGAGCTGGTAGGTAACTCCTATTATAGATCCATTAGTATCCATTAGAGCATCCCATACCATTTATACATTTTACCAGCAGAGCCTTACTAGCTAGGAATGCCCCAAAAATTACTAAAATTAGTAAAAAACCACAAATGGTGGCAATATGGTGGCCAATATGGTGGCACTGGTTTAGCTGTGATTGCTGAGCATCTTCAGGGGTAGGGGGACTCTTAGAGGAGAGTCTGGAGACTTGGTGAGTGCTAAAGCAGCAAGCAGGTTATTAGAGAGTGGAAACCAGGGGTGTATGATTACAGACTACATTACAGTAAAATTATGCAGCTGTTGGTATGGTGAACCCTCTCTTCTGAGCAGGCCAGCAAATCCTCACTAGTGGTTATTTTGATATGTGAGATTCTGATGCTAATCTGAGGAGTTGAATGCGAAACCAAAGAAACCCCAGCAACGAGAGCCCTTAGCTGAGCAAGGAGCACTTGGCAGTTGCCTGTGCCTTCCTAGAAACAGAGAGTGACATGAGCTCACATAGTGACAGGGTGCAAGTTCCCAGAGAGGCACAGATGGGTGGGTCCCTGCATGGTCCCCTGAGTCAGGTACATGTGGAAGGAAGAGGTGGTGTCCTCACATCACAGTACTGAGACTGGTAATCAAACAGTCCCCCAAAGCAACAATAATTTCTGCTTGGTCTGGCTTGAGGGGGGGCGTTTCTGCCCAGTCTGGCATTAGAGGGGAGTGCAGTGGGGTGGCAACCCTGGAGCAGAGCCTGGCCAGAGACACGTTCTGCCAGCCTGCCACTGCCTGTGGAAGATTGGGAGACACATGGTGGAGGAGAACCCACATTGCCCCCTGCCATCAGTACAGTGCTGGTCTGCCTCCTGCCTGTGCTCTCCCTCAGGAGCTGGGCTCCAGCCTCCTGGGAAAGGTCCTCTGTGCTGGAGGTGAAAGATGAAGGTGTGAGTGAGAGGAGACAGCCAAAGCCCTGGTGTGCCTGCCCATGAGACACAGGTGGGGGCCAGCTGCACCCCAGGAGTGAGTGAGTGAGTGAGTGCATGTATGTGCGTGTAAGATGCTGATTTCTAAGGAGATTTTAATTTCTGGTTCTTAACATGCCATTTATTTTTGAAAACACGATATTACTCAGAATGAGATAGGTTGATGAGACACAATAATCTTGACAATCTTTTATTACAGCTATCTGAAGGAATATGAGCATTCATAATGTTTTATAGACTAGCGTGTCTGGCTCTGAGAAATTATAAAAGACGTATAAATAGCAGGGATAAAGAAAAGGGAAATATGGATTTAATATGTGAAGCAGCCAAGTATTTGGCTACCCTTTATCATTTATTGATCATTCTCTCTGCTGTTCAGAAATTATTTGGAGTCAAGGATTCTCAGGGTCTTTTTTTTAATCTCCTTGTCTGTCTCAGACATCAGGCTTACAAGATGAACTTACAAACATGAGTGTGTGAGTCAGGAAACATGTCAGTGGAGGTGGCTGTGTGAGCAAGGCTGTAGGTAAACAGAAATAAAGTTAATTGGCAGTTTTCTTGTATGCACGGGCAGCTGAAGTCCTTTTTGCTGGAAGAAATTTTCTTTTCCCATTATCCTTCAACATTCTCTTGGAGGAATTGTCTCAAGGGAAGTGAGCGAGTCAGAAAATATGCCAAGTTCATGTCATGGCTGTTTCGGCATTTCTTTCTCTTGCTGGCCTCCAGGAGCTTTATTGGCAAGTGTTTTTAAAGGAAATATTGGCACAGGAAGGCCTTATTGTTTATGTCATGAAAGTCTTTTGGCTTCTTCTGCCTTGTTATTTTCTCCCTTAAATGGGGAAATTAGGAGTGGGGGGGACTGAGAAGGGAAAAGAGGAGAGAAGCAGAAACTATTCTATTGATGGTTGCTACCAAAACTCTTTCCCCTACATCAGGATGTATCTTGGTGAGTCCTCTCTTTGTCTTTTCTCTGTTGCTGCTTTTCAGGCTCTGTTACAGTTGGTAAATGGGCTTCTAAATGCATAAGTTTCCTTTTTACGCTTTTCAAGATTGTGGCACTTAGAGAGTTTTTTGAAAGAAGCCAGCAGTTTTCTGCTGGGCTCTCCTCTGCCAGAATAGCGCAGGGAGAGGCAAACGCAGAGCCCAGACAGGGTCAGATCCCTGCCACCTTCTCACATGCAGATCAGAGCTCTGGGATGGGAGCACATTTCATTAAATTCTTCTCAGTTCTGTGTAAGGTTTGCATACAAAATACAATGTGATTTACAGGAAAAAAAGTAAAATTGGGAAGTTCTGCAGAGCAGATGCAGCGGGTGCAGAGAGAAACAATAGTGAGATGGTGCGTGGTCAGAAATGTTACTTGTTAAAAACCAAACCAGAAAGCAAAAGCATTCCTTCAAATGTGTACACATTCTTAAAAAAATACCAAACCAACAACCAATCCCCTCCCTCTACCTAAACTTACTCATATGCACTCAGGCAATTTTGGCGTAACATAAAAGCACACAAAAAAAGAATTATGTCCACTGCAGCAATAAAAATTGCTGTAACCTATTGCCCTCAAATTAGGTGAGAGTTGGAAAGTCTCTGAGGATGCTATTAAAGAATTAAATATTAACATTTCAAAGAATGTTTCAGTATTTAAATTTTTTTTATTTGGAAAGTAAAAAGTTAACTCTCCTTGTGGTACGTCATGGCAGAAATTCTATTTCTAAACCAGGTTCATTTTTATCTATGATATTTGTGCACGCAGTTCAAAGATCTAGGATTAAAAATTATTTCGGGTTAATGTAACAAAGGTGTGCATGGATGTACTAAAAATGCATAACCCTATTTCTTCTGGATTTGTTACCATAGAAAAAAAAATTTAAAACAAATGCCTATTTTTGTGAGTTAAACAGAGAAAATGACATCTAAACCGCTTTTCTTTGTATCCATTTAAACTAAGGATTGGCTGTGGAATTAAATATCTATTTCAAGGCTGTGATGCAGTTTTTGTGATGTCTCTTCAAACACTAAGTATTTGTTGGTACATAATAATTCTTTTTATTGTGGCATCTTACTTGCATTTTGGTGATGCCTTTTTGGAATGCTCTTTTTCAAAGGAAAGAGAGATGATTAATCTTGGCTCTTTAAACCTATATTGTTTCACTTTTCAACTCTTTCATGTTCTTTTGTTTTCTAACCTACGTATTTGCGGCATCTGTGCAAAATTCTGTAGTGCATAACAGTTTAATTTGTGGAAGCTTTTCTTTTCCCCTTCTACTTCCAATTTTGTACTTTGATTTGCTCAGACCTTGCTTTTACTTTCTTTAAAAATGTATATACAATTTAAGGTTAGTTCGAAGTTCTCGTGGAACATGCATTTCTAGACCTGAATATTCTTAGAGCTTGTTATTTTTTCAGATTTAGGATCTTGCTCAGCCTGTTACAGGAAAAGCAGCTGCCTGCCAACTTTAGAATCCAGGGAACAGGAACCTGGATTTTGCTTGGAAAACATCTTTAGGAAAGGTGGCTGTGGCTTTTATATTCCTGCCTTCAAGTATTTTTACCAAGACAGCCATAAGAATTATATGGTAAAACGATAGTTACAAAAACCAGGAAAAAATACCCCTTCTAGCAGCACTAGCATATTTGTTTATAATTTATTTTTATGAATATGAATCTGTAACAAAGTAATCACTTAAAAGGATATCATAGTTCCATATAGGATGTTGCAAATGAGCCATTTTCACTATGTTGTAATTGTTAATCTAGAGTGAAACATAAGCTTTTTGTGGTTTTTTTCTGTATGTACTTATACCTGTATCTATGAATATATTTGAATAGTTATATCTAAAGATAAGCACTTGAATACTTATGGTAATATCACCATTGATTTTTCTTCTGTGTTAGGAATCCTACATTTTTCAGTTCAAGCAGACAGAAACCTTTGTGTTTTTTGTCTCATGTCATAACCTGAGAAAAAACAAACCATAAAACTGGGTGTGAATAACTGTACTTTGGCCTGTGTCTGCTATCCACTTTACCAGACAGACAAATTTCTTTAGACATGGCAGTAAAAGCTCAATATTAAATCATCAGCCCATACCTACTGCTCCAGTGTCAGGCACACTGTGACAATATTGCTTTATCAATATGCTGGAGCACCAAGTGAAATCACCTGTTTCCTTAGGGACTTTCATTGGAGATGTCTTTCTGCTCTGTCCCCTAAAACTTTGAGGTCTCTTCTGAGCTAGGAAGCCCTCAATTTCGGCTGCTCCATTGGTATTAGGCTTGTTGGTTTCCTTAGCAATGAAGTCCAGGAAAGCTACCTTCTCCTTTTCAAGAACTTTCTCCTCTCTCCCACAGCTCTATTCATTTTTGTTGCATTGGAGAAATAAGAGAAAATAAAAATTGGATATGGTTAATAACAGTCTTGTTAAAAAAGTTCCCATAATTCATAACTTTTCATTTTCTGACACTCAGACTGTCACAAGTGCTTAGAGAGCTGATCAGGATGAGCTCTCAAACTACAACTACAGTTTAGTGCTTCAGCAGGAAAAGAATGAGAACAGGGAGTCAATTATAATTTAGGATTGTGTTGTTCATCATGCAGGCTAAACATCCTGGCTTAATAGGAAGAGGTCAAAATTCAAAGGTTTACCCAATTCTTCAGGGGAGGCAATGACTTGGGTTAAAATTATGATCCTACTATAATCTACTTTATAATCTAGGTTATAATCTACTTGAATTTCCAGAAGTTATTAATAGGGTTCTTTCCTGGAGGCTTATAAGGAATTAAAGCTGCTGTGCACTGAAAGGGAAACTCTTGTAGTGAATTAATAGCAGGTTGAAAGTTAGGAAGAAATAGGGAGTAAATCACCGAGTTTTACAATAGGGGAGTCTTGTAAGGCATCAATCCAACATAAGTAAAAAGGGGTTAATATTGAAGCAATAAAGCCTGATGGTGGTGCTTGAGTCAACTGGGAAGAATTGTGCAAGGATTTGACAGTATTGAGTGTGACTGAGCAATACGATGGCAGAGGAAATTCAGTCACAATAAATGTTAATATTTTTTAAAGGAGAAGAATTGCAATCATAGTGGATTTACTGCCACTTAGGAAAAAAAAGTGCTGGTGTCTAATAGATTTTTATAAAGGTAACAGCAGAATGTTCATCATATGTCAAATGCAAACATTGGGAATTTTTAGGAAGGGGACAGAGGAAAATGTCATATTCTCCATGTTTCATTCTACATAGGACTGCATTCAAGTAACTTGGTCTTTGTTCTGACCTGCCAGATTTTCATGTCTGTAGTGTTAAAACATGTATAACAGCACAGTATTTTCCATCCTCAGATGCATCTTTTTCTGACATGATCTAAAAACCTTATAATATGAAGAAAAGTGAAGATAGACTAATGCCTACCAATGTCGTAACACTTTGATAGAAGCATCTAGCAGTTTCTTACTGGTAATTAAGAAAGGAAAACACCGAAAGTATATGTGAAAAATAAAAGTAGTGAAGCCTGTATAAACTTTCAAGCTGGGAAAAATTACAAATGTAAACAGCTTTTTGCTGAACAGAAGCCCTCCTTAATAAATAAAGATAGTTCATCTGGGGACTTTGCTGTTACAAGCTTGTCTTCCATAATGTTTTATTCCAGAATGGGTTAGTCCCAAAGAGCTTTTTGAATGTGTGGATTCAGATGTATGTACATATAACTACCTATCAATTTATTCCTCTATTTATTCCAGAGCAATTTTACCCAGCAAAACTTACGCCTGTTAGGTACTAAGCACCAGTATCATGGCCATAAATGTGCAGAATTTACCAGTTTGCCAGGTACTTTCCAGGTACAGTAACTACTACATGTTTTGTATATAGTTCAATTGTTCTCTTGGTTACAAACTTGCACATGAAGTATGGGATGCTACTGCCCACAACAATATCTACTTTTCCCTCCCCATCCATCCGAAGATCTCAGATATTAAAAAGAAGAAAAATATTCTAATCATGCATTCATGAAAGTCATTGGTTCTTTGGATCATTTTACTTGTGATTTTATAGGTTGTTAAAATTTCACAATTTCTGACAAAAAAAAATTTCCAAAATTCTTTATCACCTGTGAAAGATCACACTGATCAGGCTGCTCTTCAGAATTATACAGGCGTATTCAAACAGCTTAAAAGATTTTTCTCCTTGCTTTCCTGTTTAAAAAGGAAAAAAAATTATGCTCATGTTGTTCTAAGGTTCATCTAATATGTATCTAGAAGTAATAAATAATTTTACAATTTACACAAATTTAAATAGAAAAATATTAAAATTAAAAACAGAAAACCCAATGGATAATCAAATGTGTTTTTTTCACAGAAAAAATCATGCAAAGATTTCTAATGTATAAATAGACTCTGCATAATGACAGAAAATGTTATTTCTACGTCGCTTAATTTCTCATTTTTCTCCCTGACATTTTGAATCCCGGCATTAGTCTGTAGAACAGATTCAAAATATCAGAGGTAAAACAAAAAGCCAAACTTTGTCTTCAGGATGTAGTTTTACTAACTTGATTGGGCATTACTCAGAGTAGATCCATTTTTAGCATATTGCAATTTGCATACTGACCTTTTCTGCACTGTGAATGAAAATTTATGCTATGATGTGTTAATAAGTCTCATAAAAAAAGTCTAAGATTTCATTTAAATATATTGTTTGATGAACAATAATGACATCTATTTTATTACAATAATAAAAATGTCAATTACAATAAAATAAATCTAGATTACTTCCAGATAGCTGAAAAAGATGATCTTACAAAGCTAAGTTTTTTTTTCAGAAATGTGCACTGACATTTTCTGTCCTTGGTAGCTCTCAGTAAAGTGTAGGACTGTTAAAAGTTTAACAGTCTTATGCAGGATGGATGTAAACATCAGGTCTGAAATGGAGGAATGTGTACATTTGCATGTGTGCATATGCTGATGATAATAGTTTGGAAAAATGTCACCTCAAAACTCAAGTCAGAGCAGCTACTCCAGGTGAGCTACGTAAATGGACACTTTTATTTCTCTTCCAATGTGATTGCTGCATAGTTCAATATAAACTGAAAGCAGACTTACTTCAGGGAGAATAATCTGGAGTAGTTAATGTGTAGATTGCCCTAAGTAATGACTGCAAAATATGTTCATATATTTTGACCTGCTAAAGTCCCAGGTGGAGCACCTTCTCCAGTTTAGTATTGTAGGAGAAAGAGTGAGCAACAGAAGACAGTCTAGACAGGAGTATCAAGAAATACCAAAGGCATGGGAAGCTTGAGTTCTAAGTAAGGTTTTAGCAAAGCACAGCTTAGTTTTGTGCAAAGGTGATTGGGAAGACCATGATAACAGTTCTCATGAAACAGATATAAGTTTGCTGTGAAGAAGAGCCAGCATTGCTTGGGGATCTAGCAGGACACTCTAGTATACAGAATTTATATAAACCCCTATAAGATGAAACCCCTTTTGATGGTTGCTGTCTTTCATTACTTCACCCTGTACTTATGCAAATCCTCCTCACAAATTACAGCAGCGAGTCTGTATGGACAGATGAAGTAAATCCTCTGCTGGACTGGAGCTGATCCTGCATTGAAAGAACAAACTTTAAACTTGTTGAAATGCTAAAGGCCTGTGAACACTGCAGTTAATTTTTTAATGCATGGTTTAAGGATGTTTCATTACTACACAGAAACTGGGAAAATAGATGCAGATTGTAGTTTCAGAGAGGTTATTCAGTGTTTAACTTTCAGCTATGTGTCTTGAAAAAAGGAAGCAAGCTTTCCATCCTTCACACTCCAGTGTTCATTCTGAATGATGTTTAATGTACAACTTACTGTGGCACCTCCTCTAATTAGCACTCCTGCTTTTCTTCTGAAGACAATTGTGATAGTGGCAGACTTCATGTCTTTATTACCAGCAAGATGGGAAAGGCTCCTGTAACTTCTGTAACTGATGGGCTGAGACAGTCTGGGTGCCCGTCGCTGCTAATGAGCAGCACATGACACGGTGCAGAGTATTGGCAAGGTTAACGAGCCCAGGTTTCCTTACCAGCACACTGCCTTGTCCCAGCAGCATAGAGAAGGAGTAAGAGCATTAGCACATGATCTACGATGTACCTCTGTACTGATAGGAAAATCCTGTGCAACCAGCCGCAGGAATAGATATGAAAAAAAATCGAGGTTTCTATTTGCAAATCAGGATTTGTGCAGATCATTGGAGACTGATCACTGTTATTAGACTGAAGCCCTAAAGGGGGAATCTGCCATTTACCTTGTCTTGGGAAAATACTCCCGTATAGGAAAACAGATCAGAATACACTCCCCTCCAAAACGGTTCCCAGTTCTCTTGGAAACATCAAACAGTATTTTTTCTTTGTTGAAGTCTCTGTCAGTAATCTTCTGACATCTTTAATAACCTACCTCATTTTAATAAGAAATAAGAATAAACCCCCTGAACTAAATAATTCTAATTCTGATGTTTTCTAATCAATAGATTCCTGCTAAGATTTCCTCTCTCCTGCTGAAATTGTTTTAAAAATGCTTTAGTTTGAAAAGCTAATGACACTTGCAATAGTTTCTGACTTAGACTTTGCAAATACCTGATTTTCATCTGAAGTTTCTGATTTTGCAATACAGACAGCTGTAAGGAAGTAAAATTTTTTGGGTAATCTTGGGAGGGTCAGGACACAGAGAGACTCATTTGAATTGAAATCACATATTATAACCATTCAACTCATAATTTGGCATCTAAAGTACTTAAAAACACCCCCTGATTTCTTATATTTCCTGACTCTTAAGGAAGACCAGAAAGATGAAATGTTAGGAGGCTATATGAAGTGGGATGAAAGAAGACTAACAAACTGAGTAAGTGCTTTAACCTACCCTCCTTTAAGGAGATGAGCACCTGCATGCTGGAGAGACCAGAGACTTCATTTGAGATCAAAAAGCTAAGTGCAGTACAGGATTCCTGTGTAGGTAAATACGTGAAGGTTTTGCTTTGTGATGCCTGTTTCTCAGAGTCTGAAGGTTATTTCAGGCTTAATTCTTGGTGTTCCTTATTGCACTTATACACAAACCCCTTCCAGCTGCCCATAATGAGAGATGCCTTGGAGAGGAATGGAAGCAAAGTCTTACCCCCAGACTGGTGAGCTGGGGCTGACAGTGCTCAGTTCTGGAGCCAGGCAAGTTGTATCCCTCCCTGTCTCCCAAAACCAGGAGGAAATGCCTGATACATAATGGAGCAGTTTGGCAGCACTGAGGCTTTCCTATTTCTGTCTCTCATCTTGTCTAATTTGATCTGTGACTGTCAGCTTCCTTGGTAGCTAGGTAGAATTAGCCAGAGTGTGGGTCTCTCACCATTCCTGCTGAAGCTGTTTCTCTTTTTATATAAAATATTTAAATATTTCCTGAAAACACAGAAAGAAAATTATCAGTCTTTTATGGGAGAAATCTGTGCAGCATGGAACTGAAATCAGTATGGAGTTGTTTTACATGGATTTAGAAAACAAAACAAGACAAAACAAAATATTCACCAAAAAAAGTACTGAGAGAAGCAAGCATTGCCCAGCATCAAGTGAGGGTTCATTTGATGAATATGTAAAAACGACTATTTCTTCAGATGATTTACATGGTAGTACTAATTTTGTAAGACAGAAGAATATTTCAGAAATTGGCTGTCCAGCTCCAGAGCAGCTGATACTTGTAAACAATGGGTACTCATGGACTGGTGAAATTTTATCTGAAAGCTTTGATCTCAGGCAGTGCATCTGAGTTGTGAGACAGTGCACTAGTGAGGGCTGTGGAATTGCAAATGAGCACTGCACTTCTCTTCTCCTGGGTGGTGTAGGCAGCTTTCTGCTCCAGGCTGCTGCCTACCTTGCCTGCTGCCTTGAGCTATCTCTGCTTTTCCATGGAAGAATATATACAGTGGGTAGAGAAAAATTCTCTCTAGTGAAATGGGAACAGGATCAGGATCAGACTGCTTGTTGTTTTTTTGGTTTTGCAAAGTCAAAGTATTTCAGGTGAATGTCATCTTTATTCAACCACCTGAAACAGGGAACTGACTGTCATTGTAAAGAGGGTTTCACTTGAGATCATTCTTGTGTACAGCTGCCAAATCTGGGTCTCAAATAAAATCTCAGTGTTATGTCAAAGACTGGGAGAACTGTGATTACCACTGCCTAAGAATTATGGAAAATCATCCACCCATATTTTATTTATGATTTTTTAAAAAGAAAATTAGTGCAAGTTCTTTCCACATGATTTAATTATTTTAAAAATTGTTGGGAATTTCAATAGATTGTAATAAAGAAAAAAAAGTTCTACCTGCATGTCAGAAATTTTCCCCACTGAGCAGTAACAACAAAAAAGGCATACAGGTTCTTTTATTACTTACCTTGTAAATGTGATTTTTGACACTGCATGTAGGTTGATCTTCTTCCAAACTCTTGACTATTTCAATGATGAACAAATTCTAACAAATAGAACTTTTTGTTTAGCAGCTTAAAAATCTTCTTCCTGTTAACACACTGTGTATAAAATACCGGTCTTCCTGAAGAACATTAATAAAGAATGTATGGTACTGTTAAATATTCTAGTAGCTAAACCAAGCAAGAAATATGCTGGCAATGACTAACATCCCAAGTCTCAGATTCTTCTAGGAGTGCCTGGATTCTACAGTATTATGCTGCTCTTTGTGCCGTTGTTTGCATTTTGTAGCATTGAACAATGCTTTTGCTCAGTTGTAAATGTGCTGTGAATGCAAGTGGACATTTTTCAGTGGTTATTCAGTAGACATTCAATCACTGTCTCTGAAAAATGGAACAGATTTTAATTAAAAAACCTTGTAATTAGTAAGAGTTAATATATTCAGTGACATACCTGGGTTTATATCTACTGTAGGTGTCTTGGTGTGGAGGCAATCAGATTTCTTTCTGCAGGCTGGTCTCTGAATTTTATTAAGTCTTCTCATTAAAGAAAAAGCCCCTTTTTCTTCTTTCTGTCTAGCTCTCTTTGAAAGTTGTAGAACTCCCTTTTGTTTTTGAGGATAATACTGATATATGATTTCTTTTTGCTCTGTGGCGTCTCACTTCAGAATTTGAACTAAACTTCAGAAGCACACCTGGTACGCAAAGACAGAACATCTGTCTGTTGGAAACTAAGCCTTAGTTATTTCAACATCAGTAGTTTACACTCTGAGTGGGGGTACTTGGATTCGATATCTGTGAGGATAATACACTATATACTCCTTTTAAGGATAATTTGTGTAGTGTTTAAAGGCAGTAATACGTACAGGAAAATTTTGTCAGTATGAAACAAACTGAAAAAAGATCTAAGTGTTATTTTACAAAAGCACCAGGGAAAAAAGCTATTTGGAAGGAAGAGACTTTCGCCTAGTTTTCTAGCTAAGTCCCTATTGGCCCCAAAATAATGCTTTCAATGTAAGAATGCAATAATTTAACGTAGCATTTTTGTGAAGAAATGTGCAATTCAGTTTCATTACCTGATCTTCCACATACTGAATTTGAAGCCATTAACTCCTTCTTTGGGACTAGGCAAGCAGTGAAATGACTTCAGATGATTTCTCCAGCATATGTTGTGTAGAGACATCTAAAAATAATCACCCCCTCCTAGCTGGTGAAATTATCCTGGCAAAGCCCCTAATACATACAAAGCTATGCCAATGGAAAAGTGCCGCTGCCTTTATCAATTTAGCTGATGCCATTTTGGGAAGATGACACAGTGTTGGTGGGAGAGGGTTTCCTTCTACTGGTGTGCATGTGAGGAGAAGGTCAGGAAGAGGCTGATGCTGTCAGGCTTGGTACATCCACTGCCACGACAACACCGAATGCTCGATCCATCCGCCTTGGATGTTCCCCTGTGCCCATCCCACTCAGTCCTTCCGAGTGTGCCGGCAGGTCAGCACACATGATGTGCTCAGAACAACAGGCTTGGTTGGTTGTTCCTATTTGGGACGACAGGCTGCAGTACTCAAGTGCACCCCTACCTCGCTGTTACCCCCAAGCAGCCCTGGTTAACACCATTCACATCTGCTGCTACTACTTCTGCCGTTTCTTGACCCTCCTTTTTGCTGCCCTTGTACCTCTTCTCCCCACTCCAGTCTCCTCCCCAATAAACAACCCACCCTTAATTGCTTTTTCACCACCTTGATCCCATTTTCTCCACATCCATTTCAACCTTGTAAACTTGGCCTCAGGTGACAGGATTGGTCCTGATGGCCCTGTGTGGCTGTATGCCTCAGCAGGTCCTCTGCCCTCCACTTTCCTGTCTGTGGCACTTGCCAAGCTCCCCTTCACCCATCAGTGAAATCATTGAAACCTGTACAAAGGGTGCAGGAGTGACAGTTCCAGTAGACTTCATTGAGCCTGCTCAGTGGAAATGAGTGCAAATGAAGAAGTACAGAATTTGGCATGAGAAGCTCTTCTTTGTGTCCTAATCCCTTGCTAGAGGAACATGGTACAAAATAGCTGATGTCAGGAGAAAGAATCCCTGGCTTCTTGGGCCTCCCAGCCGACCCTTATCTTTTCTCTTACTGGCAGGATGACTAATGCAGACAGATATCCTAAAGCTGACAATGACATCTTAAATCTGTTGTAAAGGATCAAACAGAATACTTATTTCTACAGTTGAGCAGATTTTTCATTAATTGTAGCCCATTATTCTACAAAAAATGTGTAAGGATGAATAAAATCAAAATGAAGAAATACTTGTAAAATGTAGCAAAAGGACATATGCTTGAAGAAAAGATAACTGGAAGAGAGACACATACTTTGGCTATAGCTGTTGACCACAATACCTGAGAAATAAAGCCTAGTGTGGTTATGAAATCCCATCAAATTTATGGATTGTAATGATGTCAGTTTGTTCAGGAGAGATGTCTGTGTTATTAAGGCATTCCTAATGATCCAGTACTGTCAAATTCCAGCACTCAGGAACTGTGAATCAGGTCATTGCTGCTAACTCTGCTATTTCATTCTGAATTTTTAAGACTTTTTTTTCATTTTGTTGTCTGTATGTAATCAAGGACAGCATTTTATAGTCCACCATCCCCTGTAGCTTCTGTGCCAGCTCAGAAAATGCTGATAGTATACCAGTCTCCCCTCTGAGAGACCTACAAAGATTTTTTTTCTTAAAAAGCCTGATTTAAAAACACATCTCATCCTGTTTCTTAAGTCTTTTTTTTTTCTCTAATTTGGATAGGATACCTCAAAGAAAATTCTATTTTAAAGTCATTATAAATAACTTCTTATGTAAGATTCTCCAACAACTTCACAGATACTAAAAAATAAGCCCTCTCTAGAAGCTAGTACATTTTGTGCTTCCCATATAAGCAAACTGCTTTGTCATTTAGACCAAAGTCTCTTGGTGGATGGCACAGCATAAAAATAAGTCTGGGGATCCTGTTCTGATAAAGTTTTCCCACAGGTGATAGCAGATACCTTCCACGAACAACACGAGGTGCTCTCTCATTCTGTCAATATCGTTGCGTTTTTTCTAATTAATCTATCTGTTTTCCACAGTAGAGATACTCCAGTTTGAATTGCACAAAATAACAGAATCCTCCATGCTGTATTTTTTTTCCACAGAAATTTCACTATGAGCTTTTGCAATCTCCACATATTGTATCTTGGCACAAAACACTACCTCTGCTTATGGTTTGCATCATTAACTATCAGATTGGCTGCTCACTGTGTTTATAGGATACAACAAGAAATAGCCTGTTAAATCTGGCTGGTTGGTAAAACTGATGTTAGTTGAATCATTCCTCTCCTGTGTTCTCACATTGTACAGAGAACAGAATCCCATAAAACTAATAAGCTGTAAAATAGAATTAAAGTCAGTGGCAAAGAATATGCCCACGTTGTAAATAAATTGAGAATAACTTTCCTGAAGTCTAAAATAGTAAACACTGAGAGTAGCCTAGAAATGCATTCTGTAAAACTGTTTTGAAGTTAGAAATGCATGCCAAGCATATATGATATTAATAATAGCAGTTCTTATGACTTATCTGTAGATCTTACTGGCATACTGTTGGAACTGAAGCGAGTATTATCATCTCCACCTTATGGATGAGGAAGCTGGGTAACCGTAAAAATAAATTTTCAACACGGAGCATGAGGCAGTGCTGACTCCAGTTCCCGTTGCAACTCCCCAACTTTAATTATTTTTCTGTGAGCTTCGTTTGTTTCCCTTCATTATACAGAACTTGTTCTTTCAGCACAAGGCAATTCGGATAACATTTTGAATGTAGATTAGATCCATCTATTAATACTTATGAAACTTATTAATTCTAAAATTGTTGTGATAGATTAGCTCCTTCCCATCACTGGATGGGAAAATGCCCACATCCTTAATTTAGACTGGTGTGTTGCTTTTCATGCTTAATATTTTTCTGCTGGAGACACTATGAAAAGCAACAGGAAAAGAATGTCTCTGATGCTTATTTTAGCATGTTTCCCGATAAGCCTGGTGGGAAGTATGTGGAATATCACTTCTAAGATCATGTATTTTCACTGTCCTTTTTAATATCTATGTGATGCTGCTGAGATAAATCATGGGAAGCCTCAGTATCAGCAATACAAGGATAATTTCCCATTCTGCTTCTCCTGATTGATGTGAGTGGCATAAAAACTGTCTCTGAGTGTATGGCTAAAGTCAAACTGCATATTAGTTAAATAGAAATGGTGCTAAATGGAGCACTGAAATCTACTGAAAAAGCAGTGGTTTCCATCTTGTCTTGTGTTTGGGACTCGTTTTGCTTGTGGCTTCTCCCTTGGCTCTCTTTGGCTTCCTTATTTATTTTCAGGGCAATCTTTCCTCAGACAAGCAGTGAAAATTCATCTGGTAACTTGACTTGGGTAATCCGCACATTTGTATCTTCCATCCCTTACTAATGCAGTGTGTTTACATAGAGCTTTAACCAGGACACTCTTGAGTTCCTTCAAAATGTTCAGTGTGCTGCAGCTCTGGGAGCACTCCCTGCTTTATCCCTGTCTTGCCCGTGGCGCTCCATACCAGGTGGGATTCAGCATCTTCCTGCTAACCTTTGAAGTCATCTCTGCTGCGTTTCTTAAAACAAAGTTTTCCTTGAGTGGTGATTGCCCCTGCTTGCAGCTGTGTTCTTCAAGGATCTGTTTTTGTTTGTCAGGCAGCAGATGCACAGGAGCAGCACACAGAGATGGTGTCATCAGGGCCATGGCTTTTGCATTTGGTAGTGGAGCTCCTGAGGAATGAAATGCAACATCCAGATTTCCTACTGCACAGCTACACAAACAAGATCTGAAATTAGAACAGAAGGAGAGATTAATTGGAAAATTGAAAATGAGGAGAAAGGGGAGAATTATGTATTCAAAGAAAAGCCTGGCTCATCCCACTGACTCAGGAGAGCAAAGAAACTCGGATTGATACCTTGGTGTTATCGCAGTCACATAGCCGTCATGAAACACTGTAGTTTTGAGAGTTTAATGAACTTAATAAAAGGGGTGGATAAGATTTCTACATGCGATTTTTGGTGTGCTTTCTGGAGAAAGTGTATCTGCTCAAATGAGGGTTTTGCTTCAGATACTGAGAGGATGCTACTTCTGTGCTGACCTCCCTCTGCCCTTTTAAGACCTCTACTTTTACTGCTTTGATTAATACATACTCTTAAGTCATAAATAAGGGTTGAATGCAGGCAGTAGGGAAGCTGGAAAGATCTGAGCCAAATACTGACAAACCAAGGAAAGCAAAACTGCTTCAGATGTGCAACTCACAGCTCAGGGCAAGCAGGTGGTGCTGAACAGGGCCTTAAAATTGAATTTCCCCTGCTTGATTTTTCCATGCTTTCCTTCCAGGGGCTTGGATTCCTTATGTGTTGTCTCCAGCATGGACCAATGCCTCTGTGCATCTACAAGCAGGCCACCCTTAAAGCTGTCGATTCAGTGGTTTGGCTTTCTCTATCAGTCTAAGCTTCTAGAACACCTGCCCAAAGCCTCATCATCTCAGGACAGGTCAATATGGATTATTTTAGGATGGGTCATATAATATTAAAGCATGTTCAAAATCAGCTGTTAGAAATATCTTTCTGAGTCTTACTGCACTTCTATTGCTGTATCTTTGATTCTTTACCTTTTATAAGCAAATGTAAGCTTTCTGATTGTATTCTCACTTTCTGTACAGCAGGTATATCTATTTGTGGAGCCTTTCATGGCTTCTCTACAGGCTTTGCTGTCCCTGAAGGCCATCCAAAAGCTCCTAGTTAAAAAATTGAAAGTCTCCCATTCTCGTTTACATAATTCTGCAGCCCCTCATGTTCCTCCTCTGCACCTGTGAGCTGTCTCACAGGGGAAGTGCTATCACAGCAAATGCAGGGATGGGGTGTTCTGCTGAGGAGTGGCACAAAGACTGGGGAATGGCAAGGTGAGCTTCCCAGGCATGCTGCCTGTGGAGGTGTAGAGCTACTGAGATCAGTGAGGAGGGCGTCAGGGTGAATGCAGTAGTAGAAATCTAGCAGCAACAAAATGCTGTGCCAGAATCTTACAGCCATGTCTTGGTAGCCTGTAGCTGAAGGTAAAATACATAGATAACATAGCAAGCTAAAGAGATCAATTGCAGCTTCCTCCCTGCTCAGAAAGAATGTCTTTTGGATGGGTTACTGTGGGTCTTATTCAGGTGTACTCCATAAGCTGCTTTATTTATTCTATTATTTTGTTAATTTTCCTCCTGATTTCATACACTTACTTTTTTCTAGTAGAAACGGGGAAGAAAACATTTAACGTCTAGGCTGGGCTCGTATTTTAATGTTGTCAACAAATTTTCAGGACAAAGTTTGTGTGGCAAGTTCAGCTAGCTTACTCTGTTAGCTAAGTCTTTCCTCTGTGTGGTCTTTATTATTTATTTGACCCACTGCTATCTTTAGGTAACTTAGCAATGATGTGGACTTGGGTTGGAAATTTATTCTCGTGTCTCAGTAGTACTAGATTCATGGCTTTACTTAGTGCTAAAGGGAAGACTGACCTTACTGATTCACACTGTCATTCTCCAGAACATACAGCTAGCACTTCTTAGTGCCTTTCTTCAGTGTATAAGGATCTAAACACAAAAAAAGCTACAATGAATTATGTTGTCTTTAGTGCTTGTTTTTTTTTTACAGTCCAAGACTTAGAATCTTCAAAGGTGTTTCAGAAAGCTTCAAAATAATTTAACAATTAAAAAGTAATTTCAATGCCCTAGTTTATTACAAACGACATCAACCCATCCTGCGTTCCTCTGGCACACCGATCTATGAGACAGGGTGAACCTCATCTCCCTCCCCTTGCCTCTGAGCAGCTGTGGTCTCCAGCCACTTGGTGCCAGCTGTGGTGGTCACCAGTCACCTCACAGGGATAATTCAACTCACTAACCCAGCACAAAACTAACCCAGCAAAAAGTGGGTATTTTCTGCAGGGTCAGTGAAGTGAGTCAGGTCATGCAAGGGGTAGAAGGGGGCTGAGCTACAGAAAAAAAAAACCTTTTATGTCTGTTCTCATTAAACATTATGTCTATCTTAAAGCTATCACCAGTTTTTATAGTTTTTTGCATGAAGATTTTTAATGAGTTGACTGTTAGCCTCATACTTAAAACTCCCTATGTCCCATGTGTTAGGCCTTCTTTATTCTCTTTATTTTGAAATTCAGCTGTTAATACAGAGTTGTGTTGCATTTCAAAGAATTGTGCTATACAGCAAAGTAAGCATTGTGGTATTGGCATTTTCTAGAACTATTAGCATAATTATTCCTTACTAAAAATTATTTCAAGCAACTAATTAATGTTGTGATCTACATACTAGGAATAAAAAATGCCCTCCTGTATTTGCAGTAAACTTTCATCCATTAGAAATATGTCACTAGACATTAAAATCAAATCACCTAAGGAAAGCAGCTTAACTCCTCTTTATCTTCAGCAACTTCAGCAGTTTTGCAGAGCCACCTGTAACTCAGAGTGGTTCAACAGCTCCCCACTCATGACCCCGTGGAGCTGTACCAGGAACTAAATAAACCCTACTTACTAGCAATTAAAGTGATTTAATTTAAAACACACTGACAGATGCATAATGGGTTAATTAGAAAATAAGTAATTAGCAAATAGGATGGAAAAGGTTAAAAGGTTGTGGACTTTTGTTGTTTGCTTGGGAGAGATAGCGAAATTATCAGTGATTAAACTTTTTCTTTTAATTTCTGGGCTTAATTCTATTATTGTTAGGTGTAAATGAGGCAGCAAACAGGAAGAGAGGGCTAAAGAAATAAGAAGGAATCACTGTTTTATCAGACATACTGAAAGGCCATTGTTTACACTTGGGCTATGTAATTTATTTCCACTCTGCACACAAAAGCAGGCACACATCTATGATGTTTGTACTTAATATCAGTGTATATATACATCTCATGAGAAGTACTTGTCCTCTCCTCTCTGCACTGGGTCCCCAGTGAGGTCAGGAGAAAGGGTATAAGATGTGATGGAGATTAGAACACACCTCTTAAGAAACTGCCTGCCTTAAAGATTAAATCAGTGAATTATTTAGTTGGGAATATTCCATAATGTGTTTGCTCTGCAAAAAAAAAAAAAAGTTAAAAAGGAATAGGACTTTGAATACGGTAACTTCTGAGCTGTGAAAATCCTCAGCTGAAATCCAGTTAGCTACATGGAGCGCTGGTTGTACAGACAAAATCACTACAGAGGGTACAAACAATTTTCTGTTTAAAAATAGAGTGAAATAAGAGCTTCTACTTCATTTTCACAAGTATTATTCCTTCTCTCCACGACTTTCGTCTGTCCAAAACCAGAAGCAAATGGGCATTTAGATAGTTTTAATACAGTCATATTTTATGACCACTAACTTATTGCCAGGTAACTTGAAACTTTTTATTTATTTATAATAATTATAAATGTATTTATGTATCTATGAAACATGTGGTTTGTATTTTGAAGTTTCAGAGAAACTTCAGAAAGCTTTCTTCAATTTGAGCCTAATTTTTACTGAAGTCATTGAATTTTTTTCTTCTGAAAAATAAGCTTTTGGGTGAACCTCAGAAATAGCAATATGAAGTTTTCCATTTCAAAATATCAATTAAAACCAGGCATGATTTTTTATTTTTAAATATAGCTGCCTGCTAACCTAATTACATGTCCACCAGTAACCATTAGCATAATTTGACCAAATTTCCCATAGCAGTCACATTCTTCCATCATTCCTTGCTCTCTTTTGACCATGGCTGTCCTGTGTTCACCTCCTTGTCACTAAGCCATAGTTAATTCTCAACAGATATCTGTCAGTCCAGCCCCATAATCATTTAACTTTACATGTTTGTCCCTCCCTTTCTATTAGTCATACTTTTTTGTATGACTGGTGTGCTTTCAGTGTGCCTTCAGGGTTGTTTCCTGCTTTACTGCTTGATATAAAGCCTGAACCTACACATCCAGAGATGCACTGTCCTCTTCTGGTGTGTGTCACTGTCGTCAACACTCTGATGCCCTTTTCTCTTTAGCCACTTCTGCAGTTGGTGGGCAAAGGTTCCAGGTCTGCCAGTTTGACTTGTGGAAAGGATCTTGCACAGATTCTAGTTAGACTTTATTCACCCACCATAGTTCTTGCTGGCTAGGGATATAGATTTCAGAAAACAACTAACTTCTTGTTCTGTTCTGTTACTTTGATTTTGTTGAAAATCAACTCCTTCAAATTTTTTTCCCAATTATAATTGAGTTTAGGCCATATATTTCAGGCCTGGAATCTGTGTAAAACATTTCAGAATTCAGTGGTTTGGCAATTCAGCTATCAGTTTTTAGGAAAAATAGAATAAAATTTGGAAACTTATCAAGGTACACAATAGACAAAACCCATGAGGCTAAATCCATAGCTGTAAAAGCATCTCTTGTTTTCCAAGGTTTTCTGCAAAGTTCTATATATTTGCACACTGTAACTCAAAGCCTGCAATACAGATAACAATTTTTCATTTAGAATTTTTTTCATTTTAGAATTTATTTTTTCAACTAAGTGGTGATTTTCTGAAGCTCTGGTAAGAAAAGCGGAAAGCATAAAGCTGAATTAATTCTGCTGTTCATATCTGAATCCCTGAAAATAGCTCAAACAAATGCCAGTACCAATCTTTAGAGTAATACTTATCCCTATTCAGAGTGACATTTGTAGATTAGAACATACTCATTTCTGCTTCACTGATTTTTAGGCACAGCATATATAAGATGCATTGACAAAATGCATTCATGTTAACAAGATTCATCCAGGTACCTCCCCTCTTGACATTTAGAAAATATTCTTTTTCCTTATCCATCATATTATTCCATCATAAGGGAAAGTTAAGTTTTGAGGAAAGTTTTTGAAATTTATTATCTTTGGGATTAACTAACATTAGTCAGTTGCAGAGTAGGTAAGTAATTCAAGACAGCCTTTGTCTAATATATACTTCTAAGTGAGTAATAAGAGAAATTAGTATCAAAGATAAACTGTCCCTTGTTGAAATGTCAGGGAGATCTAATGTTTCCTGAGTTGAGAGAACAAAACAGACAAACAAGGAAATTTTTATGTCAAAGCTGTTGTCTGAATGGAACACCCGTGTTCTGGAGAAAAAACACAAAAGCCACGAAGTATCTCAAAAACCCACAAAATTATCACTCAAATTAGAGATCTTTTGTATAGAACCCCTCCCCCCCTTTGCTTTTCTGTCATTCTTGGCCCTCAACTGCATATTTATTCAGTTTGGTAGAGGTCTTTGTGAAATAAGGCCTATATCTTTAATGATATAAACATCACTTAATTCACAGTTACAGATCAGCTACTCTTTGGCAACTCTGGCTAGCTCATACAGTAACACTTCATGTTAAGAAAATCACTCACAGGCAACAGAACCCTGGTTATCAGAACAGTGGCTAAACAGGGCTGTCTCCAGTTCTGTGCTCCTCTCATGCCCTCCTGTGTACACATGTAGTAGGTCAAAGCAAAGTGCTGGAGAGCTGACATTTCTGCTAGGGGATGAAGTAAAGTGAAAAGAAGGCTGCAGCCCATTATGCTGACCTAGTGTCAAACTGAATGTAAGTAGATTTCTTAGAGCCTTTACATCTTAAGGGCAGTCAGCAGCTCTAGATCGTGATAATAAGTGATTTGAGATACTCTGGAAATGAGATAACATTACTCATTTCTGTAAGTAAGGGCAAGAGGAGAATTACATATTACATTTTCTGCTTGATGCCCAGGTAGTTTAAAGGTAATATTACAGTCTCCCTCTGTGTTCTTTCATTGTTACTTATGAAACTGCCTTTCTAATCTCTTCAGGCTACTGGGAGACTAACAGACATGCTAAAATTCTGTTTCTTTTTGCCTGTGAAGAAATGCACTGTTATATTTTTCATGCATAATAATTATTACATTCTCCACTTATAAAAAGTGCAGTACAGTAAGCCATTAAATTTTGATGAAATCATAAAAACAACTTCTATATTGCTTCTGTCTTACATTATTTTGCGTTGCTGGGTTTGTGAGTTTTTTGTGGGTTTTTTTGGGTTTTTTTTGTTTGGTTGGTTGGTTGGTTTTGGTTTTTTGTGTTTTGTTTTTGTTTGGTGTGGGGTTTTTTTTGTTTGTTTTGTTTGTTTGGTGGGGTTTTTTTTTGTTCGGTTTGGTTTGGTTTTTTTTGCAGCCATGTTCAAATCAACAGCTTTAAAATTCAGGCTGTCCTGCAACCCATATGCCAGATCCAAAACCTTGCTACAATGAGACTATAGGAATAATTACTTTTTCTGTCTAATTCAGTAGTGTTTATCCTGCAGATCTGCTTATTGAAACACAAGAGCTTTCAAAAACCTGTTAAACAGTGAAGTTACCATTATCTTTTATGAGACTTACTGTCTGCATGCAATGATTTTCTGGCTTTTGTGCTGTAAAAAATCTGCTGATGCCTGCACAGAGCTGAGCATGAGTTGAGTCTGCGTGAGGGGGATAGTAGACAGAATTACTGGACATTCCTATTAAAAAGCTCAATAGCTCTTTGCCTTTTTGTTCTTATGTTTTGGGACAGACTGCAAATGTTTATACAGATAGTGCACTGTGGTTTTGATTTTATGCTTTATTGCATGCCTTTGTGTCCTCATGAGCTGAGCTATACTAGCAATAAAAAGCATGAGTCAAAGCCCACTTCTGAACTTGTGCCTACAAGCTAGTTCTTATGGGTGCTTTTCATTAAACATATTTGGAAAACTACATAGATTTTTATTTCTCATGCAATGCACAGTTGTTCATTATGTTTTGCAAGGGAGGAAATACTGCTGGCTCATGATAAATGTATCATGTACCATAACCCATGGTAATTTTATACTGAATGTACATTTTATACTGAGTATGTATTAATATGTATAACTTGCAAAATCCTCTGTATAACTTGCTCAAAAATACTAATTCTGCTTTGCTGTCAAATATTGAAATATTAAATATTGAAACAAATTTTAAATTCAGTTAGGCACCAATACAGCCTATGGGCTGCCTTGTAATTTTTCCTGATCTGGAGTTGCCACTCTAGATTTTTCACAAAAGACTAACTTAAAAGTGAAAGCAACTTTCACAGAGGGAGTTTGCAGAACAAAATATTCAGATGATACATTCAATAATTCATCATACTCAAGCCAAGATAGCCCCTAAGAAAAAAAAGTGCCATAACTTGTGGAATGGAAGGCATGAGGGGCTGTTGTCCTGGGGCTCTCGCTCTGACTGTGATGGAGCTTTCCCCCTGTGCCTGGTTGCAAATCCTACATGCTCTGCTATCCTGCTCTGTGCCCTGCTCAGCTCCCAGGACCTGGGCAAGCTTCCCCTGTCCCTGGGTCTGCCAGCAGCCTGCCCCTCTTCTCAGCCTCCCTGGAAGCAGCACAGCTCCTGGCAAGTGTTGTGTAAGAGTGCCAGGGATAAGCCGGAGACATGGGGAATTGCAGGTAGGGTTACAGGAGGGATTTGTGCAAATGAGCCAGTTTGCCCCATGGTGCTTCCTCTGACTTTTAAAAGGGGATGTCAAAGAGCAGTCCAGCAAGGAGCTGGGAAGCTTGTCAGTGTTTCTGAAAGGTGCAAAATCACTTTTCCCACCTGTCTTGAGAAGAGACAGGAGGCAGCAGTGCTTGTCCACCCTGGGAAGCTGCTTGATGAGTGGGAAGGGAAGCCTGAGGCCTTCCAGAAGGTATGTGGTTCATGGTATGGACAGGAACCAGGATTCAAACAACAGAATTACCCTGGCCCTGGCCTAGAGGAGACTGGCAGCCACTATTTAAATCTGAAGCATCAGAATATGGTAAAAAACACTCCCATCCCGTGGGCATCAAACTCCTATTGGATACTCATTGGTTAATCTGATGCATTCATGTGAAGGAGGAGGCACTTTGTGAAAGTGGGAAAACACCTAACTACATTGTTTAATGCTAATTGGTTGATCACCTTTCATTATGAAAAAAGTAAGGATGTGCAGTAACTGGCAATATGGCTAGACAATGCTCCTGTATTGGAGACCAGAGCTTGAGAATTAATTCCAAATATCACCTATTCAGGCCGGAGGAACTGGAGATTCCAAAGATACCTCTTTTTAAAAGTTTATTTAGGGGCAGTATAAGAATATTATTTTCGTAGTGCAGAGCTGTAGATCTGAAACAATACTCTGTATCAGGATGCAATATGCATTTTGCTGCTTTCCCTTGAGTTATCCAATATGATCATGAGGACTACCTTGTTTAAAAAAGAAGAAGAAGAAGAAGAAGCAGGGTATAATGCCAGTGATGGAGAAGGAGCATAGTGCCTAGTCTGCTGCTGCAGCTCTCTAGCAGGGAGGTCATGCGGGATGTGAGATAGCATCTGAATCAATGCTGCTCAGCTCTGTGACTCAGAGCCATAAGACTTTGGGTAGCTCTTTGGTGGGCAAGTAAGTGCTCAACACTCAAAAGCTAATCTAACAAAGCCTGCTCCCTGTGACGTTAGCAAAGCTTAGCCATAAAAATTGTGTCACTTCTGGCAAGAAAGAATCTTACTCTGCAGTGTCCGTGAAGACCCCCAGACATTACTGGCTGGATGTAGTGGAGACTCGTCTGTGACTCATCCGCATCCTTCCCATTTGTGCTTGCTCATGTACTTTTTAGCTGTAGACTCTTAAAAAGAACTGATTTCCCTTAATGTCTTACACAACTATGCCTTCAAGAAGAACTGGCTTCTATTAATGTGGACACCACTTAATATTCTTGCTCGTGTGAAGTAGAAGCTGTGTTGTGCCTTCAGAAGACTGTGCTATGTATGTTCCAGAATGGATAAATAGTTCTGTATTTCCACAATGTTTCCACCTATGGGCCACATTCCTTGGAAAGAAAAATAAGAAATTATTTCTGGAATATAAAATGTGGTATAAAAGCATCCTTAAGAAAATATCCCAAGACATTTGAGAAGATTATTAAAATCAGAAAATATTTTAATTATCACAACGATTTAAATTATTATTATTTTAATTAATGATTTAAATAATCATGAAAATTATTATTAAAACCATCATCGCAAAGCAGGTATTACAAATGTATCATTTTATTTATTACAAGTATTACAAGTGTATGTTTTGGCAATTGCTAAATTGACCTGGTGGAGATGCCAGATGGACAAGATGCTGTACATTTACAGCAACATCAAGACCTGCTCCAAGAAACATTATCTCTAGGCAGGTATGAGGAGAGAAAGAGATGCACACTCTCCATTTTAAACTGTGGCACACAAAAAGACTGCCAAAGCCAGATATGTTAGTGTAATGCTTCAAAACAAAAGACCAGCTTTTCTTACAGTTATTTTGTAATTAGTTTTTTTACATAAGTGACAGTTGCTTTTATGCCAAGTCCTAGTCTCATCAGGGAAAATGGCAAAACTCCCAGGATAACTAGAATTTTTCTCTTTATACAGAATTCTTTGAAGAACATTGTATTTATCTGGTTTTTTTAATCATTCTTTTAAATAGATTGGTGCAAAACCAATAATTTTAGGTTTAGTAAGTAATTATTTACAGGAGGGCAGAATTTTTGTTTAAAGCACTCAGTTGTTTGCTTCAAGCGTGCTTATGTGTCACTGAGTCACCAAACCACAATTAAATTCTGGGAAATTACTTATTGTTGAGGTTCACGACGTCCCATGACATGGTGGGATGGGTCAGTCTGATTTTAATTGGAGACCTGATCTAAATTTGTACCCTCTCAAATCTGGACTGACAAACTGTGAAGGATTTTGAAGTTCCACAAGATGTCAGCAGCAAAAAGGAAGACCATACATTGTCGACTTTAGTTGTCTGGTTTGTACATGGCAAATATCAAGCAGAGTATTTGCTCTTCCCTTATAAGATGAAAGAGATTCTGTCTTTTCTAGGAGCCCAGATGAAGTCTCGGGTGGTTTGCATGGGAGAAAAGACGAGGAAAAAACACATTGTCATACATGTGCTGGAGGGTATTTTACGAGTTCATGGACTTGTTAGAGTTGGAAGGGATTTCTGGAGATCATCCAGTTCAACCCCCCCCCCGCCAAGGCAGGGTCACCTAGAGCAGGTTACAGGTGACACAGGAACGCGTCCAGGTGTTTTAAATATCTTCAGAGAGGGAGACTCCATGACTTCCCAGCATGTTCCTGTGCTCTAAATCCCACATGTAAAGACGTTTCTTCGGCAAAACTTCAGTAAGTTTTGCATTGTGCTTGCTTTGCAAATAGAAGGAACATTATATCCTGAAATCAGTAAATTCCATTCAATGTAATATCCTACAGGGAGAAATAATTTCAGATTACTAGGAAATTAGAAAGGACAAAATAAATTGTCTCCCCGGGGAGGTGGTCACTGTCCCAAGCCTACCAGAGCTCCAGGAGCCTGAGGCAATACTCTCAGGCATGTGGTGCCATCCGAAGGATCACAGAATCGTAGAATCTGCTGAGTTGGAGGGGACCCATCAGGATCACATTCCTGGAGCTGTCCTGTGCAGGCCCAGGAGCTGGACTTCGATCATCCTTGTGGGTCCCTTCCAGCTCCGTATATTCTATGATTATGGGTTTGTTTGGGTTTTTCCCTACTTTTTTATTTGGGAGAGAGGATGCATATGTGTTTGTGTCTTGTTGGGGTGTTTTGTGTGTTGTTGTTGGTTGAAGTTTTTTTGCTCTTTATTGCTTGGTCGTTCTTTTTTAACCATGAACAATTCCGGCCTTTGGAGTAACAATTAATTTAATTTCAAGCTATACGCAGGCCCGCCCGATTAAGGCAAGGAAGCACGGAGAGGGATGGAAAAGCCCGGGAATGGCGCTGCGGGCTGCGCCGTGCCGCCAGGGGGCGCTGCCGTGCCGCGGGCGGGTCCTGCCGGAGGGAGTGAGGGCGAGGAGGCCGCGGCTCCTGCCGGGGCCCTTCCCTGTGGCGCTGCCCGGCTCCCCTTTCCCTGCCGTGCTGCCTGTGCCCCTTCGCTGCGGCTCCTCCCGGCGTCCCTTCCCTACCGTACTGCCCTGTGCCCCGTTCCTTGCCGCGCTGCCAGGTGCCCCTTCGCTGTGGCTCCTCCCGGCGCCCATTCGCTGCGGCGCTGCCCGGTGCCTCCCGGGCCGCAGCCGACCCTCGGAGGGCGCGGGGCATGGCCGTGCCTCACGGCCCGTCTGGAGCAGCCTCGCGCGCCGGGCTCGGGGCGTCCCGCCCGCACCGCGTGTGCCTGAGCGGAGCCTCAGGTGTGGGAGCGCCCCGGCGGCCGATGGGCTGAGGTGAAGCGGCGGGGCCGCGTCCCGGGTACAGCAGTTACCCGGTACTGCGGCTCACCTGCTCTCTCGTTCTTACCCCTGCCTAAACACAGCAGATGCGCTCGATGTTCAGCCCGGTGCTAGGGGAGGATATTTATTTCAAGGGAAAGGCTCCCTGTGTGGGGAAACGGTGGCCAAGAGGAAATAGGGACAGGGCTGTGGCACTGAATGGATGGAGAGAAATAAAATTCACAAGTTTGTTTACAAAGACCAGTTTCTTACCATAAAATGATGATCAGGACAATTTAAGAAAGGTTCTACTTCCTCTCTAAAATGTCACTTCCACACTTAACATTAAAAGAGAGATATTTTCTGTTCATGGAATCACAGAATCAGCAAGGCTGGAAGAGGCCTCTTAGATTGTCCAATCCAAACATCAATCCAGAACTACCACAGTAACCCCTAAACCACATCATTCAGCACCAGATCCAGATGCCTCTTAAACCCCTCCAGGGATGGTGACTCCACAACTTCTCTAGGCTACCTATTCCAATGCCAGACCACCCTAACAGTGAAAATTTTTATGTAATATCTAATCTGAGTCTCCCCTGCCTCAGCCGAAGACCATTTCCTCTGGTCCTCTCACTGCAGTCATACCTCACTACATTTTCCTTCTGGTGAGTTGTAGAGAGTGATGAGACTCCCCCTGAGCCTTGTCCAGGATAAACAACCCCAGCTCCCTCAGCCCTTCCTCACAGGACACGTTTTCTTTATGAGCCTTATTGCCCGTCTCTGGACATGCTGCAGCACCTCAGTGTTCTTTTTAAAGTGAAGTGAAACTCACCCAAAACTGAACACAGTGTTTGAGGTGTGGCCTCACCAATGCTGAGTGCAGGGGGATGGATGTTCCAGAGAGCGTGACTGTTCTCAGGCTAGTTTTCCGCAGGCATTATTGGGGTTACTTCTAGGCCCGAGATTTCTTACTTAAAAATTCTAATGAGATCTTGCCACTATTACAGAGTAATGCCTTTAGGATTGTCTCTGCTTGGGTTGGATTGTTGGTGCTTAAACTAGGGAGCAGGCTGGGATCATCCCGCTGGGCACTGTGTTTTGGGCAAGAATGGCTGAACAAGGGCATGCTGCTTGTGATGCCTCTGTGTGAAAAATGTGAGGCCTGGTATAAATACCGACATGGCTGAAGGATGTTGCAGTAACTGGTATCCATGTCTTTCTCTCCTGGAACTAAATTAGCTTTCAGGCCCTCGATCTTTGCTACTAAACAGAAAGAGTATAGTCAGTATGTCAGTGTGTGTGTTTGTGTATGGACATATGAAAGGGGGACCCAGTCTAAATATCAAAATCAAGACTTTAAAATGCCAGATTCAGTTCTTCACAGCTGCAGATGTCTTGTTAATAAAATAGAAGATGTCATTGTTCAAAAGTTAAGTGTTAAGTGCATGTAAATTATTTTTCTACCATATGAGTAAATTTACTATTTACATCTCAGAACTTTGTAAAAGTCAGTAGACTTCTGGGTTTCAAATGACTGAGTAAGAACTGGTGTAACTGTGACAGAGAATTTCTAATTCCTTTGAATCCTCTGTTTTTACTGAACTTGAGAGTAATGGGCATATATCATTAGAAACTGTAAAGTAGAAACCAGTTAGCTCCTAAAGTCACATACAAGACTTAGAAGAGCTTCTGCAAAAAAAAAATAGTGAAAAGTATTCCATTAAGTGGACGGAAGCATTTTTTTTTTTCCAGCATCATTTGCTTCCAAATCCCTGTTAACCCCAGCTCCACCAGTCCATCACATTTTGGACCTTATCTACATTTGTTACCTCATGCAGCTAAGCAAGGTGCTTTGAATTTAATGTGTTAAGCCATCAGGTCTGGGCCATGCTATTCAAGATCCAGAGGGTTCCATTTTGGTTATATGTTAATGGTATTCTCCAAGTGAGCATTTATGAACATATTACATGAGGATTTTTTTCCTTTTTCTTTGACAGGTGACCTTGGTGACAGAAGAAGGACAAGAATGATTACATATCCATAACTCCCAGCAGTATGTCAGGTAATCATACTTAATAAGAACATCTGTACAATATTTCTTGCCTTTTGGGGTGATTATTGCTAAATATTTTTTGTAAAATGCTTCTTTAATGATTTCTGCATTCTTTAGTGCCAGGAATGGAAATCTTTCCTCCATCCAGAGCATAGAGATGTGGGACACATAGTAATCTTGCCCAACATTTTTGAAACTTTCATTGTCCTTGGTTTGCCTTCTGGAACCTAGTTGTGTTTTGTTCTAAATGCGCATTCCAACCTCAGCATTCCTGCTGAAGCTGCCAGCACAGTAACAGTTTCTGCTGAGTATCCTGTTATTTTGTAACATGGACATATTCCCTGAGCTTAAAAGTGAGACAGTCAAACTTATTTTACATAGATTGGCAAGTACACTTCAGATAATTATGGACCAGGTCTACAGGTGGTCAGAAGATCCAGAGTTGACATGACCATTAACCATTTTACGCCTGCTTGACCATCTTATCCCTGCCGGTTGTAAAGCATCTGAAGGTTACACATAAATTAGCTGTGTCAGAGCCCCCATGTGTCTAATCTCAGAACAGCGTGTCTAAAAAGACGTGCTTATTATGTGGAGATTGTATAGAAGGCCAGTGAATTTCAGACATCCAGAATTTGTTTTAGCATTATCAATTTGCCTAAGAAAATGTTGTACTGATACTGTCAATGTGTATTTCGAGATTCAAATGCATAAATGGACCTTTTAAAAACCTGCAAAATACAGCATGTGCTACATAGAAAAAACCATCACTAACAATACTGTATTTCTGGTGTTCTGCCCAATAGACAGTTTATTTTTACTTGACTATGCAGATCAATTTTCTTTTCCTTTTCCGTAGAAGGCTCCCATCCATTTGTACTGACCAGCAAGGGGTAACAGCTGCATTCACCAACAAAGATGGTCTTCTGACTTTAGGTTTCTAGATAAAAGGTAGAGGGTAAAATTCATTGGAAGAAACAGAGTATTACGTAAATACATGTGTTCATAATAAACTGTATTATTTGATAGTATGAAAAGGTGTGTCTTTTTGGTTTCTTTGCTGCCCATTGAAGCAGAGACAAATGCCTTGAGGCATTCTGTGGAATAAGGTGGAATACTGACTCTTGGTTGCTGTGTCAGGCTCTGACTTAGCATCACTGCCACATGAGGATCCAGAAGGAGTTAGTGTCCTTAGGCTGTATTGGCAGGCCCTGCTTGAGTGGTTTTGTATTGTCCTGCAGGCATTATGGGTATGATGATTTCATTTGGCAAATACCTGTTTTGGAAGAATTTAAAGCACTGGCATGAAACGTGGTCTGTTCCAGCTCTCTGTTGTGCTCTCTCCTGTCTCATGCTAAACTATGTTTTATGGAGTTTTACTACAGGGCTTGACATTGCTGTGGTTTTGGAGGGAGCAAATATTAGCTTCTGCTGTGTGATGGCAAGAGATGAGGAAGGAAACACAGTGTACCCACTTTATCATCACCTTATCTGTTGGATCTGTGGCTTCCTGTGGAGGGTGGGTTTGTGGAGATTTTCCACTAGCACTCTAATCAGTCCTGTTTCCCTGGACTTGCCCCTGGGTGGGCAGCTCTGCTAAGCTCAGAGAAACACAAAGCCTAATTGGAAGGACCTGTATTTTCTGCATTTCTTCTGACAGAAGTCAGCAGAACAAATATGTGCAAAGAAAATTATCATTGAGCAAAAAAAAAAAAAAGTTTGCGATGGAGATGACTGTTTGTACAGCTGTAGATGTCCAGCACTTTTCATTGTGAGCAGTTCATATTTTCTGTTTCTGATTATAGGAATGACATTCCCTACTTGAGTGTAAATGTGAAGAGAAGCATGGATGAAATTAAAGTCTTTCAAACTGTATAAAAACTTCATAAATACTGTGATCCAGAGCAAGAAAAGAGTCCTTTTCTAATTAATGATAATTGAAGTTTAGATTCTGTTACTGAGTCACTGGAATATGGGAGCAGAAGCTAATACAAAACAAACCAGCTGGCTAAAATAACAGGCTGTATTATTCTGTATTTTTGATAATTTTTCTCCCAATATGTTATGTTTCTACAGCAGTATGTATTTTACACTTGTAGGCACTGCCTGAAAGCCTTCAGGTTCTAGTGCAATCTAGAGAAGTTTTTCTGACAGGAGATTGTAGAATTTGATCTTGACAGTAAAACCAGGCTTCGGTACATTTGCAGGCTAAAAAATTTGTCCCCAGCTTTCTTATAGGCCCCCTTCAGGTACTAAAAAGCCACAATAAAGTCTCCCCAGAGCTTTCCCTCTTCAAGGCTGAACAGTTTCAACTTGCGGGAAACCAGTATAACCCTTCTATTACCCTGAGCAGTTTAAACTCCAGCCAGGAGGCTCAGAAATCCTGGCATGATGTCCAGAACACCTGTGGATTTGATTATGAACCGTGGAACAAGTTACCACCTTTGTTTGAGAATCAGAAAGTTACTAAGGTTTAAGCAGTGTTAGTATAGAGAGAGTAAATGCAGATTTTAGGTTTTTAGATAAAGAGGTTTTAGGGGACAAGATGGAGGAAATTGGGTGTGTCTGAACCTCTTTCCTCTTCTTCGTGCCCTCCATTTCTGTTGTAGAGTTGGCATTTTAGGATTGGTTAAAGTAGAAGTTAACTGTCTAACATAGATGATAGTTATTGGGGAATAATTGCAAACATTATAGACGTAATTTTAGGTATAAAAGATAGCACTGCCCGGAGAGGCGAGAGAGTTGCCCATGGCTGCGGTGCAGGGCGAACCTTTGTCGGGCAGACAAGAAATGTTTTAGATAACAGCTAATAAACAACCTTGCAACTGGACCACTTAGGCTCTCTGTTTTATTCTACGAATGCAGACTGAGAAAATAAGACCTTCACACATCTCGGGGCAGCAAAGTACAAAATGTACCCTGTCATCAACTTTTTCAGGCTTTTGTTATAGGAGAGGTGTTTGATTCCTGTGGTCATCTGGGTGGCCCTCTTCTGGACTCACAGGTTTATGTCCTTCCTGTTCTGAGGACCCCAGAGCTGGATGGAGTGCTCCAGCTCATGAGAGGGGAATAGAGGGGCAGAATCTTCTTCCTTGCTTTGGATACAGCCCATGGTATGATTGGTTTTCTGGGCTGCAACAACTATGTTCATCAACAGTTCTGCAGTTGACACCAACAATTGCTGCCCACAGAGTAATGTCTGAGAAAAAAAAACTTTATCAGCATTATAAAATTAGTACTATCTTAGCAATAAGAGCAAGTTCTTTCGTGTGCATAAATTTGCGCAATGGAATAGTAAAAAAGTTGGAAGGTACTATTTTCTCATTGAGAAAACAGTACTTTCAAATAGAAAGAACTTTTAAAATTATTTTACATGCTTATTTATTTTAACACTGTAATGAAGCTTCTGGTTTATCATCACTATTCACTGGCCATAGCTATCACTGAAGGCTCCCTTCTGTATACATTTTCTCCCAAAATGCAGGACAAACCTTGAGACATATTGTCATTTTACTTTGTTTACTAGAGTGAAAACTGAAGAAGAAATTCAAGAATGGGTTCTAAAACCTAGAAGATAGTCTTTGTAGAATTGAGTAAATCTCATCATTTTTACCTTCATGGCAGATGACGAGAGAATGTAAAGAGTGTAATAGTGGTTCCAGTAAAAACTGTAGCAGGTCTTTCACTGATTTCAGTAATGCTGAGGTTTTACTCTACTTTTACTTGGGAGCTTCAAAATCAACTCATTCATTGTGCTTCTACTCAAATATCCACACTGTTCTATTTGGTAATGACTGCAAAGTTAGATCAAGATAGGAATTATAATAAAATTAAGTGCTTACGTTGGGGAGTATAATTTAAATGTCATAAATGCATATTTTCAGTAAGTAGAATTTAATATGCAACGTTTCTTGAAACAGGTCGCTCATTTGGAGAAGAAAATTAATCAGCTTTCGTGCAACAAATCCATTTGAAAACCAGTGTCTCCAAGGGTGTTGCACGTAGTTTCCAAGAACTGGGAAAAGTAATAGAATAGGAAAGGTACCACATTTTCTTCATGAGTCTTTTCACTGTAATGCTCATTACCCTGTAAACTTGACATTAATTCAGGCAGAGAACAGTTTATTATTTAACATCAACTGAGAAATTATTTCTCTTGAATTTCTATAATGATTTTCCTAGGATAATTTAATTTGACATACATCACTGTCTGGCACTTCTTTGCCTGCCAGACCATGATAAAATCCAACTAACTCAAGTGTATTATTTCTTTTAAGTAATGGACTTTTTAGGAGGACAGTAAATACTTTAATGTAAAGTTTTGTTATGCCAGGATTCAGCAGCTTTGTAATGAGCTTTTGGGGATTTTCAAAAGGTTAGCCAGATTTATATTGTGGGATGTTTTTGCATGAAGCTATGAATCACTCCATGATGGCTCTTATTACTTAGAAGCGTATTTCTGAATATGCAGTTAAAAATATCAGACTTGCTAAGTTCTAGGTTACAGACACTCTGGGTCAATTTTACCTTTTTTTTTGGTTCAAAATTTATTATTTTTAAAAGTGCTTTGTAAGAGTGCTTTAAAAGTACAAAAGCCAAATAATCTGGGAAACATTTTGTAATGTTTCAAATTTTATGCAGTTCTTTAATATGTTGTGTTTTCTTTCCAACTTACCTGCAGTTTTTTTTCACAAAAGATCACACATTTTCAAAAAAAAAAGTAAAAGGAGGAAGGGGAATCTGATTAGATTTCACAAAGAACAGAGAGAATAAGCTTTTTTTGTAGTAGTAGCAGTATTTTTTTTTTCAGTTTTATAGCATTTGCTAGTCATTTTAAGTACATTTCATTATGTTCATGCTGGTATGTTTTTTCTATTTTGTTTTTAATTATTGATCAGTATATTTAGTCTCTTTCTACAGTAGTTTTATTTAAGCCAGAGCTGTTTCTTTTGTTAACTCATTTTTCTGAAATTTATTTCTGATGGGAGCAGACTGTTGTGTTTGAAATTTTGAGTGTAATTCTTAGACTGTGTAGCTGTGTTTCACTGCTGGCGTCAGGTTAGGAGGACTGCAGAGTGTTGTCAGTATAAAATGTACTTGTTCATTTTGCTGGCAAGAAGCTTTTGGAGTAGTTATTTAAAAGGAGTAAAATGCCCGTCTGGTTTTTCTAAAAAAAAGCCTATAAAACAAAGCACTTTCCTGTGCTTGCCAAAAGAGTTGCAGCCTGCCATTTTATGATCTTCAAAAGCCTGACCACAGCTGCTGTTTAATTCTTCTGATAACTGTATGTCAGAGCAATGAACTTACAGCACTTGTCCTTGGTATTGATCTCTGTATGTAGAGAGGACTGCAATTGTTTTTTGCCAATTGTAAAGCTGTTGGTAAACTGTAGAATCAACCCGATTGGGCATTTTCCAGTTATTTTCATATAAAAATACCTTCTACATTCACTGAATGTATTCTCATTATGTTCTTTAAGAGCATCAGATTTGCTACAGTGCTTGTTGTAAAAGAAGGCAAGTGTTTAAGGAAATGTGTAACTGTTGCCGTACACAAAGGCCTTTCACTGTTGCTTTGTTGTGTTTCTGAAAATGGTTTAGATTTGTACAAAGTTTGCGTTTTTTTGAAGTTAAAAGAATTCTCTCCTCATGTCCAAGTTTGCCTTTCTTACTGAAGAAGCTTTGACTGCATTGTTTGGGCAAAATTTATTTGTTTATTTACCTTTTTTTGTCCTTAACAAATTACATATTTGTCAAGACTGCTGGTTTTAATACCTTCGTTTGTTTTACCTGGCCATTACTCAGACCTCAGTCCTTTAATGGGAGGTGTTATTTCATGATCGTGGCTATCTCTTTAAGCAGTTTTAGAACCAAAATAATTTGAACTGTTTCACCACCTTAAAGAAAGAAAGATCTGTGCATGTATCCCCAGGATTTTGTTAGCAAGCAGCAGCCAAATATACAGTCCACTCCCCAGTGGGAAGAAGTGGAAGGTCTTTTGAGAGTTTATGGAAACACCACGTGAATTGATTTGAAAGCTCATGACGAAAGTAATACACAGAATCGGGATTTTAGAAAAAGGTGGCAGTGATCTGAAGTGATTTATGGAAGTGATTTAAGTGATTTCCTAAATAGTTTCACTGTAATTTACTTGTTTTTAAATATCTGTTTTATGTATTTTGAACCATATTCTGAAAATGTTTTGTCTTCTCACTTTTATTTAGTAGGTTCCCAGGCATTACAAGAATTATTTAACACAACATGAAGAGAGTAAACAACCCTTAACATTCCCATATTCACACAAACAGTAGTCTGCAAAATGAGCCCTGGAGAGGTGGATTGCTGTCTGTGGGGAATTAAATCAATGTTATTTTAAAACAACAGAGGGAGACAGTTCTGCACATGAAGAGACAGACACTAGTATTCCTTGCCAGAGGGGACTGTAAATACAAGAAATGTATACAAGAGTAGACTGGACTGTAGTTCAAAGAGAGATCCATTGAATATTGCTGCATTTTAGAAAGGCCACAAGGGCTCAATCAGTCCCTTGGGCTGAGGAGTAGCTGAGGATTGAGAGACACTTAGTGGGAACTCTCATATGTGCTTGCTTTATTCTTACTCTTCCCTGGGTATCCACTTATGACTCCCACTGGAGAACAGCAGCCAGATGAGCCCTGTGGCTCAAGTATAGCTTCTTCTCAGAAAAACTCCCTCCCATGTGTCCTGCAGAACTATGAGAGGGAAGAATGCATTCAGCATCTGTGTGGCTGTATTGGTTAGCACCCCCATTCTAGTTCCATGGTGTGTACCAGTATTTTACTGCTTTTTCCTATATAGCTTTGGTCATTCATTCCTTTGGTAAATTTGTTTAATCTGTAGATGCTACAAGATTCCATGTTGGTCTATACAATTCCTGTTCATTTCTCAAAGGGCATGTTTTCAGGGAGCTCTTTACATACCAAAACCCTGAACCCTTAACCATTTGTTTCTCTGTGGTCAGAACCTGCCTCTGATTAACTTACAGATGAGCTGTTATGTTCTTATAGGTATTCTTTTTCTCTGATTAATTCTTTCTCATGTTGAGGAATTTGAGCCTAATGTCAACCCCAGGTCTTGATGAGATAAGTGTATGTGTAGTAGTACTTTAAAATTAATGGAAATTTAGCATGTTTTTAAAAAGTGATCGTACTGATTCACAGGGGAGCTTATTAAGATATATCAAGAACAAGGATAAAGCTATTGCACTGTTCAATACAAGTATCCTAATATTGCCTTTTCTTACACATAAGAAACCGTTTACAAAGTTTGTTGTAATTATCTGTGCGCTCTTCTTTCATGGTGATTTAATGCTTGTCCAAAAGACTGGTAATACTGAAATTTTATCTTGAAATCCATATCCTAAAATGTAATATTTAAATATTTTATAATATTGCCACTGCTAAAGCAAGTAGCAGGACAACAGTCCTGGATTAAATAACCCTGGCTGTTTACTTCCACAGGCATCCACATATGCATATGTTTTTGAAATATTGAAAACCACTTAATGGTTTCAGTAGACATTGCTAGTTCTACCTGCTACAGTTCCTTTCACTCTACAATTTTTTTTCTTATAGGCACTCTAATTTTTATATTTTAAAAATTTAGAAAATAAGTCAAATGTTCTCAAAGGTTTTATTTAGCACATTTACAGAAGCAGAATTTGCATATTAAAAAGAGGAATCTGGCTCGTCTGTGTGAGCTGGGCTCCATCCTTCTGCTTATTCATTTATCATATGAGCCTAGTTTAAAAGTAGTGAAACTCGGTTGTAAAGTGTTTCCCTCTTTTATAAGGAAGCATAAGGAGAAAATGCTATGCTCTTTTTTGGGGGAGAAAATGGAAGGATGAAAAGAGGAAGAGGAGAGAAGAAGCAAAAGAAATGAGAGAAAATAAAATGCTGTGAACTGGCAGCAAGATTAATGAGAAGAAATGAAACCTTAGCCTTGTCTGGCGCAGATGGTTTTGTCTTTCCCAGCACAAACATGAAAACATGAAAATTTACATACTTTTACTTATAGTTAGTTTGTAAGGTTTAAAATGCTGGAACAAAGTATGAATCGGGTGTTAACTTTACTGGGGACGTGTCCTTTAATTGCAGCTTGGTTGCTTTTTTTCCTTTTTTGCTCTCAAGTCATCAAGTAAAAATCCTCTAGTGTTATTGGACTGAGTCCATACAAAGCTAGGCTGCTTCATCAACCTACTGTGCACCCCTCAGTCCTAATCCTGATTACATTTGCCTTAGTTGATCTCTCTGAAGCCAACCCACTTCAGTGTCCTTATATGCTTGCATACTTCAATGGCAAAACAAAAAAAAACTAAACCAGTGAAGTGATGTTGTCTTTGCTGTTCTTTTTTCGGTAAACCTCAAATATCCAAAAAGGCAAAACTTTACTATGTACATTTTGCAATCGAGTAAGTTAATGACAATTCAGAGATCTCTAAGTTGCTTTCCTACTTGCTATTATTTTGATCAACTGCAGATTGAAATACTGTATATAGAGAGAATTTTCAGTGAAAATTCTGCTGTGAGCAGTTTTGGAATGTGAAATAACTTTTTATTATTAGAGGAAGTGTCTTTGTAACTAGGAAAACAGCAATCCTCTGACATCCCAGAACTGTTAATTTACCTTTTGCCTAAGTGACAGCGTGTTGCTGAGGGTGAAAAATAAATGTTTGCACTCCTCCAAAAAATGTGAGCGATGTATTCAGTCTCTGAGGAGCAGGGACTGATTGCCGGAGTGGTCGCAGCAGCTTTCATCACCAATGAATCTAGCTGTCAACTGGAGCTACTGTGGTATAAAGCAGTAATAGTAATAATGGTAATGCAAATCTAGCCTTGATTGCAACAGGGGAGATCCCAAGCAAGGAAAATTAGTGTTGCTCTCAGGGCACAGCAGGGGGAATTTAATGCAGTGCCTCTAAGGTTGTTGTGAGCATGGGCACTCTTTCAGTGTGGTTTTTGGTCCTGTTTTGTACACTCTGAGTTGTTGTCAGAATCAAAGTTCAGGGTTGGTATACAGTTCATTCCAGCAGGAAACACTCTCCTCCTGGCTGGCTGGCTACCACCTTCCATCATTCTGGGGAAACAACTTAATGCCTGTCTTCACTTGAGTCGTACTAAAAAATGGGAGATCTTTTTGTGTATTGCTTCTTTGGCTGCTGTTGGCAGATACTAGTAGAGACCTGGGGGGGGAAATGACATGTAATTGAGATGAAAACAAATTAATTGTTCCATATTTTTTGTAGTCCTTTATATACTGGCACTCAGATAACACTGCATGTCTGAGAACAGGCCAACCTTTACAATTAAATACCCATTAAGGAGTATTTGCTTTGGCCTGTAATAAAAGAATTCTGAGGGATTCTCCTTGCCTATCCTTTTAGTTAAGCTTAATGTGCAGTTCATCTGCTAAAACTTTTCTCCTTCTATGAAAACAAACTTTCCTTTACAAAAAACTTTCTGCTGGGAATTTGAGGAAGCCTTTTCACTGACCTGTTGGCTGCTGAGATGGCATTTACTGGTACAATGTGCATTTTGAAATTGCTTGACAATTCCTTCATAAGATCTCTGGCCCTGCTTGTTAGTCCCTCTTAAGTCTGAAACAGGGCCTGTGGTTTTAGTCATACTTCATGCCAGTGCTACTTCCTGCCTTGATTATAGCCATTTTAACAGTAACTAGAGGGAGAGAGAGATGCTTCTCTTACAAGTAAGGAATGGAGACAAAATTACATTATCATCCTTTATCAAAGATTTTGGGCTGACAAGACCAAGAGTAGATGCAGGAGATTTCAACTGTGTTTTCTGTTAAAAAAATAAAAAATAAAAAAAAAAATTAAAAAAGCCTTTGAGAAATTCAGGCAGTATATGTTTGAACCAATGGAGTAGAATAAATAATGTAGTCCTCTCAGGAAACTAATTTAACATTATAATAAGATGAATGGTAATTTAAGACATAAACATCTGCTGCACCACGATACAAGAAAAGGAGAAAAATGTAAGAGCCCGCAGTGGTAGTTCCTTGCAACTTAATCTTTGACTAGCAAAACTTGAATGTGAAATGTCCCTGGTGACTGAGAAGAATTTGTGAAATAAAATGGAAACTTGTAAAATTAAATGAACTGTAGCTAACATGGCAGACAAAATAGTGAGACAAATTTCATGGGGAGCTAAAAGGAAAAGAGAGGACATAGCTTCTTGATGTTTGGCTAGCCTTGGTAAACTCTGCTTGGGTAAATTTCAAATGACGGAAACTGTAATAGAATTAATTTCTCCTCATAGTTTAAATGTGTCTATAATCATATTTCAAAGTCTCACAGATGCTTTGAAAACAAAGAAATTGGAAAATATGTTTTGATTTTATTTTTCAAGTTGCAAAGGGTTTTGGAGTTCCTTGTTAAAGGTAAAAATCTATAAGCCTTGTGTGACACCCTTTCTGAATCCTTGGAGAACAGACTTTTTTACCATAGTCATGAATGTATGGATTTTAAACAAAATCAAAGGTAACACAAGTCCTCATAAGCAAAGATGGCCTTTAATATCAAAGATAAATTTGGGGAAAAGATATAGAAAATTTTGCTTAATGATATTGAACAGCCTGGATTATCAATCACTGATCTTGAGGACTAATAGCAAGACCTGGGTAACTGAGGATATAACTAAGTTTTCTAAACAAGGTCAAGAATCGTGTTGCATTACTGGCCTGCTCAAGGAACTGACAAAGCATGGATCTATTTATGAGTGTATTATAGAAATGCCTGTATTTTTGATATATATATACTGCACATGCCTGACTCTTGCATTTTGTGAAAATGCAATATCATCCATGCAGGGAGATAATTAGGGTGAGAAGGAACTCAAGGGAGAGTAGCCTTCTACTGAACCAGATACGCTGTTCAAGGCTATGCAAAGTCTATGGTGGGTTGTAGTGCACAGTTCCTCTTTGTGCCACAGGAAATGAAGTGTCTAAGTTCAGATCTTAGAGGGAAGCTCTCAGTTCCCTGAGGGTCTTATCAGAGAAATCCTATCTCTTCTTCTGAGTTTAAATTTATGAAGTCAAGAGAATATCAAAGTGTTCAAATTATAAAAAAAGTTTTATATTCTGTTCTTTTTTTTTTAAATTGACTAGTATTTCTGGGTTACTTACACTATTCTTTTTTAAACTGATTATCCTCCTACAGGTGATATTCTCTTGCCATATTACCTGCATTTAGAATTAGTTTTTAATTTTACTTAGAAAATCAAGTCTGAACTAAGAGCAGACCTATAAAGCTAAAAGTAGGTAAGGGCTAATTATGAAGGTAACTTACCTGCCTTTTGCATTGAAGTCCGTGATGCCAGGTACTTTTTCAAATTTGTGTTATTGATGTCCTGCTGAATACAGTGAGTAGAAGAAATGGACTTGTAGCTGCAAATGTTAGGTGAGCTTGTATTCCTAGCAGAAAAAAGGGGTTTACATCTAAAATTAAATAACATATTGAGGAAAGTTGTATGTACATACAGGAATTAACATAGGATAACAGTATTTAAAACTAACCATGATTAAGTTTTCGGAATTTGTCCTGTACTAACAATATTCCACTTAAGAGGAGTCCTAAGAAAAAAGATTCAGAAATAGCAAGGTTATGATAGATCTGGTAACTGAAATCCCAATTTACTTAGAATAATTTTTTCTGGAAGTAAATGACTTGGCATGCATGCACCTACTAAGATGTTACTTTACTGAGTGAAATGTATATAAAATTAACTAGGCTGATTAGAACAGTAGAATCATACTATGATTAAAACCACTGTGGGTATCAGTCATCAAATGTCTGGAATTTGCTGTTTTCTTTATGCAAGTTAAACAGCTATCTTGTATTTTAATTTTGTTACATATAACATAAAATAAGGTAATTTCTTTACATACAGAATATGATCTTTGATGGGTCATTTCTACCAAATTTAGTTTTGCTGCCCAGAAATAGAAATTGGGCTATATTTAGTTTTACAAATTTGTCAGCTAGTGGTATCTCAGTTTCTTCTATACCAAAGAATAAGAAATGACCAATTAGATAAAATCATGCAGCTTTGGTATTTTTCATTATCTGCATTGGAGCCAAGTGTCCATGCTCCTGTGATAAAATTAGCATCTCTGATACTTCACTGTGACCACAGGCGGAGAAAGGCAGTAGGTAGCAAAAGCGGAACTGCTAAGCATGCCCACATAAGAATGTCACACTTAGGTAACAGAGTGTCCCTCAGGTCAGCCTACGATAAGAGCAAAGTCAAACAAGGCTGAATCCTTGATGTTTTGTGTTTTAAGTATCTGAAAATTGTTCACGACCAGCCTCGACCTACAAGACCTCAAATGATCATATGAGCAAGGCAATAAATCGGTGGTAACTTGCCCTGAGGCCCATGTTGTAGTTGTGATGTTGTGAAAGTTACATCTAGTGTTAGCCTGTCCACAGAGATCTGCCTGCTTTTTCAGGATTCTCAGACAGGAAAATTTTATATTCACTTTTACCGAAGGGGAACTATGGTGGCTGAATGGGCATGGCTGAAAGGTTCTGCATCATATCAGTGCAGTCCAGTGGAGATGCATGGGAATACCACAGCATCAGGAGAGCTGGGAAACCACTTGCTTTCCAAAACTCCACACCTGAGCAAGATTTTGGCAAAGCCAACAGTTTGTAGCCCTGCAGTATTTGCCAAACATCCAGGACGTGGCCTCCTGTTGTGGGACAGACTGATTCACCTTCCTGACAGAAATCAAAAATGGAATGTAGTGGGCATAACAGAAAATCGTTTCTGTAGGAAAAGACACTTCAAAAATTATGATATCCAGAGGAATGGACAGCAGCTTCTGCAATGCCTACATACTTCAACTTGGACTAGTACAATTTTACAGCCAGGCCATAAAAAAGCAAACTTTCAAATTATGTCAAGTACCCAGGAATTCGAAAAAGAAGAAAAAAAATGTAAAGGTAACTGACACTGTCATGCAGAGCACAGAAAATGCTGTATTTATAAAAAGCCAAAACAAAGCAAAACCAGGTTATGTCTTTGTTTACTGCCAGGGTTTTGGCCATTGGTAAAAGCATTATTATGTGGGGATGTTTTCTTGCTACCAATCTTTTTAAAATTTTTTTTCCATCAGTGGTAATTGTGGGTTTTAGTTTTCTCTTCTATTAAATTTAATAGCTTTATGAAAAGCTCTTATGAAAATGTGATGAGTACTTACTGAGGTTTTCTGTGTGACACTTAATACAAAATAATATCTCTTTATTTTAGAGCTTTTAAAAAGTATTTGTCTCTCTCTTTGTGATCTTTATAAGCTGATCTAAAATATTTTCTGAACCTGGCCTTTTTTACTAAAGCATATCTTTGATACATTAAAAAAGAAAAGACAAAGCATTCTTTTCTACTTTCAGGGTGTTCAGCTCTCACCTGTGATTGTGTTGTTTGCCTTCTTTCTTGTTATTAACCATACCCAAAGCCTCAGTAAGTGCATGTGCAGAGCTCAAGTGGGACTTCTTGTTAGGAATATTGTCTGCCGCACTAGTCAGGAGAATAAACCATTTTCTCTGAGGTAGGTTGTTTATTCACATCAGCATAGCATTGAAGGAATTCCTTTTAACAATCACAGTTGCTAAGGTATTAGCATAAATGTAGTGCTTAAGTTATTCTTATTCCTCTTTAAACTTAGATAAGTAGTTCTTCATTGCTTTTCACTTAAAAAATAATTAATATATATTGGAAGAGGAGATTACAAGTTGTTTTCTTTTACTTAAGTCTTGCGTCACCCCAGGAAGAAAGATTACAGTGTCAGGCAGGATATCACCTCATGAAAAAGTTAAACTGGTCTAAGTACCTGATTTCTTAAGATTTAGTTGTGCTTTACCTCAGAATGCCTCTTTGCTAACAGATGTCAGGTGTTGATCGCTTTAACGTCTTACTAAGGGCTGTCAGGAGGCTACAAACCCAGACAGTCCCATCCAGGAGCCTGTTAATTATGTTATGTCAAGCTAAATTAGCCTGTTTTCTGCTTGGTTTTATTTTTGAACAAATGAAACTTCTTACCTTGATGTTTTCATGTGAAGTTGAGGCAGGGAATGACTCAAAAAGGTACATGTTTTAAGTATTCGCCACTACTTTCTCAAGAGATAAGCTCTGTAATTAACTGATGTCTGCTAACAGGGTCTTCCAGTTATGATACATGGGGAGGCTTAACAAACTCGGTTGTCTGGGTCACAGGTCTATAATTATCTTAGTAATATTCACTCAGGGACCATCTTAAAAGTTGTCAAAACTATTCAAGAATTTTGTTTGCCCATTTGTTGGCCAGCATCTCAAGGAACAAGTGCTTTCCGATGAGACTCTGTGCTACCTATCCATGTTGTGAATAGTGCAAGAAAAAGCAAGCACAAACCCTGGAGGAGTCCTGATCAGAAAAGAGCAAGCTCCATTCTCTTTTTACCAAATTTATTCAAGGTGTCAAAAATATTTTGAGGGATAGCTGGAATTGTAGTGAATCTGATAATTTAAATATAAACTATGACATTCTTTGTTATTCAAGCAGACTAATGAGTCTGGAGTATTTCAATAAAAGGCACATCACACTGGCATTTTATGAGTCACAGACAAATTTAGTGTCATATAACTGAGGTACAGCGGGTTTTGTGAGAGGAACAATTTTAGAGAAATAACTGACTTGGTACACTTGGAGAAAAGAGGTGTGCTGTTGTCTAAGTAAGATTTTCCTCTGGTTTGTACCACAGGGCAGCTAGTTTGTATCTTCCTGCATCTGCTACAAACCCAAGGAAATAATTTTATGTCAGAAAGATTTAGCTTTTTTTCCTTCAACGGCTATTATAAATGTTGCATAGACAAAATGATGATTTTTTTAATGTCTTATCTTCCATTGAGATATACTCCAAAAATTGTCAAATGTTGTTGTGACTTTTCAGCACTAGAATTCCATAATTCTACCTACCTTATGATTTAGTCACAAGTAGAGTTTTCAAGATAAATACCATGAAGAGTTAATTTTCTATTCTTGTAAATGCTTGTCATTATTTTGGATTCTGATGTTTGAGGTTTTCTTAGCTTAATCTCTAACAGTAAGTTTGCATTGTCATACTTCTGAGGGACCATTCTGAGTCTTTGATCATAGTGCATAAAGTGAATGAATTAGGCGGTGCAAATGCATACATTAAAGAGAGATATTAACTCCTTGTGTGGGCACTGAGATAGTTGTATTTGACAATTTATGTGTGTTGTAAAAGCTACATTAGTAGTTGCTCAAAAGCTGTGGCAGTTTGCAGTATATTTTCCTTATGATATGAGATCTGTCTGGGATGTAGCCCATGTTATGAAAGTGAAGATTTGTATTTGCTCAAAAAAGCTGTGATCTAATTTTTTTTTCCCCCAAAACCATCAGAGGTGGCTGAGACAATTCAGGCAACAATAAAATCTATAAATAGGAAATATAACAGTTATTTTTAATGTGTAAAATTTTGTTTTACAGAACTAGGAACTGATAATATAGGTATACAAAACTGTGAGGAGTTCAAAACGGTATGTTTAATCTTTGCAACTATATGTTTAAATGTGCAAAATTCTTTTACTAAAACCTGGATTTTTATTCATCTTTATGCATGAAGTCTGAAGAGCAACCAACATAAAATCCTTCCATTTGGTCCTTCAGAAGTGGCACTCTGCCCTGACTGATTTGAAAGCTTTGCAATACCTCCCACGTACCGACATTGCAGAATCTTTTAGAACGGCGTGCAAGGGCCCTATCTGCAGCACTGCGATACCCAGGATTCTAGACCAGGGGTGCACAGTTTGGAAAAAGTCAGGAGAATAGGACTCTTGCAGGTAATATGCCACAGCAGATTAAATTGCATTGTGTGATAATTCTTTTTTCTGTGTCAGGGACCTCTGTTGGTTGGGCTATAGCGTCTAGAGGGTCATCCACAGGATTTTTGTCTTTCTTTAACATTTCTGTGGGTTCATTTTGGTGGGTTTTGTAACTGAGCTAAGTCATAAGGAGAAGTAAGTGCATCTTAATGGGGGTATTTCATTGTTTATAATTAAAAGTCTCAGTCATAATTTGTAAAACAGGAGTTAATGAAGAGCTGAATGGTGTAGTGTAAGGTGGTCTCTTCTGCAGACTCCCCCTTTCAGGCATTCTCAGCCTGGTTTCTGCCTACCCAGTTAATACCACTGACTGTGCTAGACTTCTGATTCACACCAGGGTGAGTATATAAAAACTTCGGGAGCATTCCAGGCACATGTTCAGCAAGTGATTCCTGCCTTTTTTAGAACAATGGACTAACACCTTAGACTGCGAGAGGTTTGAGGTTTGGATCCTCTGCTGTTACAATATCAAAATTTCTGTTTTATCCCTGGCTTGTTGCTTGAAGAGTTTATTCTTATGGTGATTAACTTCCATGTGTTCATATAATCAGACACGTGTGTACTAATAAAATTCCAAGTGTAATATTACATTGCTGGAGGCAGAAAAAGCTCATCGTGACTTGACATAAAGACACAAATATTCAAATCTGAATACAAAACAAAGAAAAACTGTTAATATCATTCTACTCCACTTTCAGACTTTTGATGAAGACACTGTCTGACTGTCTTGTATCAGACAATTTAATTCAAAGGCATACATGAAATGAACCTATAGGATTGGACTCTAAAAGATTAAAATGAAAATATTTTAGGAATATTTCAGTTTTTAAAATCTTTGCAGTGTTCTTTGAACTGATTTGTTTCCAAGGGAACAACAATCTGCAGAGCTATGAATCTCTTTAATATTAGCATATCACAGGTAAGGAACCCACAATCCCTGGCAGTGTTCATCTTTTTTGTTGTTGGAAAAATCTTACATTCATATTTTATTTTTTTCCCATCCTTCACAGTTTCGTGTAATTTAATTTCCTTGCAGTATTAAAGGAACTCTTGACAAAAAATAGTACATGTGACACATTTCTAAGCATTATTGATAGAGTAATAGAAAATAAGAAATGTTTGAGGGATTTATTTTGGAACAGAAAATAAGTCACAGGCTATGTCATGTTGAAATACCTATTTCCTCATGTGCCATCCTGGCTGGAACAGCTCTGTCTACACAAGGTTTCAATTCTGTTTAATTTTTCAGTAGCAAACCTAAATCCAGTCAGAGGGGGAACAAACAAGAGAATAAAAGATTTGTGGGAATTTTGACTTTGCTGGCAAAGCAAATCCACACGGGAGAAATTCTCACTAAGAATTTGAAGCCCAGATCCCCAAAGCTTTTCCAGGTGGTGTTAAAGTATCTAGGCATTATGCTCTGCTAACCTGTAAAACACAGCCTCACCTCTGTGGGAGCTCTACATAAATTTCTGTTGGTGGTAAAGGGGATCTTTTTGTGGTAAATGAACAACCCAGGTACTGTACTTGGGAAAGTTTTATTGGAAGTGTGGAGAAGTAAACTCGGCAAGCTGTATGTGTTACATACACTAGAGTATTACCAACCCATCACCTCAGTGGGAATGGTTTGGGAGTTTCAGCATAAACAACTATTGCAGAATTACTTGAATGAAACACAAGCGTTTTTTATGAAGTGCTGAACATCCATTATTGAAAAATCAGATCCTTCATGAGAACATGCTTTTTATCACAGACGAACTCACTATTTGTAAAATCTAGATGATGGGCCTGAACTAAAATGAGAATTAAATTCTATTGTGTGCTTTTTCACACTGTATTTTACAGTGGTGTTTATTGAGTTAGTGATAAATTAATGAGGGTTCATTAGAGTTTTACTTGTTGGATTTCAGTAACTGTTTGTGGTCTTAATGAAATAAAATATTTAAATTATTAGAGTTTTAGGAGAACAAGTTCATTTTGGAGGCAACTTCATTGCTTTCAGTAGCACTGAGCTCTACAGAATTCAGTCTGACTTACCAAATGCATTATTATTTTATGAGCAAGTTAATAAGAAATGCATGTCAAAGATGCTTCTTTTATGGTTTGAGGGGGAAGAAGAACTCCAAGTATGAATTTTAACTTCTCTGAAATTTGGAAAGACTTGTCCTGAATTTGGTAGTTAATTAGACATTAACTGGAAATGCTGCTTATTTAGATAGGTTAGTTATGGTTGTATGTTGGAAGGGAAAATGTTTCTCTGTTGGCTGTTTTTATTAGTCTGATACATTTAGCAATATCAGATAGGGAAAAATATGGCTATGACATGCCCAGTTCTTACCTATTACACTGAACTTTTAAGGACTGTTTAATAGCATGTTCATCAAAATTGTTATTTGTATGCTTAAGATCCTAGAAGAAAAAGGGCCAAGTTACATGGTAATGTTCGCAATCCTTTAGTTTAAAATAGTGAAATAAGAAAGCTCTCATTATCAAATCAGTAATAACTCAGCTCCCTAATAATAACAGATATTAGGGATACCAGTTTGTTACTGACTTCACAAGTGTTACTGTATTGTAGCTGTGCTGTAAAGAAAAAACATTTTTCCTAGTAAAAAAACAAATAACAGCTAATATAAGTTAAAAGTAAAATATTTTTTTAGATAGTTTGGGGTGCATTAAGCAATTAAAATATCATACAGTTTTTGTTGTGGTGGCATTGTCATGTTCGTAGTTCATAGGTGAGCCAAAATGAGCAAAAAACGTTCCTTCCTTTCCTCGCTCTGTTTTCAGAAAAAAAGCTCTTTTAAAAGTACTTCATTCCTGAAACAGAAAAGATAACAAAGCAGAATAGCAAAGCAATTAGCTTATTGATAATATTTAAGCAGTGTTCTTTTTGCTGATTATATTTTTTTAAGTTTCCCACCTGTTGAACTGAATAGAAATTACTTCTTGAAATCACTGAAGTTTAGAAAAGCCGCTTTCCCATAAATTCATTACCAGGCAGTGGGGAGGACTGTCTATGTGTGGAAGGCTGGGGAGATTCATGCATGTAATTCTGTTAAACAAAATCAATAAAGCTGATGACAGATTAAGTTGCTAAATTTTGTAAAAGTAGACTACTGTTTGGGTCATCAGCACAACACTATTGGATTTTCTATGGTTTAATGCTGAAAAACAGGATTATTGATTTTAGGATTTTCAGCGTATCCCCTCTGGGAGTTCTTAAGCAGTCTTTATAATTCTTCACACTTAAGTTGACAACTACAGTGACATAACTGTGTCCTCGCCTTAGTAATCGTTTTCTAATCATATTGGAAAAGGCTGGAAATGGTTTATAAAATGATTATTCCAGACAAATGGGGGAACAGCAGGGTTGTCAGGATGTCGCTTCTTTGTCTGGTGGTCATTGCTACCTGACTGCCATCTTCCCTTGGAATTAACTTACAGTCACAGATTAAGACCTTTGACTGTCATAAATCTGCTTCCCAATATGTTTGACTGGCAGGGGAGTTCACAAGCCGTCCCAATATAAATAGGATTTTAGCACATCAGGTGCTGCTCTGAAGTAAAACGGGCTGTTTTGCAGTCGACTTTGTTGGTGTATATTCATTGCTCCTCTCCCGATCCATGTGTATGCATGCCTGCGTGTGTATGCATGTGTGTGTGTACGTAAAGTAGAAGCTGAGATAGGCTAACAAAATGAACTACTGTATGCAAGAAATATATGAAGTGCACCCAGCTGCTGGCAGCAATTGCTACATGCAGTCCACTGATTATTGCACATATATTGAAGATAATCAGGGTTACAGCAGTTGTGATGCTCAGGTCCTGCACAGTAACAACATCTATATGGAACAGGCCTGGGCGGTGAATCAGCCTTATACCTGTAGTTACCCTGGAAACGTGTTTAAAAGCGAGTACTCTGACATGGACATGGCCCTGAATCAGTACAACCAACCTGAATTTTTCACAGAAGAAAAACCTACTTTTTCTCAAGTGCAGTCGCCATCGTACTCTCAGAAGAAAGGTAGGGGCATTTTATTTAAATAACAAAAAAAATAATCTCTGTTTTTGTTTTTGTTTTGCTTTAAACTTACAGTTGCATCAGTTGGCTCAGATGCATCTTTGAATGTGAAGGCTGCCTATTCAAAATTGAAAGCAGCAGTAACGTAGGTTGCTAGGTGATTGTAAGGTTTTTGGTGAGCGATGAGGATTTCCAAGCACTTTTTCTTAATCTATAAGAGACATTTGCAAGTATATTGCTTTTCTTTCTGCTTTCCTGGGCTATTAAGTTCCTTTGCTATTCACCAGTGAGCTCGATAAGAAAGTTTCTCTCCTGAAATGTCGTCATTATATATTCTGCATCTTAAAGCTATGTTTCTGGTTACATACAAACTGTGTAAATCCGTGTTTTCAGTAAACGTGAACTCTGTTTGCTCAGCAACTCAGGCAGAAGATTTTGAAAATAGGACTGTAAATATGTATGGGAAAATGATTGTGTTTGAGTTACTGTCTTCTAAGTGAAAACCACAAGTTTCTGATTATGCAGAGCAAAAAAGTCTGAAAATTCAAGACTATATCTATGCAAGAAAGATGACTTTGCATCCAAAAGGTTGATCTAATCAATATGTTTGTGAGATAAGTGCAATGTCTGCTCCCTGGGGGTTAAATCATCACTGGTTTTTAGAATTTATTCTTTTGCTTTCAGGTAAGCAGAGGAGATTTTAAAAGAGCCCAAATTACTAACAAACCCTTGGAAATGTTTTCAGTATTGTTTGTTTTGAACTTCGTAACCCAACTGACACATACAAAGTATACATGCTGTGTGTTTCTTTAAAATCACATTATTAAAGAAGAAAAATAAACTGCATGTTGTACCAAAATACTTTTCTGATCAGACCAGATTTTCTGTATGCAGTTTTCCAAAATCCAGATGAATCTGATGTAACTAGAGAAATAAAGAAAACACCATTTATTACTTTTGAAGTATCTTTGTAGTGAAAAGTACACTGTTTATTTTTATTAACTACATGGAAGACTGAAATATTTTGCATTGGGCAGAAAATACTCATTAACCCTTGATGCCATAAATCTCTATGATTGATAGAAAAATGTCTTAATTTTATACATTGAACAGCATCATATTTCATAATAAAGAAAATTATTTTTAAAATCCTTCTTGGAAGCTGTAACAACATGATCAAATTGCAGGCTAAATGTAGTTGTGGATAATGCATGCTTTTGTGTTGTGCAACATTTTAAATGCTTTTTAAGGCTATTTATCTGTTATTGGGTTTTAATTATGAATTCATAGCTTTTGTAGACTTTTCCCATGTCTTATTTTTGGTTAAAGAAAAAGTTTATCTCAAGATTAACTTAGAAAAAATAAAGACTTGCTGTTGCAAAGTCCCTGAAAGAATACATTTTTCATAATGTTAAAGGTTATAAATAATACTTAGTGCACCTAGATCAGAGCTTTAAGTTATTCCAGTACGCAGACACTCGACATCTGCCCTGTGTCAAGTTTTTGAACTTGTTTGTTTGAAATAATACAGAGTTGTTTTTAAAAACTGCTTGTATGCCCTTATTTTCTGCCACCTCAGTTTCACTAAGAAATGGTGAATTTCCATGGAAGCCGGCTTTCAAGCAGGCTTTTAATTGATCATTCACAGAGACTGAGCAACGTTGTTTTGGGATTCTTTAGAGCCTTATTACTGTGATAATCAATAAAAGGTGGCCTCCCTTCTGTCAAACCTTCACAAATGTTGAGTTTATTAGGCAGAAGAGGTCTGAACTGCGTGGAACATGTGCATCTTCTCTTTTTTTTTTTTTTTAATTTCCATCTTTTAAGCAAGCTATCATAAAACTAACGAATCTTTTAATCCTGTCCTAAGAACAGAAGGCTTTTCACAGGGCATGTGTGTATGTATTGATCCAGAATTGATTGGGGGAGTGAGTGAGTTTGTTAGAGAAGCCTTGGTAATAGCCCATTAACGCAAAATTAAGTCCCTAAACAGGTGTTCATGAGGAGTCTTGATTGTTGCAGTTGGTATTTTTGTTAGTCCCCTGAAATTTGTCATAATCTCAATAATATGCTGTTCAGATTAGATTGTACTTTACAGTAGCACATGGACTCATTCCGTATCAGAACTTTTGCTAGTTACTAAATGGTTAAAGTCTTCTTTTCCCTCTGGGAAGAAAAAAAATCAGTGTTTTATATGTTGAAAAGCTTAGAATTTGTGATCGGGTATTTAATTACTTCTCTGTTTTTATGTCACTTCAAAAGAATTCAGAAAATAACTTGAAAAACAGCAACCGAAGACCCCAGCAATGTGTCACTAAGGGGGAAAAAAAGCATTTATAAAGCATAGCCAGTTATTCTAAATATCAGAAAGCTGCTTCAGTTATTAAGTACATTAAAAACTATTATTTCCTGATGACAGAAATTCTGATGAAATAATTAACTTTTAAAGAAAAGAACTTTTAAAGAAAGAAAATCAAGAGGTGGAGATGTGGGTTTAGCTTTGCATTTACTTGTTGCTCCGTTACCTTTTGTGCTCTGGTGTACGCTGTTAAAAGGTGACAGCACAACATTTGTGCAAGAGCTTACTGTTTTATTAAGAAGGCTCTTTTGGACCTGATACTTCCCTAGGAAACAGGCAGCCAGATACACTTTGTTTTCTGCGTAATGCTGTGAAATCTGATAAGCAGAACAGGGCTCATTTTCGTGAGAACAAGGTGCTATTCTCAGTTTTGTCCCAGAGAGCTTAAACTGGAATATATTTCCCTTCATACAGTGCTGCCAGCCATGGTGAGCTTGCAGCAGTGCCTGCTTGATGGGTGATGCTCAGGGGGAGCCTGTGCCCCTCTACCCCTGTGCAGAGGGTAAGCAGACAGGCAGAAGTGTCCCTGCCTCCTCACACCACTTGTGCTGTGAGAAGTACCCAGTGACAAGGAGGAGATAATGCAGTTAGGAAGGCACAGAAGAAATGTGTACCAGAGTCCAGAAACCTCAGTCTCCCCACAGTTGGTGTCTGCCCAGTGTTTTGGACATTTGGACAACATGGGAGAAATGTCTGCAAAGTTAAAACTGGGATGAGAGTTGTCTTTCACTTTCCTTTGAGTGGTAATTTCTTGGACAATGTTAAAGAAGGATGTCCACAAGTGTCTGTGAGGTTAGGCTTTAGCTTCAGATTCTGTGGGACAGAGAGCAGTAAGCAGAGGCTGCTTCCGAAACCAAGGGTTTGCAGGGAGGAATTCTTGAGTTTAGGCTGTAACAGAGCCGGCTTCTCGTCCCTGCAGTTCACCTTGCTTCCCAGATACCAATGAGATACCATGAGGTTAATGCCATGTTTTGAAGGGCTCCTGGTATGGTGGGAGAATGGGCCTTTGAAAGTTGTTATTACTGTTGTTATTTTTATAATTGTATTTGCCATAATTGTTTCTCTTTATATTTTCTCAGGCAATTAATGTGCTGCTGAGAATACGTAGTGTGTGAGTGTTAGAGTATGCAAATGAATTAGCCCAAACTGAGTTCTCAGCAGTGTGAGAACATTAGGATACTTTCTAAATAGCTAAGGAAAAGTAACATGAAGCTTATGCCAAAATGCCACCTCATCAATGCAGGGAGTGTGTGTGGATATAATAAATTGACAGAATCACTGAGAATTTGTCATCCTGGCCTTTGCAACAGAGCAGCTCTCAGTATGTTAACGATTATTCAAGGCTTAAAAATATTAATTTTGCTATTGACCACCCATCTAAGGATATAGCACTAAGAAAAATTGCATAATCCATTGCATAAATCATTATGCATTTAGAGTTATGTTTCTTTCATAACAAAAGTCTTCATAACAAAAATCAATGGAAACAATGTGTTCTCATCTCCTTTACTGTAACCTTTCCACAATCAGATGAAGGATGAGAAAGTGAAGTAAGTTATACTTTGCTTTGTTCAGGGAGGTGTACATTTCTGAACAAATAACTTTCTTGCAGTACTAAGATATTATCTCTAAAAACATTTAAATAATTTAAGGAGTGGGAAAATTTCATGATCTGACCCTTAAAGTGATGTATTTTGTACCTGTAATTTGCAATGGCTGCAGGTACAGTACTGATTGTAGAAGTTTAAGTGACAGCACAGTTTGGGCTAAAATGTTCTCAGCTTTTGCAGAGAATTGTTGCTGGTAAGGTTTCTGACTCAACCTAAGGAACAGAGCTAATGCACTGAACAGTCATTGAGAGAAAAGGGACTATAAAATGTTTCAGAATCAATCTTTGCAGAATCTTTTCCCAAATTTTAGTAATTTCATAAATCAAAGAATGCCAACAAAGATAAAAATTAAGGACATGCAACCCAGTTAGCTAACAAGAGAAGTGTGAATCTGCTCAGCAATATTCTCGGTGCTTCCAAGCTTGAAGGAGAAATAAGCCATTTTTCTCAGTGGGAGTAATTTAAAGAAAGTGGGAAACAAGGATCAGTGTGTCTGCCCAGCGTTTCAGATCAATGTTGATAATAGCACAAGTAAGAATGGAGTATGCTTTTTCTCTCTCGGCGCTATGCTTTCACCAAGAAGCACTCCATTTAAGCTTTGTCTGCACAAGTATCTCAAGGATGATGCATGGCTGGTCCTTGTAATTTTTTATAATTTCTAAAGAGTTCAGGGTGACTATGAAAGCAGTAGAACAGCAGTACAAATTTACATTTCAGTTTTAATGCAGTTGAGGATTCTCAAGGTAGTAATTAATTTCATCTTTTTCATTTTCATACTGCAGTGTCTAGAAAGTGAATACCAGCTTACTGGTAAGTCCTAACTCCTCATTTTAGTGAGTCTCTAGTCATGCAAACCATACCAGATGGGGGAAAGAAAGATTTCAGGGAATATATTTGATACATGACTCTGCCAGTGTACAATGAGAATTAAAATACTGAATAATGGTCTTGAAATGTAACTGTCCTTCTGCAATAGCAAAAAATGGCATTTTCTGCCTGAAAGCTGTAAATCTATGGTGGATTAGGAACAAGCTAATAATGAACATGTGGCAGACAGGCATAATTTGCTTGCGTTGGTGTTACTCATATCCCTGTTTGATAGTCAAATACTGTTTGGTTCTACCATTCTTTTAAGTGTGGATTAATTCCCTAAGTGGGTATCATATTATCTGTACAGATCTGGAGATATAAAGTATGTGCAATGATACTTTAACAAAGATGAAATTGGTTCTTCTCTAAAAATATGCTTTTTGTTGTTGTTGTTGTTGTTAATGTATACCAGGTACAGAGGGAAAAGAAGCACTACAATTTTTCAGAGTTTATTATAATTGAAATAGTTTTTCTTTGCCTTGTTGCATGGAGGAATAGTCACTGAGTGTCTCATTTGTGTCTCTCCAGCCTGTTCAGGGACATATATGGTGCTTTAAGCCATCCTTCCTGTAAATGGTAATTCAAGAGTGCATGCATACAGTGTTAATGGAGGAATACCTCAGATGACTGCATAGGTTAGCAGATCTCCTTCTGTCCTTATGGCTGCTTAGGACAGAATCATTGTGCATTTTCCTGTTGAAGGGAATTGTTTCCTGCCATGCCTCTACAAAGCTAAAGTTGTGTTTTAAATTGCTCTCAAGATTTTCTATAGTGGATTATATGACATATTCGTCTAGAGGGGGCAACTGGTCCTGCTGTGTGCTTAGACTTGCCAAGACAGTAAGATTAGGCAGACTAGCAGGTGGGAGTCTGGGGACCATAGGTGTTACTTCAGGCTACAGGGGAAACACCAGACATGGCAGATCAAGGTCATTCACTATTGTTCTCCACTCAAAACAAAGATCCAAGGTAGGCATTAGGATAAACAATGTCGAGTCATACTTCACAGATAATTAACTTGGAGGATCATACAGGATGCAACAAATGACAGTCCACGAGGATGCTAAATGCAGCAGACAGAGACTTCAAACAAGGAACAATATTGGTTGTTTTTGTACAATTCAGTGAGGTTGGTGCTGCTCTTGAACAGTTCCTCTTAGCTATTTAATTTAAAAGGTTTTGACCAAAAGAAATAAAAGATAAATTAGGACCACCTGAAATGGGAACCTACCTGATGTTCCCATGAGATTTTTCAGACATTCTTCTTTAGTAAGAAAGCACCAGTGTTACTCTTTCCAGCCAGCATCTGCTTTTCCATATAGGCATTTTTGTCTTTGCTTCAGTGTTATTACACATACATGAAGCAAAAGTACTTGTTGATATGAGAGACAAGGTACTAATAGTGATGCAAAGAGTGAGAGAAGTCTGTTGCTCTTCCCCTTCCTCAAAACATCTAACAGACAACTCTGCTACCATCCATGGCTTGCCCAAAAATCTCCACTGCACTATTCATTTCTTCCATGCTGGTACCATGTTTAGAAGCAGTGTTGAATTTCTTCTGTTAATGCTGTATCTAGCTCAGAAACAGAAAGAATGTACTGAGTCTATTTATCTGCATGTCTTTCAAATGCAATTGTATTGAATTTATAAAGAGGGCATACAGGATATTTGCAACTACTAGAATTACTTAGAATGGACATTAGGGGTTGTAAGAATGGAGTGTAAATCCACTTACTCCTTTTACAGTGATTACTGTCTGAATTATATCTTTTAAAAACACTACTGAAAGTCCAATCTTCCCGCTCTAGCTGTTTCTGACCCCATTAGCTGTTGGAAGAAGTGTTAAAAATATAGAAGACTGTAATAGAAAGAAAATATAAGTGTATTGCACACTTTTGTTGCCAGTAATTTCTTGGAATAAGATTTTTCTGTTCATGTTTCCTGTTGAATCAATAGAAGAGTTCCAGGTGTGTACTTCCCTTGTGACATGGATTCAGTCTGCAGAAGTACTGAACATAATATTTAGGTAGCTTAAGTAGGTGGCACTTAATGCTTCTGATGAAAGAAAATTGGCAATGTGGTTGCATGTAAGGACACCACTTTTAATATCTGACTAGGAGTGCCCCCAGGAGATTGTGTGTTCTGCCAGATTGGAAACTGTTTTTTATATTGTATAAAGTCACAAAACTCTGGGAAGGAGATGGACAGCAGTGGTCACATGCATGAACTACCGTATATATTTAAGGAAGTGGTTTAGACAAGTGGTCTTCTGCTTCTCCAGGAGAACAAGTTGCCATTACATGAGCAGCACTAACCAGCTTGTATAATTATTGAAATATTGAAGCATTTAATTCAGAAGCAATTCTTGAGGAAGCTAACCAGGGATACTAAATTTTTGAGGATGTAGTTTATACTGTGCAAAGACTGTGTTTCATGAATAGCAGTAACCAGCAATAACAAGAAGCCATTGATCTTCATTATAAATTTAGGGGAAAATTCAGCATCCCTTTGCTGCATCTTCTGCCCACTCTCTCAGCTCAATGTTGTGTATATGTTGCATGTGCAGAGGCAGGTGTGAGCAGAGTGGGGGCAGGATGGAGATAATAGCCTCTGCTAATCCCCCACTGGCATAGTGTCTATTAGGAGTCTGTGATGTAATTAGAGTTGAAACCCTGCTGTCTCTCATCCCTCAATGTCACATGGCCACCAGTCTATCCAAGTATAACTAGTTCATCATGGAGAAATGTAACCTGAATATAAAGCTGGTCTTTTGCTGACTTGTGGACTGGCTTGATACAACATTAAGATCTTAGCTCGTTCCTCCACTCCCCTTTCAGATGGCAGTAGGAATATTGGCAGGCCTGAGATGCTATATGCAGGAATGGCTTTCAAGTACTACTGCCTCCATGTTTTAGAGAAGAGGGATATGTGTTCCTCTCTAATTTGAGGTTCTCATAATTATACTCTAACTAGGACATTCAAATACTTTTTGCCTTCTTTATTTTTTCCTGATTTATTCACCAGCCTCCATAAAGTTTAAGCATTTTAAGCTCAGTTAACTTTAGGGGTTTTGTCTAATTTGGGCTTTCCATTCTGGAGAACTTCTGGAAGCATAGCCTTAGGAAGGCATTTGAATTTAAATTGTCTGTTACTGAGCTGACCCTCTGGCATGTTAGTTGCAGGAAGATGATGGCTACTGCTCTTGCAGCATCCTGCAACAGCCTTCTGCTGCCCTGAGTCTTGCTGCTGGTTGCCCTCTGAGTGACTGGTGTCCTGAGTTCCCAAGCTGTACCAACCCATACTGCTGTGAGGACTGTATAGAGACAGAGAGCTTATGTGTGGTGCTACAGTTGGATGCAGCAAGCCAGTGGTAAGGGATAGTGTTACAGGCAGCTGCATCTAAAGGACTCTCCTTCATTGCATTCAAAAATTTCACTCAGACAGTTGGCAGTTGATGCAAAACTGGGAGGAGGGCTGGAACACCAGATGGATGTGCTGCCATTCAGAGCAACCTGGGCAGGCTAGAAAAATGGGAAGAGAGGAATGTCTTGAAGTTCATCAAAGGGAAAGGCCAGATTCTGCACAAGAGGAGGAATAATAAACACAGCAGTGTGGGCCCAACTGGCAGGAAACTGCTTTTAAGTACTTGGGGGATCCTGGTGGGCAACTAGCTGCATATAGGCCAGCAGTGTGTCCTTGAAGCAAGGGAGGTAAATGGCATCTGGTCTGCTTTAGGAAAATCATCACCAGCACCTTGAGGGATGTGATCCTTCCCTTCTGTTCAGCTCTAGTGAAACATACCTGCAGTATTGGGTTCAGTTCTGGGCTCTCCAATAGAAGAAAGACATAGACATCCAGGAGTAAGCCCAGCAAAGGGCGACAGAGATGATGAACTGGAGAATCTCTTCAATGAGGAGTAACTGAGAAAGCTGGGACTCTTCAGCTTGGAGGAGAGAAGGCTCAAGGGGACATATCAATGTGTGTGAATACCTGATCCCCCAAATTGTGGAAGACAGAGCCAGACTCCTCTCAGTTCCCGGTAACAGAACAAGAGACAATAGAAGCACAAATAGAAGTACAGGGAATTCCTTCTGAGAATAATAAAATAATATTTTCTTTTCACTATGAAGGTGACAGAGCAGAGCACTTGCACATATTGCCCTGAAAGGTTGTGGAGTGTCAATCGCTGGAGATACTCAAAAGCTGTCTGGGCATGGGCCTGGACAGCTGGCTCTAGGTGGCCCTGTGTTGAGCAGGGGTGTTGGAGCACTTGACCTCCAGAAGTGACTTCTAAACTCAGCTGTCATGGGATTCTGTGAAATGTTTACTGCACTTCACTGATCTTACACAGTTATACATATAGGTGCACTTTCCTCTCTCCCCTCAAAGGGAATCTGAGATCTCCATGTACATCTTCACAGTGAGATTTTTCAGAAGGTAAAGTTACAAGCTCTAACTCCAATAGTTAGGAGTCATGCAAACATTGATTTTGAAAGGTTTGTGTTTTACCCTGTTTAAAAGTTGCCTGTGGTTACAGTTACTTTTTGCTTGCCATCAGAATTGTTTTGGTTTTTTGGTCAAAATGAAAATATGTTTGTGTTTTCAAAACAAATGTCATTGTGGGAAAAGAACCAAGCATTGCCAATTTTTTTCACAGCAGGAATATTTTCACTGGCTGAATCTGGTAAACCACTTCAGAAGAGAAAATTTCATTCTAACACATACGTACACACACACACACACACACACACTCACATTTGAATGTCCATGTATGTGCTTTAAATTCAGGCTATGTTACATACTCCTGTGGAACATGTCCAGGTCATACATGATCAATACAGCTCGGGCTATATGTTGCTAGTACCTCTCTGCTTTGAAAAAAATCATCTGTCAGTAAATATATCTTATTACCAAGTCCTCCAGTCACACTGAAACCTGTGGTCTCATCTGCAGTGTACAAGTGTATTGAGGTTTTTTTCTGATGTATAGAACAGGTATATATTGTATGCCTTCACTGCTATTTTCACATAAAATCTTTTGAAGCAATGAATATTTTCTGACATAGTATTTCACTCAGGAAAGAGAAATCGTGTTGCAATTTTTGCCTCTTGACCAGTAGACACTGAACCAGTCTGAAGAACAGAAAATCTTACAGACTGTGTTTAATTAAGTCTGAAACACAGTACAAACTTTTATTCGGGAAATTCACTTAGTTCAGAATTATGGCACTGGTAGACAAGATCGACGGTGGATTTTAATGCAATCTTTTTATATCAAATGTATAATATAATTTTGTATGGAGTTTACATGCCACATCCTCTTTTTCTTTGCAGGGTATATACCCAGTTACTTAGACAAGGATGAGCTATGTGTAGTATGTGGGGACAAAGCCACCGGATACCATTATCGCTGCATCACTTGCGAAGGCTGCAAGGTAAATGGCACGGTGGGAAAGTGGGAATCAGAAATAGCTCTCCAGCTCCTCCATTATACAGACTTCCTGAACTGTGCTGTCAAATCAAATAAAGACAGATTAGAAGCTAATAAGAACATCCCGTACTGATGATAAGCTGTATCTGGCCATGCTGCTGCTCTTCATATGCATGAGGAATATAGTTGGGTTTTGCCGTGTTTGCTTCTGAAAAGAAAACAAGAAATTTAGATTGTTTTTGCTGCTGTTTAACAGTTAGCTTTTGAATTTCCATTTTTTAATATTTCTTTAGCCATGTTCTCAGCCAGAGTACATCAGCATGTTCCCAGCTACTCCACTGAAGCTGTTTATGCAATAGCTTAGGTTCTGCTTATGGCCATGAAAAGTCTCTTGCGATTAGCAGTGTTCCAGTGCCTCTCACCATCTCTGTGAAGAAGCAAAAATCAAAATCCTTTCCACATGCTCATACTATGGTAACATCCATCAGTTTGGGAAGCACTGACACCCAATTAAAATAGTTTCAAAAACATTTTGACTTCTTTAACCTAAGCATATTGAAATGTGCTTTCAGCCCTAAAATGCATCTCCAAGACTACATGCAAAATTAAATTTAGAAAGAGATTGCTTTGGGCAAGTAAATTTAAAAAATTGAGTAACAGAATCAGGCACATCTTACATGATTTCACTGCCATGAATTTGCCTGAATAGCTTGAGATTCTGTAAGAAAGCTATTCTTTCTTGCAGAAAATTGAAAAATACTGTTTTTCTAAACAAATGGGACCACACATGTCTTGGACTAGTGTCATGAGACTAAGCCATAGAAGTCTCATTCTGTTCATCCACAAAGTCTGGAACATTTGGATCTGAGATTTTTAGGTTTGGATTAGCTTCAGAGCTCCTCTTTACAGTAACTTGTATTGAAGTAGTTCCTTTGGTTGTACATCATTGCCCTAAGTTACATTTATGAAATGCACAGAGACCTAAACATCCTAGGTATAGCAGATTCATGGTAATATTCATAATGGTTTCATACATAAACTTACATACAATGTATGAAAAAAGTACTTTTATCTTTAAAAAGAACTGTGGAGCTGCACAAGTGATTCTTACGTATTTGCATCCTGAATAGCAGATGATAACAATACACAACATGCATGGATGCAACTTAATTCAGATATAATGGGAAGTAAGCAGCACTGTGGCATTATGAAGTATACTTGGCTCCCAGCTGAACAGCTGTATCTCTTGCCAGCTTTCCTGCTAAGGTTTTTGTTACTTCAACTCAAGTAGTTCTTTTTATGCCTACCAGCTGTTTTAGAGACATAGCATACAAATCTGCTTTTATCTTCACATACCGTTCTTCTGTCTGATGTACAATTTAAAATAATGCTTATGTGCACAAGGAACTGAGATGACAATTTGCAAAAAGTAATTAATTTCTTGGAGGAGCTGCATACACTTTCAAGTTGTATGATATATCAACAAAGTTATATGTTTTATCAATACACAATATATATAATCAATTTTCAATTAATAAGATGTTTACCAGTTTCTTCCACTCAAAGTCACTTTAGTTTTGTAACAGTCATAATCAGGGCTGACAGCCAAAGATTTGCTTTGGCAAGTGCTTTCATGAACAGTGCATCTTCATACATGATTTCTGAAGAGTAAATTGTGAGGAATTCAAACACAACTAAATGAACAGTGAGTTCTGATATCACTGAAATGTTTTTGCAGACTTTACCCATTGCATCTACTGCTATATAGGTGCATTGTAAAAGAGTTTAGGAAGAGTTACTGCCTACAATACAATGTGCTTTCTTTTATTGATGAGAGTAACACTTCTGTGGTGAAGTGTTTGGACAGATATAGAGAGCAGTTTCCATAACATGTATCTAGAGATGAACAACGAATGTTTTTTGCAGAATTTTTCTGAGAGATGCAAAGAAAGAGAAGGTAAAATGGGTTGTCCCAGCAGAGGTGATGGAGACCCTTGCCATCAAAGCTACAGCTACATTAAATCCTGTGAAAGGTTTGGAAAACAGAAGCTTGCTCACTGAGATTCATTAGAGATTTTTCCATCTCTTGCTGTAACTATTGATAACCCTGTGACCCTGGTTGTCCACAGCCATCTTAGGTCTTCAGGAAGGGGAGGAGCAGATCCTGTCTCTAGGAATTCGTCACAGGGTTGAGAACAGAACCAAAAACAGGTGTTCAGTAGATGAGAGTTTCAGACTTACTCCAAACCCCACATAAGGATATCTTGCCTGTGATTTCCTGGATTTTATCTCAACACAACTGGTCCCAGTCTTGCAAAGGCTCGCACACAAGCTTTATACCACTCAGTTTAATTAACATTTCAGGTCTTAATGTAATTAAGGAAGAAAGAGTTGTATTCTTAGCTCAAGCTGAACCTCGTAAGATAAAACTAATGAGGACAAGTCTCTTCATTGTCTTCACAGGAGTTAGGAGTACAAGCTGAAATACAGACTTATCTGTACATGTTAATTTAACATTCTGTGTTAAAAGAGATTGCACACTGCTGTAAGATTTTACTGGGTGTTATTTAACATGATTTAAAAACAGACCTTTCGCCTACTGAAGTGAAGAGACTATTCATTAGACAAAATCCCAGCTGAAGAGACTATTCATAAAGTAAAATCTCACTTGAATTTTGCCTTTGTTTTGCCTGAAAGCAAAGCCATTCTGAGCAGCCTCAGTCAAGCAGGACCAGGGTGTCAGTGTGTTCTCAGTGTCAAGGTAATCCCAAGCTGTACTGCTGAATGTAGATGGTCTCAAATAGTGGTGAAACTTGAAATTAAAGTGAAGTCTAAATTTCCTGCTTTACAGCCTATCTTGCTCATGTCTTGCAGTCTTGGGGAGTTTATTTAGCCTTTGCAAAAGTCAGTGAGAAAAGTCATGTTGAAATTAATTCCAGGATTATGTCCATAATGTTGAGAGATAAATTTATCTGATCTTGTTACCTACAGCAAGATTTTATGGGGTGTTTAAATAAGCAAATTCAGTGGGATTGCATTAGTTCATATGGTCTTAGGATCTGTTTAAATTTGCAATATAGATCTGTATTATGATAGGTAGGTAGGTAGGTAGGTAGGTAGATAGATTAGTCTTTGGTCGTGATGGGGCTTTTGAAATTCTGTGGTAAATACAAATTAAATCTGCTTCTCAGAAATACAAATAATTTATAAATTAGGGATCCTTTGAGTTTAGAACCAAACTCAAACACTGTGTAGACTGTATTTGCAAAATCTTTGTCTTGCCTAGATTTGGTTGGTTCATTGGTTGGTTATTTGGCTTTTATGGAAGGAAAGGAGTGGAACTGTTTGTCCTAAATCTTTTGATAGCACAAACACACCACCATTCTTACTATTTGCAGAAGTTGCTTTTTAATGAAGGCTATGTGTATGCCTTTTAATATCCTTCAAAATTATTACAGAGTTTGAAAAGGGGTTCAAAATAAAATACTTAATTTAAAACAACTAACATAGTAAAACATAAGACTACAAGAAGACATGTACACAGTATTTGTGCCTCAAGATAGCATTACTTGCACCTTTACTTATCTAAGATGTATACATGTTTTTAATTGTTAAGGAAAATCAAAAGAAATGCCATACACTATAAAACTGATTTGAGAGCTTTGAGAATTTCAGGGAATGAAGTGTGTAATCTTGCATACTTAGGTACATGCCTAACAAACTAAGCAGCTCTCAAATATTAAAAATTGCTCAGTGCTAATGCTTTCCAATGTATGTATTTCTTGCACCTAGGGTTTTTTTAGAAGAACCATTCAGAAGAACCTCCATCCAACCTATTCCTGTAAATATGAAGGAAAATGTGTGATAGACAAAGTAACAAGAAATCAGTGCCAGGAATGTCGCTTCAAAAAATGTATCTTTGTTGGCATGGCAACAGATTGTAAGTATATTTTCCTGGTTTTCTTTATTTTATTTTATTTTTTTTTCAGTGTCTGTGTTTGCTTAAAGTGTGTTGATTGATGAAGCTTGTTAAAGTAAAGTAAAGTAGAACTGCCAGCCCTTTTCTGGTTTTAATAATACCAGAGAATTGCACTCATTGCCTTAAGCCACTTTCACAGGGCTGTAATTTTTTGTTTATCCTTCATCAGGCTGCACCTTCTCCTGGCCTTACCAAGCTGAGTAACAATAGGAATGTTCACTCTTTGGAGGAGAGGAGGGAGAGATGCATCTGGATGGACACTTTGCTTGAGATAAAAACATCTTGTTTAGAAAATTCTGGAGGATGTGAAATTGAATGTCATTGTATGAGTCATCCTGCAGTTGTTTGTTTTATTTTTAGCCCTGAAGAAGTTATCTGCTGCAAAGATTTCGACTCTCATTCTAAAGAACTAGAAAATATGGCTGTAAGATTAACCCTTAGGGGTCTTCTTTTCCTGCTGTTGCACAGGGATTTATACCAATAACTTCAATTACTACAAATGGGAGGAAGTCATGTAAAACCCCCAGAAGTCATATAAATCCCCTTGTGCCTTCATGGTTGTTGCCAGTATAATCCTTTGCAGAAGAACTTACAGGAGAACAGGCCCAGTAAACAAGAGAAAAATAGTTTAACTTAGTATTTTCATTGTTAATGTAATACATAACAGTGCCCTCTGACTAGATGGGAAATAGAATAAAGGAGACATTTTCTTCTGAGAAAATGAAGTGTGAAAGAAGAAATAAGAGAACTGTCTCAACTGTGGGTCTTGCCAAGGTACTTCCTTACTGATTAGTTAAGGTGTTTGTAAGAAACTGGTACCTCAGGCACAGAAAAGACCAAAGTTCTGACAGTCTTAAGAGCTTCCTGCCATTTTTGTATGTTTTTTCCCCTGCTAGTGGTGTTGGATGACAGCAAGAGGTTGGCAAAGAGGAAGCTGATAGAAGAAAATCGAGAGAAGAGACGTCGAGAAGAGCTGCAGAAAACCATTGGGCACAAACCAGAGCCAACAGATGAGGAATGGGAGCTCATCAAAATTGTTACTGAAGCACATGTGGCCACCAATGCACAAGGAAGCCACTGGAAGCAGAAAAGGAAATTTCTGGTAAGGGCTGTAGCCTTGTACACTGCTCTTAGAAACAGGTTCTGTTCTTTTTTCTGCAGTGCCTTCCCAGCATTGCAACCCCAAAGATTTTATTGCCAGTGTACTGATGTTTGTATAAAAAGGATGATTTTGTGTAGTTATTACTTCATTTTTCATGCCGGAACCTCAGTGTTTGATCAGACCATGTATTTCAAAAGATAAACAGCATGTTGCTATCTTAAGGCTTATTCACCTATAACACTCAGCTACACGCTTTTACTGTGCTATGGTAAGAAAAAGTAGAAAAATTGTTTCACTCCTGATTGAGAACAGAAGCAGTCTATAATGCTTACTGGGTTTTTTTCATATATTCTACTAGGGGTAGTTGTCTTTATTAGGGACTCTCATAAAACATACTGAAAGTGTTAAGACAATATAAAGTTCTAGATGAAAGCTGGGTTTTTTGTTAATAACTCGGGGGGCTTGCCTCTTTTGGTTAATGGTGGATGCATTAATGAAAATAAATTAGGCAAAGAAGACTAATTTCAGTGAGAACAGGATGATATATACACTATACCATTGGGATTACAGCCTACAAAGCAACTTAGATTTTCACACTATAACTAAGGGTCAGAAAATAAATGGTGATTTGTGATGCTTAACCTTAAAAAAGGATTTATTTGATTTTTCTAAATCGATTTTTAAGGGAAATAAGTGCAGAATGCAAAATGCTTGTAGAGCACAAAAGAGGGATTAGAGACTGCATTTCAGAAATGCACAGGGGTCTTTAACACTCAGTGTGTACCAAATCAGATAGAACACACTCATCTTTTTGTGAGCCTGGGCTTCATTCACCATGGGAATTTCAACTCATTTTTGAATTGCTAAGAGAAATTATGTATTCAAAGCAACCGATCTCTTTTATAATGTTGGGGGTTCTTTTAATTCCAGTGACACCATCTAAATTTCTGTATGAATGGCTCATGTTCATAGTACTCTACAGTCAGGAAACCGCAGCCAGTCATCACTGGCAAGAAGCAAGAGAGCACTTTCCAGGGGTGTTGCAGAGTGAGGTGTGAGCAGATCAAGAAGCAGCTGCAGTAGTACTTTTGGTTGCTTAGACAGGAGTGCTATTCTTCGAGTATCAGCTGATTTGGGATAAAACTTAGGGAGCTCGAGGTTGGGGGTGGGAATGAACGGTTGAAGAGCAGGAGAAGCTGACATTCTGCCCCGGGAGCTATGGATCTGTCCTTATGTGGCTGAGGCTAGTTCTTTGACAACAGGGACTTCATTGAGGTCCTTGACTCTTCTCCTCTTGAGTTGGGTGGAAAGGGCTCTCCTCCTGTGTGTTAGCTTTAGCTGGCTCTCTGGACTTGCTTTGCCTTTCCCAAGAAAATGCTGTGCTCTTTCTTTTTCTCCATAACAATGGTTTGCGTGGGTTTAAGCATTTGGTCTTCTTGCTTGGAGGCGATGAAGATTGTTTATCATGAGCACACAGACAATGTGATTTAGTTACCCAAGATTCAGGGAAGGAGGGAGCCTAGAAATGAGTTTGAGTTTTCTATTAGAAACCATTGGATAATTGAGCCCAGTCTTCTTCATTGTTCCTTTATAATTGGTGCTTGCTTTATTAACACATTGCTGAGTTTTTTCTTGTGAAAAGTTAGATTTGGATTCAGATTGGTTACAGAGCTGTGGAACGATCTTTTATGATGTGTTTCTTTTAAAAAGTGGTTGAACACAAGCTTTTGTTACAGACAGCACTTTCAGCACCTCCCCTGTTTAAGTGTCATATAAGTGTCATGGGGCCCATCGGTCTTAAAGAAGTCTCTGGATTTTATCTAGTTTTTGACCCTAATGTGAACAGATTGAAACCTCTGCATGGTTTTTGGTAGGTGTTTTGTAATTGCAAAGCCACACTTAACAAACAAAACAGCTTTGATGTGCTTGTTTTGAAAATTCATGGTCACATTGACCAGCTGCATAAAAACCAAGTTTAAGTCCAGTTGGAGTAAAAAGACACTCATTACAGATTCTGCTTGAAACTATTTCATCGTATATCCCTATTGAAATCCTCAAAATATGATTTGTTTCTCATTTGGAGAAGCCTTGAGCTGAAATCATGCAACAGGCAATTTTCAAACAAGTTTTACCCAGATGAGTTCAAATTCTATTTACATTATCCAGGGCTCCTTTAGGTTAGCCTGTGCATGCTCATAAGTTGTTTTAGTTTTGCACATAAGTTGTTTTAGCCTTTTGGAAACTGGCCTTGGCAGTTGCCTGGAGGGGCCCTGTGATATCTGGCAATCTGTTCTGGGGAGACTTTCCGAGTTTTGGGTAGGTGAAAGAGCCTAATTCTGCAAAGCTTGCAGCTATGTTTCAGGGGTAACACATCTCCTCAACTGTCTTTGCGTTTAGAGAAACTTGAGAGTTTTCAACTCCTGTAAGGAAAAACTTGCCTGTGTTTTAAAGCAAAAGCTGCATGTGCTACAGCCACAAAATACATAGATACAGACACAAGGAAGAAACTGTGTACACAACAGTCCAGCTGTCCACAAAGAATGAGTAGAAGCATACCAGTCACCCATTTCTCTGTGCAGTCACCTCTTTCACAAATGCCTTACAAATAAATTCACATTTTGTGATGTAAATGGACTTTACTTATAAAGCAAATAGTGTTGCTTTTTATTTTAGCATGTCTTCCATCACCAAGCAGGACTTTTTGGAGTATAAAATAGTTGCTCTAAGACAGACCGCTCCTTTAAATATGTTTGTTTATATCCTTAGCCAGAAGATATTGGGCAGGCACCAATAGTTAATGCCCCAGAAGGTGGGAAAGTGGATTTAGAAGCCTTCAGCCAGTTTACAAAAATTATCACACCAGCGATTACAAGAGTGGTGGATTTTGCCAAAAAGTTGCCTATGTTTTGTGAGGTAAGAAGACTTTCTTGCTTTCCTCATTTATATGCCTGTTGTTATAAACTACTCAAAATATTCTGGCATGGAACTTAAAAATTCAAAGTGTCTAAAATTAAAAAATTAAAGACACTCAAACAAATCAATGGGACTAGAATAATCTGGATTTTTATGAATTTTCTTTTTCCTGTGATTACTAAAATCCTGAGTTTGTTAATATGGAAGTCATTGTGGTTCATTAGAGACTCAGATATGTCTTTGGAGACAGCCTTGATCAAAGCAAAGAACAAAAATATACTGTCTAGAAGCACTGCAAATATGTTTGATAAAATCTTCCAGCACATGGTTCCCTATGTATGTTCTGGCTCCTTGGCAGGTACAGTATTGTAGAGTTGGGTCTACACAGTAAAAAATTGTTCAAATTCAGAAAAACACCCTGTTCCAGGAGTGGCACTTGCCTCATTGTATTCCCTAGGCTTGGTTTTCCTGAATGCGGAGGTTGTGTATAAAAGAGTCTGTGAAAGTAATGGATTGTCATTCTAGGTAGATACTCACATGTAAATATACAGTAAATAGACTCAAAGGCTTGGTTGCACATTAGGAATACAGAGGCCTTACGCTGAGCTTATTTGTACCAAGGTATCATTTTTATTGAAGGACCAGATGCAATGGCTGATTATATTTTCTTTTTCTCCAATTTAATAAATGGTATCAGAACTGCAGCCTGAAATAATATTTCAGTCTTAATAATCTAAATAGTTTTCATAGAATCATAGAATGGTTTGGGTTGGAAGGGACCTTAAAGATCATCCAGTTCCAATCCCCCTGCCATCAGCAGGAGCACCTTCCATTGCACCCTTTGAGGTCAACACCCTACTAGGAAGGAAGGGTAAGGCAGCCATAACATTTTACTGTACTGTGGCTGGCAGCTTTTAAAGAAATGTCAGTCAGGGAGAGCTGTATATGTCCTCTGGCAAGTACAGAACAAGAAGAGGTAAATATCAATAGCTGTCATAGTGTAAATATCTCACCCTGGCCAATCTCTGCATTGGTGCCATCAGTCAAGGAAGCATGAAATAGTAGCCAAGCATGAAGATTTTAAAATACGAGGAATATGTCCAGAGATCATGAGGCCCCTGCAGCATTTAGTGTTCGAGGGAATCTGTCTCCTCTGATCTGGCATTTGTTGGTGGGAAATTGCAGTGAACATACCAAGGTAGTCTTTTTAATTTAGAAAGCTCTGCCAGTCACACACAGACTTCAGTGCCCATCTGACGTCTCCTACCCCTCCTGGGTACTATGGGCCCACTTGTGTCAGAGCTAGGCAGGAAGCATGGATGAAGAAGTCAAGGCATCACTGAGCATGACCTCTGTATGTTATGTGGCTCAGCTGGACAGGCCTTGTTTACAGCTGAGCCACAGTGTAAACCTGACACCTGCCCATATACAGCAAGACCTGATGGCAGGGTGAGGGACAAGTCCTCATGAACACAAAGGAGTAGGACAGCTCTCCTCGGTGTTGTCCTATAGCATTTGCTGTAGCATGAAGAAAATAACAAATGTTTGCTCCTTTTTGAAGGGGCACCCTCCTGCTAACTTTGTTTATATTACAATTTTTAACCTATATTTTTTTCTTAGAAGCAACGCTGTATGGGCTGTAGATTTTTTATGAGAAAAAACATTCAATTTTTCCAGAGGACCTGCAGAGCTTTTAAATATTAACTCAGTTGGTAATTCCAGTAGCCATCTGTGAATGTAGTAAATCTCTATGAAAGAGGGACATGACAGGGAACATCCATGGCCACTTATATTTTCATGGCTACTTTTCCTTCTTTTTCTCATCTTTGGACAAATGTAGAAGCCAGCAAAGCACTGTGAGTGCCCAGCTTAGTTTCTGTGCATCCACTGGCCCCTGCCTGAAAACAAGTATCCAATCCCACAGTAATCAAAGTATAAGGAAAACTTCATTTTCTTCTCAGCATTTCTTCTGTTCTTTCTGTCCTGCTTTTCTTTCTGCTTAAGAGATGAAGATTGAGGAGAGTGTAATAAGTTTGGTGTGAGTTTTAAATGTCAAGGCATCAGTGGTTCCACAGTGGGTGAAGCTGTATAAATACTCTTTGAAGCTGTATAAATACTCTTTGAGGTCGCTCAGCTCAGCTCAGTTCCATGGTGCTGCATTGCACACGTGTCCTGCAGAGGCGAGCACCTCAGGTTCCTTTCTCTCTACAGAGAGAGAGGAAAGGACAACCCACAGCAGAGTTTCAGTCACATTTTTGATCCTGTACTGAAAGATGCTCTGGTAGCAACACTCAAGTAATGAGTGTAGATAGCATTAAAATCTGCACAGTTGGGAGTAGAACTGATGTTCAATCCTGTCTCTGGTAACTCCTGCTACTGCTAGATAAGACCTGAGGCCTGGCATCTGTGAAACAGGTGTCTCATGTATCCTTCAGAATTAGGAAAGCAGGTGACAGATAGGCATAGTCAGGCCACCACTACCATAAAGAAGTTTCAAGAAGGATCAAGTAGAAAGAGAAATCCTCATTAGTTTCATGGCTCACTAGTAAAACAGCTGAAGTATCACAAAATATCTTCTCTACTGTCATCTGTTTCTTTCTACTATTCTTCCTTCTGTTTAGAGGCTTGGTGGTTTTTCATTTCTCTTTTCTTGTCTCTTGTCTCTTCCTTTCTTTCATGTGTTTTTTTTTTCACTGCCATTGCTTATTCCAGTATCTCTTCATGGTTCCTCTCACATATCTATTCTCGTTTTAATTTTTTTTAACTCTGTTTCTTTCCATACTTCAGTCTCTGTTGCCAAACAGTGGAATTGTCATTGGGTAGCAAGACTGCTGCTGTGCCTCTGCAGTCTTCTCCCCACTGCTGCTGAGCTGAGGGTCATCTGTAGGGAAACTGATTTGCCCTGAATAGGATGAGTCAGTTTTCTTGTGTATTAAACACTTCACACCTGAAGCTAGCATTGCTGGAAAAGTAGCTGCATGACTCAACTAATTTTCCTGACCATGGCTTGCTTTGTGCTTAACACTCTTCTCTAACAGGGATCTGCTTTTCATTTGCATTACGTAGCTCTGCATCATTTCACACCAAATCAGTTCTCTTGCTTTGGAAATACGCCATTGCCATGTAAACCTATATTTCATGGGGATTTCATTTTGAATTGAAAAACAGGTAAATATAATAATTTTATATAAATCAAAAATAAATTACTTTTTGCCTCCTTTCAAGTAGAAGTGTGTTGCTCTTTCACATGTGGGACCCTTGCTGTTCGCATATGAGAACAGTCTCAAAATTGTCTTGGTGGGTTTTGTGATTGTTGAATAACCTGTGAAAACTAAAGACATGCTTTATAGAACATGTTCTGCTCATGTGTCAGCATCCTGGTTATACTCTGTAAATACAGACCCTACATCTAACAGTTTGGACAGCTTGCCTTTGTTAATGGCATGGAAAAGACACGTGCCCTGAAGATCACAGCTTGTGCACCAATATAAAAGCTGTAGCTATACTGTAGATTTTCTGTCTGTGTAGCAATAATGTAGGGAGCTCAGGGAAAACAGCCTTTCTAGATAAATCCTCTGTTGTTAAAATGGGCAGTGAGAATTACTGCTCCACTGATGGAGGTATATCCTCTAGATATAAACATTTATTTAATTCCTTTTATTTAAAACACAGTCCACTCTTACAGCCCCTCCCAAATATCTTTCTTTTCCTCTGGCCAGGTAAGAAATAAGTATGGCTGGTAGTGAATTTAACTGGGATAGCTGAGGTCTGCACCAGCCCCAGTTATCGTTTATTCTGCTTTGATAAGTTGTAAGCTGAGGGAGCCAACAGCTGTGTTACTGCTAGATTTCCTAAGGGTGTGTGGGGATGCTAACCAGGGAATGTTTACCTGAAGGCAGGAATGCATGTCCTGGGGGTTTGTGCAGAGTTTGGAGGAGAGCTGCACTATGCAAGGCAGTGTCCTGGGCTGTGAACTGCAATTCTTTGCTTGTGGATTTATTGTAGTTGCAAAAGCCAGTCAGTTTGACAAACATGACTTTTTCTTTGCCATTTATACTTTCTGCAGCTGCCATGTGAAGACCAGATCATCCTTCTGAAAGGCTGCTGTATGGAGATCATGTCCCTCCGAGCAGCAGTTCGCTATGACCCTGAAAGTGAGACTTTAACACTAAATGGGGAAATGGCGGTGACAAGGGGCCAGCTGAAAAATGGGGGTCTTGGCGTAGTGTCTGATGCCATTTTTGACCTGGGCATGTCTCTTTCTTCATTTAACCTGGATGACACAGAGGTTGCCCTTCTTCAGGCTGTTCTGCTCATGTCATCAGGTGAGAACAGAAATATATTGGGATCCAATTAATTTTGAAACTCTTTGTCACAAGCCCCTTTGTAAAAGAAATAAGATAGGTTAGATCTTGTAGTGCTGACTAGAGTAATGTGTGAGAATTTTTCCCACAAAACCCCAGTGACTTATTTTGGTGAGCACTAGGAAAGAAATTCAGGGTGTTCAGAGAGATGGACATAAAAGTGGCTTTGATAACACACGTTGGTCAGTTTGATATTTAGAAATGAGCCAGGGATAATCATCAAGAAGAAATCAATTCTGATCTGAGCCAGTTTGCCTTAAATGAAAAATGGGTAATTTAGTAACACTGGTCCTTACGATAAGTTCCTTCTTCCCCTCAGTAATGTCATGCATTGGGCATTCATACACATTTCCACAAGTCTGATATGTTTGGTTTGACTTGCCCTCTTGTTTCCCTGATTAAAATTAACAGCACCACTGCTTCCTAATGGACATTTACAAGCTGTGCTGTTTCCCGACACTGGGACTATTTGCAACTGGTACAAAAGCAGCACAGAGAACTTCTATGATTTTCAAAGAGTTTCTAACCTTCTCAATTTGAGTATGAATTCAAATATGTTTCCAGTGATTGTGCCAGCCCAAAGAGGAAATTCCATTTTTAACCAGTGGCAGATTTGGCAGGATTTTAAGATGGCTTTGAAGATTGGGCACTGAATAACAATACACAATCAGTGATTTACAAGCATTAACTGCATCTGAGATAAAAAGGTTTCCACATTATTCACAACACAGCACTTCATCTTCCCCATCAAAACATTTTGATTTCGTTTTAGGTCCCTACCCAGTGATACAGGAGCAGGGCTTTCACAAGGCAATTAAAAAAGGATCTGCTTTCTCAGAAATGTCTCCTGAGAAGTGACTTGTCAAAGGGGCTTTCCCAGTCCCCGTCTGGGTGCTGGTTGAGACCCAGATTTTTGGCCTTTGTTGTTCCTTGATGCTCCATAACAGCTCACCTGGGATCAAAGCATGATCAAACCATTGGTCATATTGTATAAACACATATAGAAAGGAACTGTAATTTAGATATCTGACAAGGAATTTTTTTGTTTCTTTATTAGTTGTTTTACAGAAAAATGTAGATAGGAGCCTTAGCTGAAATCAAGGATCTGATGCTCTAGTCACTGTAAGGAAATATTTCCCAAACAGCTCACTCAAAGTGAAAAAAGCTGGCAAAGGATGAAGAAAGGAAGGATTATCTTCTTCTTTTAATAGGGATAGTACTAACAAGTGAGTTGGCTGGAGTGAAAGAAGTTTGTGGCAGAGCCACAAATGTCCCTGGTCCCTCTCCTTTCTTTCCTAGCATCAGAATTATCCTATTTTTCATGATTTATGGTCAAGCATTTGTAAAAGCAAATAAGTAAGAATGCTAATTCTGCTGCTTTGTATCTACAGATCGCCCAGGCCTTGTTTGTGTTGAGAGAATAGAAAAGTGTCAAGAGGGTTTCCTCCTGGCATTTGAACACTACATTAATTACAGAAAACACCATGTTGCACACTTTTGGCCAAAACTGCTGATGAAAGTGACAGACCTGCGAATGATCGGAGCCTGCCATGCCAGCCGCTTCCTGCACATGAAGGTGGAGTGCCCCACAGAACTGTTCCCTCCGTTGTTCCTGGAAGTGTTTGAGGATTAGACAGACTGAAGTGGTTCTCCACACCCCTGTCGCACTACTGGCTGTCATTTCATCCCGTTGCCCAGCTCTTCTCACCTGTTTGTTCTTCTTTTGTGGTCTTCTGTTTCTTGAGACAGGGCTGGGGTTTTGTTTGGGTTTTCTTTTGGGGTTGCTGGGGGGCAGTTATATACACATGGATGAAAACATCCCTTTAATGCAGGTACTTGTGACTATTGCAATTTGTTCTTCAGGCCTTTGATGTGAGTGCTTTGACAGCTTAACAGTGAAAATACAAACAGACCAATCTCATTCACCAGCATTTGCGTGGTCACCAGCTCACACTCATCATTGCCTGGAAAATAGGGGAGAGAGATTGAAGTGGCAGAAAGATAAATTTGCCTTCAAGTTAAAACAGCTATTGTTAATTTGATCCTGACAATTCTGTCTTCTATTACCTCCTTTTGCAAGATACAACTGACAGATTCATAATACGAAATTTCTGGTCTTTGTGTTTGTTTCTATTGTAACAATTACCACTATGATCTAGGATCTTCATCATCATCATCATGATCCCATCATTCTCTGAGGTTTTTTCCAGCAGATGCAGTTTAACTGTGCCCCACAAATCAACTACTTAAAATAATGCAGAGTGTTAGAAGGGATTGAGTCTTTTTTTTTTCCATGTGTATAAGATATTAAGATCTTCAGTTACTAAATTTAGACTCCAGGTAACTTCACTGAAAGGTTTGTTGGAGTGAGGAGGGAAATTTGATCCTCTGAGGTGCTTTTCCTGATAGTGGAGGGGTCTGCTTTTTCTGAGATGTGTGGAAAATCCATCACTTTCAGGGAGAAGGCTCTCTGTCAGGATAGCAGGCAGTGTCTCAGAGTTATTCAGGGACATGAGGGCTTACGGAATGAAGACAAGCAGAATGAAACATACGGGGTGACCTTCAGATAGGACAGAAACCAACTGTGTTATTAATAACACTCAAGACTGTAGAGCTTTATCCCAGTAATACAAATAGTGTTGCTCGGCAGTAATCCTTTGTTTGATACATATATATATATATATATAAAGTTTATATGCACGTATATATATAATTTTATATATATATAATTACAGATCTCCAGCAGATGTTTTAAACATATTTCCATATTTTTATCTTCTCTCTTTCTCTGACTCTGTCCTCTGTGTGTGTGTGTGCGTGCGTGTGGATCAGCTGAGTTCTCACTCCCTACAGGTGTGTCTGTATGTTTCCTTAGGCTAGATGCTCTCTTGATTCTTTTAATTTATTTCCACTAACTGCACTAGCAGGAACCAAACTGAGCAATGGCAAAATGTCCTGCTGCCGAAGTCTGCAAGCCAGTACTCACAGTCCTAGAATGTTTGGAGGCCAGTGATGAGGACATTGTAGGTAGAGGTTCCTCTCTGCCACCATCTCCAGTCAGGGATGTTGTTCCTGGGTTTTATAAACTTGACATTAAACCATCATCTGAATTTGTGTGACACATCTAAAACATCTTGCTGTTCTTCCTGGGAACCAGAGACTCAGTTTATGTGTTGTGCACTGCCTCATACCTTACATGCTTTCATGTTGTGCATTGATTTGTACCAGTTTCTTTCTCTGCCATTTATTGACCCATTTGCCCAGCAAGTTGTGGGCATTGTTAGAGTGTATGTGTTGACTTTCAAAGCTCATGGCCCATATCTGAACCCATATGTTACATGCTTATCCCATCAAGAAAACAGGATACTCAGGAAAACTTACAGATGGAACACGATATATGTATATCAGGAGTTAAATTTTTTCTACCTTCCTTTCCCTACATAATTGATAAAGCATTTGGAGTGCTATTGGGCATGTGTTTAGGGATGTGGAATCTTATTCTCCCTGATGTTTGATACTATATGCACCTGTGATGAGCTATTAGCACTTAGGGTTTTTTTGTCAGAACATGAAACACATTGGAGTGTTTAGGAGTTTTTATGCAGGTATCAGTGAAGACACACCATTGGAGATTAATTCTTAAATATTTGGTGTAGAACCTCTTTTGTTGGCTGTGTTGGCTCCCTCTTAAAGTGTGTGTCTAAACAACATCTCTATCCAAATTCCTTGTAGAGCACTGTCTTGGAGACAAAGAGTCAGAAACTGGCTTTTTGGATAGGTGATTTGGGGTGACTTGATGAAGGATTTACAGCATGTAATCGGGAACTCAGAAAAGCAGCCAATCCCTTACTTGCACTGATGCCTTCACAATCTAGAACAAAACAACACACTTTCATGACAATATTAATATAGCAAGGAATATAAAAGCAGAATTGGAGACCTCCAGGTGCAAATATGGCAAAATGCACACATGATACAGGACTTCTACAATTTTATAAGTTTAACAAATTAGCATATTTAACAATAGTGTCCAATTAGAAGAGCACTTAGTTAAGTTATTTCCCCTTTTGGTTCTGCCCATTTGGAATCCCTCCTGAATTTCTAGCCCCATATTTATTATGTCTAGGATACATGGTAAAAGGAAATAAGACGTCCTTGGCTAAAGAGGCAGGACTAAAAAATATTTCAGGAGTGTAGCATAATGTGTCTTAGAAGGTTATCTTATTGGTCTAAAATGTAGGGGAAAATGGGTAGGAAAAGTACTGGGAGCTATGACCATGTATCAGAAATCTACAAAGCTACAAATATATGACAAATATATGAAAGGCTTAGGCATCAGAGCCTATGCCCACAGTGGCTTGGAAAGAAAAGAGAAATGTGCTTGTCTTTTGAAGTCCTGTTCTGCCATGGATCTGAACATGGAATTCCTCTTGAAGCCAGTGCAAGTACCTCACCTGTGTGCTTAATGTGAGCTTGAGTAGGCATTCAGGCTTTTGACTGTGCTGCAGGTGAGACCCAGGAGAGGAAGCATCGTATCTCTTCTTGTTCCAAAATACAAATGCAATTTGGAGCTGTGCTTAAGTCAGGGTTCAGAAAATCAGGCCACCTTCCTAAGGTAGATTGCAGATGGACTGAAGTGCCTAAAATCAGGCAACCAACTTAGTTCTGGCAGTGCTCTAAGCAGAAAGGACATACATCATGTTTTTCTAGCTTTTCAGGTTAAGTTGGAGTCTGGCACTAATTAACAGACTGAGTTAGTAGTATTCCCTAACTGAAAACTAAGGCCAGGCTCGTAGTTGGACAGATTTGATGTACTGACATCTAATGGCCTCTGATTTCCTACCTGTCTTACTTTGTGTCACTTCCTTTACTTCCTCAGTACAACTGCTGATTTATGTGATTGTGAGAGCAAAACTAACTGACCTTAGCTCTGCAAAGATGTACTTCTAAATATTAGTGGTCTCAAGCCATTGTGGGATTGAGCCCCTGGACTGACCACCTCGGTGGCAGACACCAGTGCCACAGTCAGCACCCTTTGTAATAACTGGCCTTCTGAGTAAAATAACAAACTTGTGCTTTCTGGTGCAGTCCAGAGTCTTGTTTCTGCTGGTGCCACATGGCTGTCATGTTTGCTTTGTGGTCTACATGTGGGTCTAACACAGAAGGTTTTTCCTGTCAAACCTGACTGTCACTATTCATGGTATTGCCCTGAGTAACATGTATTTAGATACTCATTTCATGTGTAATCTCAGTTAAGTTGTGATATTTATTATTACATATATAGTGCGTGCTAATGATTTTTTGTTTACATTCTGCCAAAATGTAGACGTTAGAGTTAGACCTCCCAGGTCTAAAATCATCCTTGAGCAGACTGCTTGCTTCTTCAGAGGCAGTTATCAGAAAGAGGAAAAAACTGTCCAGAAAGACCATTTATATCAGAAATCTGCCAAGAGAGGGCTGTTAATCACAAGCAGAGCATGTCATTGCTAGTGATGTATTTTTATGCTATGGAACTCTAATCTGTATGTGTCATATTGACTTCTTGCTGCATGAATCATAAATTTTAAAAATCAGTCTTATGGTTTTGAGATGTAGCCAGCATTCCTAAGGCTAAACCTTTTTCATTGACAGAATCAAAATCCACAACCAAGGAACGTTTTCCTCTCACTGTGAGAGCAATTGAAAGTGTTCAACATTTATCTTTTCACAAAGGAAGAGGCAACAGAACCTCTTAATGTGTCTTGTTATTGTGATCATCTGGAAATGATTGCCAGACGTTTCCTTTTGATATAGTAATGAAGTGATCTGTATTTAAATTTTATAGAGAGAATTTTATTCTAGTGTGATAGAGATTTATTTTCCACTTAAAGACTCAAAACGGTGTAAGCACGTTTTTGGTTTTGTTTTTTTTTACTATGGTATATTTTTGCTTTAAAATTAAAAACAAAATAAAAAAAAAAGGTTTGGCCTTATCACAAAGTTTTAGTATAGATGTTAGCAAACGCAAAGAGTATGCATTATTTGTGTGTATCCACATTGACTGATGTCGCCTTCAAAAAGCAATATTGTGCAGGTAATAAGTTGTTTGTGACTGTCCATTGCACAGTTTACCTTCTTTAAAAGCTAACCTTGTTTATGCACAAGACAATCAAATGTAAATCTACATCAGCACCCAGGTGTGGATTAAATTTATGTAAATTACTGAGCACAATGTAAAACATTAAAAGACACTTTATTTAATTACACATTTAATGTTGGTAAAGATAGTATCGGGGCATGAACTAGCTGACATACTGTAATTTCTTTTTCTCTTTTCCTACTTCCTTAGCACTCTACAGTTTCAGTTTGCTCATAAATACATCAAATTAGTCATTCATAATTTTTTAAAAGAGGAGGGTGGTTTGGGTTGTTTATTTGTTTTTATGAAGTTGATTGGGAGGACTTACTATTTTGTCTATGAGGTTTGTGGGTTTTGCTTATTTGTTTTCTTTTTTTATATCAGTTTCATGCCCTGAGGGTAAGACAAACATTACACCGTACAGTAAAAAACAAAGTACCTTGGATGATGTATTTTTTTGCAAACAGTGTTAAGAGTTATGCTAGATTGGTAATATTTTTTCAGCCTAAAATATATTAAAAAAAAATCTGTGATCACAAATGTTTTAAACTATCTAAAGAGAAAATTTGTATATTTGGGGAAGAAAATAATTTTTACATAGCTTTTGTATGCAGATATTAAAATGTAATTATGAATATAGTGGGCATAGATAACTGTGTAAGCTTGAATTCTAAAAAAGAAAAAGCTTATAACTGAAAAGTGGTCCTGGTGTCTCTGTCTCTTTGTTGCAGGCTCTTTTGTCATCTCTGTCTCACACTTCCAAGCCATTGGAATGGGAAAAGTAGGACCTAGAGCACAATGTTTTATCAGCTCTAACCTGTTCACATTTCTGTGCTTCTGCCTCCCTTTCATCACCTACCTCATATCTTATCTCCTCTCCTCCCTTCCCTTGGGCAGCCAAACAAAGGTTTTCACTTCCTCACTCTTCACAGCAGTCAACCTTAATTTACTCCAGTGAACTGCCTCTTGATTTATGTCTCACTCAATTACAATTCTTAAGGGAATACCCTTTTTTTCCTTCTCCACTCCCAATCTAAACAGGGATGGTGTGACAGGAGCAATAAGCTTCTTTTCATACTTTCCGTACCTTGGTTCTCTACCTATTGGAGAAGATCTTCTTCAGATAATATCTCCGTTCTTACTTTCCTTTGCAGTTGTTATTTCTGCTCTAGTCCTTTCACTCCTGCCTGGAAGAAAAGCCAGGCCTATTGCCTGGATCCAAAGTAATTTCTTGGCCTGTCCCATATGGCAAACCTGTTTTGAGCTGTTGTTTCACAGTGATTTCCACAGACATTTACTGGCTGGCTGCCAGCTCCTGCTCCTGGTCTCTTTCCACAGGAGGTGCTGGGAGCCTTCTGAGGGATGCTCAGCTCCCTGAGCTCCCTCTGTCTGGCACCCCTGGCAGCACATTCCTGACAGTGGGCTTCATGTCCCTGGGGAGTGCTGTAGCAGCAGCTCCAGGGTTTGTTCCCACTGTGGCCCGTGGGAAGAGGGGCTGCCTTCAAAGGCAGGAGCTGAATGTGAGTAGCCAGAGGGAAAGCCAGAGTGAAATCCCTGCTGTGCCTCAAATGGAATCCCTTCAAGCACTCCAGTTCAGACACCCGTGTGGGGAAGCCTTGCCAAAGCTTCTGCTGGGTTTGAACCAAGGACCAGCTCTAGGNTAAGGTTTACATTGGTCTTCCACATGTGAGGAGCCAGAGGGAAAGCCAGAGTGAAATCCCTGCTGTGCCTCAAATGGAATCCCTTCAAGCACTCCAGTTCAGACACCCATGTGGGGAAGCCTTGCCAAAGCCTCTGCGCCGAGCAAGCAGCAACATGAGTTGCTTTGGTCCCCCAGGACCAGGTCTGGAGCAAGGAATTAATTTTGTGTGTAAAAACTTGTTTACTGCATGTGAAGAAATAGTTCTGCTTCCACAGATGCCAGTGCTCTGGGTACAACATTTTCAGGCTTCATTTTTAGTGGTGAAATACGTTTTTCAAAAAGTAGTGTGATATCTGTGGATTCTGAGAGCCACATGAATTTGCTTCAGTGTCTATTCATCACTACAGAGAAGAACATAAGAGATGGTAGCTCTTTCCCTGGAGCTCTGGCACTAAAACAGGAGTGTGTTCTGGACCTGTTGTGGGCTGCCTTTTGCACTCTGAGCCTGTTGGTGTGCACAGGTTTGAGCACAATTTGTTTGCCCACTTGGTGACAGTGCATGAGGGTTTTCTGTCCTTGAAAACTGAGCCACGTCTGAAGGATTTTCTCTGTGAACTTGGGATTCTAACAAACGTGTCTCATACTCATGGTCATGTGTGCTGTGTGGTATTCCCCACAGCATCAGTAGTTCTGAAATGAAAACTTGCATATGAAAAATGACTGCAAACTCATCACATTTAAAATAAGTAAAGGGCATGTACAAAATACAGTCTGTTCTATTTATCATATTGCAGCCCTCCTTACCATTTACCACGTAGAGAGGACTCCTTTCCACACTGAATCACAGACCATCTTTCTCTCCTGTCATGCCTATGCCTGGTGGAAGCACTGACCCTGCAGGTACTGCCACAGGCTGCCTTGGTACACACAATGGTATGCCTGAAGTCCCTTAGAAAAATTAGGAAAAAAAAACTTGAGGAATCTCCTTTGTATCATTTGGGAGAGCTTTGAGACTTCTGAGGTCAAGAAATACTGGAAGCTTTGTGGGATCTTTAAGTCAGAGACCCCAAAGGGAGAAATAAAATGTCTCCTGGGTCATCCTGACCTTGTGGTGCCTTGAAAAATTACAAACTTGGAAAAGTGGTCTGAGCTCTGTACCCTGCTGTACAGAAGCAGGGTGGAACCTACAGGGAAAACAAGACAATTCTTAGTGGATTGTATTTGGAAAACACAGTGTAAAAAAGTAAAGACGTCAGCAAATCAAAAGCAGTACCCAGAATGAGTCATTTTCCGAATTTCATTGGAATTTGAATTTGCAAGAGGCTGTCTGAGTGGGTATGCGGGTAGCTTCAAGCAGTGTTTCTCTGAACAGAAATGTTCTAGTTGCAAGAAATAAAAGCAGTTTTGCAAGATTCAAACAAAATGTGTATTTAAAGGGGAAAAAAGTCTTATATGTGGCTGGTAGGTTTTTGGTATCTCCTTGCTCAGAGACAGGAAGGGAAGGAAGGGAAGGAAGGGAAGGAAGGGAAGGAAGGGAAGGAAGGGAAGGAAGGAAGTCTGTGCCCCCTGAAGTTGGAGCTGTAAATAATGACAAAAGGTGAGATGCAGGCTGTGGTTTGCAATGTGGTGGCTTTGTCTGGCTGCTCTGTGACGATGCCCTGGTGTGACATTTTTTAGAGACATCCAAAAAATGGTGGGGCAAGCAGGGTAGGTTTTTCTCTTGAATGCTAGAGCACACACCAAAACTGGCTCTTGCCAAAGTGAGCTCCTTGCTCTCTGTGCCCACAATTCTGGCTCTAGTCCTGAGACTCCCCACTGGAATGGAACAGCTGAGCACACTCTCTGCTGGCTCAGCTGGGACCATTGGAGGTGAAGTCCATCTTTGTGACTGCCTGGGCAGTGAACAAGGCACTTTTCCATTCAGTCAAGTGCCTGCTTTGTCTATCACGTGTTGATCACCTCAGTCCTAGACACTGCTCTCTTCCAGAGAGAACAGAGAGCTCTTCCAGAGCTCCCACTAATGGCCTGTGAAGGCAGGTCCTGACATCCATCTAGCATTCCAGAGCAGCATGTGTGGAGAAGGAATGTACCCCAGAGGCATGAGCCTCCCTGGAAGTCCTGCTGACACCAGAGATGGGATGAAGGGCACCAGAACAGACTTGTACTCACTCTGTAGGTCAGAAACTAGAGATGGAGTGATGGTCACAAAGGACTTCCTGGAGCAAATGGGTGGTGACAACAGGGACAGGTCTGTGGCCTCCAAAGGCAAAGCTCAGAAGCAGAGTATTCTTTGTCAGAACTCTGTAGTGATAAAATGAGCATCTGTTGGTTCTAAAATCCCAACATTCACTTGTTTGTTCTCCTCCGAAGTATCCTGTCATGGGAGTTTGTAAATATGTATTGCTGCTGAGGCCCAAGGGAGAACTGAGAGACTATGGGGGAAGGAAGCTGTTCCATCCAGAAAGAGAGGGGGTTGGGCTCCCTGCAGACTGTGCATATACACAACTTTGCTCTCAGCACAGAGCTAAAAAGCCAAACTGGGCCAAGCCATTTCCAGGCTATATCCCTAAAGGCCTGTCCTGAAAAGAAGGTGCTGATTGCCCTTTAAATCAAAGGTACTCTGGGACAGATCATTTTGGGAGCCAAGGATGGCTTCGACTCCCAGGCTGCCCTGTGCTGAAAGCAAGGGAACACATCGGGCTGGGAATATCCATGGTGAAATGCCCACATGCCTTGAGCAGCTGACAGGCACACAGCCCTGTGAGCCTGGAGCTGCTGGAGCTGTGCTCCAGCTCCAGCACCAGCACCAGGGCTTGGCTGCTACTCTGAACCCAGGGCAGAAAGGACACATGGAGTCCACCTGGGGTGTGAGGTGTGGCATTCTTCTCAATTTCATTTTTATTTCAAGTTCTATTAAATAAATCAGTAGTGAAACCAGGCAATCACCTAATGTTAATGATAGCTTGTCACATTTCTAGCTGTGCTGATCTGATCAGATTTGCCTCTAGCCTTGGCAGTTAAATGCACCTACACTGCATTATTACCACACATGTTTTTTACTGAACTGGGCATGATGACAGTGTTTTCAACTTCAAAATAAACTTCACAATATCCATTCCTTTTTTATGGTGGAAAATAAGGTGTTTATAAGGATTTAAACCAGGAGATGTCAAGACCAGATAGGTGTCTAGGCCAGGAGAAGAGGCTGGACTAATAAGCCAGGTTTCAAAATAATTTTTATAACCTGTGATGCTGCACTTTTATCCATCCACAGCTCCAGGAGATTGACCCCAGTAATAGTTTCATTTTCATCAAGGAATTAAGACTTTTTTCCCTTCTTCTGAGTTTCATAAGAGACTTAGGAGATGTTTGCCTTCCTCAGAGCCAAGATGCTTGACTCTTCAAAGTCAGGTGAGCCCCTCTCAGCTGTTGATATTTGTCTCTGCTGCAGATGAAGTTCTTGTCCTATTCAAAGTATATTTTAAGCAGAGAGGTTGGCCAAGAGGAGGGAGTACATGTCTGCACTGGCCATTTGACCTTTGTTCCTACATGTCACCCATATGCTCACACTGACTCCTGGCATTATCCTTTCCAGCATGCCATAGTAGCTGCTGCCCTTGGACCAGAGATCAGGTGCCAAAGGCTTGTAAGAAGGAGAGTTGTTCTGGGTGGGTGCTAGTGCTCTCCATAGACTGGAAATACCATCATTCTAGAATTACTGAAAAAGTACATTCTATGGTACTGCAAAAGTACTATATTCTTTGTGAGAAGGTGCAGATTTTTCCTGTTGTGTGAGTTCAGGGTCAGTTATGAAAACCTTGCTGCTCTTTCCTTTTGCAAGCAGTAAGTTAGCTCAGGACCACATTTTCTTGGACCAAATTTGGAGTAGTCTAGTGCTGACCATAAGAACATATCCTGAGCTTTAATTCACTTGGCACTTAGTTTAGAAGTTGACCTAATATCCTTGTATTAAGAAATCTGTTGCCTTCCCTCTAAGTGTCCTGAAATGGGTGCTGACTAGTGTGTACCAAGTTTTCCCTTTATTTTTTCACTCTGTCACTTCAGGCTGCTGGATGGAATAGTTTTTGCACAATGCAAACTAACTGATGACTAATAAGACCCAAGACTTAAAGCTGCTTTTGAAGTTCCACTTCTTGAAAACAGATGTTGAAAAAAACCCCTCCATTTCTCTTCTCTTCTCTGTATAAATTTCTGTGTAAATCTCTGTGCCTTATCCAATACAGAAATATTTCCTACTGCTTCTGCATGGAAGCATCAGTATTTTAATGATTTTTAACTGCAAATGGGGGTAACCAACAGATTACACATATAAGCTACTACAAGTAAGCAGAGAAAGAAGGGATAGCTTAAGGTTTGGTTTATTTAAAGAGCTGATCTAACTGATGATAATGTGTTTGGGTTCAGGCCTAAAAGCTGTTAAAGTTTTTCAGAAATCAAGTGGATAGAGAAAAAAAATCTTACTTGCATGTAAGTCAGTGATCCCCAAAATGTATTTTAGTGGAAATATTTCTGAATAAAACATCTATTTTTTTCCTAAAGTAGAGATAACAGCACTGAGAAGTGGTATACTTGTCTAACAAAAAGTGAGAGAACTTTGGGCTTTTTCACCAGTTTTACTCTGCACAGAGCCTGTGTAAGGGGGAAAAGCCCCGAAGGAACTGGGCTTTGCAAAACATCTCATTTGGTTGGAAAGCCAGCTTTCTAGCTAACTCAGTTTGAAATGCCATGTTCCAACTGTAGGTTCAATACACATACACAAATGAAGCTACAAAATAAAGTGGTTTTTACTGAGCCCTAATTTTGTGACAGCAGCCTAGCACACTGAGTGCCTGCCAGCTGTAAAGCAGGGCAGAGTGTTGGCACCTCTGTTGTTTAAAATGTCAGGGCTCTTCCCACATGGTAAAGGTGGTGCATTATGCTGTCAATGTTGATTTTACAGCTAGACAATAAGTGGTAGCTTGTGTGACAGACATGCTGATGAATAGATTCAGGGGGCTGTTTATCATCTAAAATGTCTCTGCTAAGAAATATCCCCTGGCTGTCAGTCTGGAGGAACCAGTATTGCTGTCAGAGCCTTTGTAAGCATCAGAGTGGTTTTGGTCTGCACAGTCTTCTTTGAACTGCCCCATGTTCTTACAGCACGCAGCTGGTGAGGACATGCATGAGGGAGGGAGAAACTTTTGCTCCCTGCAAATCACATCCTGGTCACAACACAAGCATCATTACACTCCTTGTAACTGGGCCATGAAGACAGGCTGAGCTTGTCCCTTTGAAGAGTCTGGACAGAGAAGTGCATTGAAAGCACAGGTAGTTGTTTCCTTTGGATCTTCACTTATGATTGCACACTGGGCTGTTTGGAAGACTGCGTTTCAAACTGGTTTAGAGAGAAAGCTGGTTTTCCAACTAAAAAAAAACCAAAACACATTCTTCTTTCCATCAACTTTGTAAAAGCATTCTTCTTTCCATCAACTTCCTTGACTTTGCAGTTCAGGTATTCTTTTTCAGATATAGCATTGCAGTTTTTCCTGGGACTGCAGCATGGATGTGAAACCCCAGAAACTAACACCTTCAGCTGGAACAAAGCAAAGCTGGCTTTGGAAATATCCTAGCCTATAGGATCTTCCAAAGCTTATCTCCCTAGTCAGGCTGCCTCTTTCATTCTTTATCATCTGGCCTCTGTGCACAATGCCAGAAACTGTGTAATGAGCTCCAAACTCCATAGACCTCTCCTCTGCAGCAGAATGGGGACACATAGAATCCACACCATGTGCTGATAGAAAGCATCTCTGCCATTCCTGATCAACTTTGGCAGAGCAAATGTAAGCTTCTCTTTCAACTATTTTCTTTCCCAAAGTACTTTGCCAAAAGTGCAAAAGTCAGAGAAAGGAGAAAAATCCAGCTAATCTAAACTACAGCAAAGCTCTGGTCAAGCAGCTTGCCAGACTGACGAACAGGTTACATAAATCACTAAATTGTATTTACCCTTCTGCCTCCTCCCCTCAGTCATTTGATTTCACAAGTTTTGCTAGGGAGATTGTAGATTAAATAGATGAGCTTTGCCCAAACCAGTAGCAAAAAGTACCGGAGAGCCTAAAGTGAAAAACAGGAAGCTTCTACACCACAGGAATCCTGAATGTTCAGTTTAAAGAGGATTCACTGATTGGAAAATGCTAAATATTGACTTGAGGGCAATAAGAATGATGAATGTTCAGAAAGGAGGATGTGAGATCCATTTAAAGAAAGAACAAAAAGAAAAGAGGAGAAGTAGTCCAGCTAAAAATCTTTTTTTTGCACCTTGGGAGGGGAAATCTAAAATTATATAACTATGCAAAAACCCTAGGAACAGTGTTTAAGGCTTCAAAAGCTATGGAACTCCACTGAATACTGAGTTTAATATGGCCTCCCAAGCTTGAAAAGGAATAGTAAAGTCACTCCCAAAAGGCCAGAAAATGTCCATTTACTTTCTTTTGAATATTAAATAGACCCTCTAGACATGGGAATAGACTTCAAGTACCTGTCACAGCCTCGGTCTTTGCTGCCTCCTCCCTTTCCATCCCTCAGGCCGAGCTGAGGGCTGGAGTTCGTGGTGAGCAGCCCTGAGCTCCTCACCCAGCCCCATATGGTGCCCACCTGGCTGCTCAGCAGGAGGCAAGGATCTGGCATTGCACTGGCTAGGAGCAACACCTTTGTCCCCTTCCTGTGGCCAAGAATGTTTGCACTTGGCCAGCTTGGTCAAGAGGACTGAAATGGGCAGGAGTAGCAGGAGGAGCAGGAGAGTTGGGAAAGGAGCGACTGCCATACTTCACCTGGGTTTTAGAAACCTTCTAAAGTCAGGTTGAAGGCTGGGACACACAGCCATTTCTAGGTCTCCAGCTCTTTGATCTTAGAATCATTAAGGTTGCAAAAGACCTCTAAGACCATCAAGTCCAGCTGTTAACCCTGCACTGCCAAGACCATCATTAAACCACATCCCAAAATGCCATCTACATGTCTTTTGGTCACAAGAATGGTGCTTCTACTGCTTTCCTGGGCAGTTTGTTCCAGTGCCTGACCACCCCTTCAGTGAAGAGATTTTACCTGATGTCCCATCCAAATCTCCCCTAGTGCAACTCAAAGCCGCCTCCTATTGCCCTGTTGCTTGTGAGCTGAGAGAAGAGAGTGACAGGGAATCCCAGAATCCTGAGGTTGGAAAAGGCCTCCAAGATCATCAAGTCCAACAGAGGAGCCCATCTGAAGTCTAAACTCGAGATGCTGCATGACCTGACACCCCTGACCCCATTCCATCACTGCACCTAAGAGACAGTCTGGAGTTCCTGCACCAGATCCTGGTGTGTTCAGCTCCATGGGACCACACAGGAATATTGTTCATCAATTCCCCCTTCAACAAACCTAATTCTGAAACTGCCACCAAGACACAAATACATTCCCCAAGTTGTGGGGGAGCCCAAACAGGCCTAGCACAAATAGGAGACCTCTCCAGCCTGAATAGCAGTCCTGTGAGCCTCCATGGCCAATTGTGGGACTGTTCCTCCTATCCAAGGCACAGATCCCAACCCTGTTGTCAACTCCAACCACATGTGATGGGAGAGTAAAACCATCAGCTTGCTGGTGGAAAATACTGATTCCTACCTAGCTTGTGCCATCATAGGGCATCTTTCCAGCTATTCCAGGTATGCAGAACCAATGATCCATTTTCACCTTGCCTCTACTCCGACTTCCAGCATTAAGAGAGACAATGCTGTTCTTCTGTACATAGAAAAGTCACACCTTTATTTCACATAGTCTCATTTTTTCTGTTTGATATTTGCTGATTTTAATCTCCAACTTAATTCTGTTTTTCTATAAAATGTAGTGTGTTGTTTAACTTTCACTTGTTCTATTTGCTTTCCTTGGCAAAGATAACACAGTAATTTTTAATTCTTCATAGAAGTCCTGTTGCTGCCCATAGTAATAAATTAAATTGTTCATCACATATAATTCTCTTTTATGATCATGTGATCATGCATCTTGAAAGAGTGGGACTTATACAGGAATAATTGAGTAAATTAACTACCTAGGAAAGCAAAAGTAGGACTTAATAATGTCCAATATGCTTGTGTACTTGAACTTTATATCTAAGATATGTAACAGAAGCAGTTCTTGTGCTTTCTCACCTTTCTGTAGGATCGAATAGCACCTGTTAGAACCAGACTGTGTGCCAGGCTTGTCATCTCGAGAATCTGAAAATCATGATCATCATCTTCTCCAGTGTGCCATGGAAGCAGATGGCCGTCCAAGGCAGCACTAAACCACAGTTCTCAGTGCTCCGATGGGGGACTCCAACTTCTCTTCTCTGTCCTGCTTCCAAGATACACCCATGGACAGAGTGCAGACTGCACCAGCCTTTTCTAGCAGGTAAGGCCACTCACCTAGAGCTCTCTTATTCTTTCAATATATTTTGAAGAAAAACATTAGGCTGGAGCCAACTGATAGTCTGTTCCCTATGTGTGGGATTTGACAGGTCTGAAAAAGTTACGGAAAAACAGGTAAGACTTCATTTATATTCCAGTCAGGACAAGTCCACAACAGTAGACCTGTCATCTATCCTTATCTCACTGGTTTGGAGCAATTCAGCGCAGAGAAAAATTATGTAATGAAAAGATACAAACATGCTAGAGAGGACATATACTCTGGAACAGTTTGCCCAAAGAAATTGTGGCTGCCCCACTCTAGGAAGTGTTCAAGGCCAGGTTGGATGGGGCTCTGAGCAGCCTGGTCTAGTGAAAGGTGTCCCTGCCCATAGCAAGAAGGTTGGATCTTCGAGTACCCATTCAACCCAGGCCATTCTGTGATTTTATGGTCTTGGTAATAACTCCTGATGATTGAAGATCAAGATGGCAGAGAGTAATGTAAGCTCCCTGAACTCTGTTATAGAGATTGTAATAAATATAACATAACATCAGGAGCCAGAGAAGCTTTTACTTAATCACACTTCTCTAAAATGTTCCATAAATGTGGTCAGGAAAAGAAACATGCTAATGTGAGCACAGTGTAGAGAAGGTGTTTATAGTTTAGCCTCCTCTCATTTTTTCTTCTTAGGAAGTTCTGTCTGTTATACTACAAATACCTTCTGTCCTTTCTTACTTGTATTAAGAGAAATTAAGAGAGAAATGGGAAAAAATGGCAGGTATATTTTAAAAACCTATCATCAGTAGCAGGATTTCATCAGTTTAACATCAGTTTAGCATCAACATTCTGACCTCGTTTAAACTGTGCAAAACTAGAAAGTGACAGCTTTTGGTTGCATCTTACATGTCTGCATATAGATTCCCAAATGTATCTCAACTTCATTTCTGTCCTATTTCAATGCATGGTAGTGACTGTTTCCTCAGCTGGCAAGGCTATGACAGAGTAACTAAGAGCAAAATTGTAAAAAGTTTGATTTCTCAAAGCATTTAAATCTGCTGATTCCCATCTTTCTCCAATCTGTTGTCTCCTCACTTGGAGAGCTCTTCCACTCATAAGGCGTTTTCCATTTGCAGAGAAATCTGGCTCCACCAAGTGACAATTGTGGTGATTGCTGGTCTGCACCTGCAGCTAAAATAATGAAAATCTGGCACTAGGTCGCACAACCAGCCAGTGCATCAAATTGTCATTGCAGAACTTTCAACTCCAGCAATTTTAGACTGTAGGATTTCCTTTAACTCATATGATGCCAATGCGGACACATCATTGTCACTGATATTCTTGGTCTTTGCTGCACTGCACTGTGCTACCAGCATCCAGGTTTCTGTGTGCATCCATAATGGGTAGTTTAAAGACATACATTCCATGGAGGAGTTCAGAAAAAGTGAAGTGCAAATATACATTTTGTTATCTGTTTTTCTCTTCACCACATATACATATACATATACATATACATATACATATACATATACATATACATATACATATACATATAAACAGTGCCATGTGATGAGGATGTATCTATGGAATTCTAGCTTTTTTCTGAACTTAGATCAGTATATGCAAAAGTATTAATAAATTTTGCCTGTAGTAGAAGAAACAACAGTTCCACATCTATGTAATAATCCCTGCATGGATTTTCTTATTTTGAATTTCCTCCATAGCTAGATGAGAAGGTTTATTCATCTTTTATTTACCTATTTAAAATAAACTGGTAAATAACCCAAAGCAGTAAAAATCTACATATTTTTCTACATTATCACTCTTTATGGTACCATCATGTATTTCAAGGGGGATCTTTATGCTGGATTAATGAAATGTGTTCCCACAGAAACTTACTTGACAGAAGAAAAGTGAATCCAAACTTTTTTGATGTAAATCAAGAATAAGTTAAACAAAATAAATTAATTTATAACATTGTAAAAGTTATGCAGACAAAGCCAGATTTTGAGCTGAAGAAAACAAACAAACAGAACCTTCTAGTGACCGAGTACACAGAAATTACTGCTGTTTCCATTCTCAATGCATGAGAGGCTTCTCTAGTTTGAAATATGTCCCTGCCCACAGCAGAGACTGGGACTAGGTGATCTTTAAAGGTCCCTTGCAACCCAAACCAATCTATGATTCTGTGTTCCTATGTTCTGTGTAAGTACCTTTTGTTAGCCTGTATTTACATTTGAAAATTCTATACAATGCACTTGTCCTTCTGATCGCAATACAGCTTGTTTGCTGCCCTAAAATGTTGTTATTCATTAAATTCTACCTCTTTTCCATGGAGAATTTCCACAGTGTGCTGCTGAAGATGGTGAAACACTTGGATGTGAAATCCAAGATTGATAGTAACAGACATGAACCTTCTCATTTTATTTCAAAAGTCTGCCAAAAGTCTGACAATGCTGTTTTCATAGTGGAAATTACTCCAGACAAAAGCAAACAAATCTAAGTAGAAATTAGACATTGTTTCTACAAAATAATTACTGCTTTTGAAGTAATCGTGAAGCAATTTTCACTTATTATCATAAAAAGGGTACATTAATGTCAGTGAAGGATAGACCTTTTAGATGGAGATGCCTAGCAGAACAGAAGAATTTGAAGATGGTCTTTCTTATATCTGCAGTCTATTTTCATTATCTACTGAGCAGTACAATAGAGACAACTATTGTTCAGTGGTGCAATTAGTATTTGTATAATCAACAGCTGTTACAAAGTAAAAGATTTAGAAAACCTATTTAGAAAAACAGATGTGGCCTGCAGCTAAAATTCCCAAACTGCAGTAGTTTAGAGGAATTCTCAATCGGTAGTACATTTATGAGTACCTCTCTGGAAGATGTCTTTAAACAGAGTATTTGGTAACTATATGTTGGCCCATCCAAATCTTTCTAGAAAGCTCCTAACAGACTAGTTGTTTACAGGTTTCAAACATGATCAAAACTCCTTTTTCTTTTTTTTTTTTTTCCTCTTTCTTTCTTTCTTTCTTTCTTTCTTTCTTTCTTTCTTTCTTTCTTTCTTGCTTGTTTTCATTTATAAGGGTGTGCAGCAGGTTCTTTTCTGGACAAAATAGTGTCAGAGCTGGGAGATACTTTTTTTCAAGTGAAGAGAGACCATTTTACAGTATGTTACCAGAAAACATGTCCACTGGGCATCACTGCTTAAAGGATCACTGAACTCGGGAAGCACTGGGTGTGTGTGGCTTGGACCATTAAGAGACAGCAGATTCAGTGGGAGAGTTGTGTAAAGTGGGAGGCAATTTGACTTGAAAGGCTAGAGAAATGCACTGTAGGAAATATCATTCCAGTATTTTCCCAAGATATACCCAGGATGAAGCAACTGGAAGGAGAGACTGATTGATCTCAAGAGTGTCAGTATAAATGTTTATTTAATCTTAATTGAAAGTTGAGCTGGGAGTTCCTGTCTGGCACCTTCACAGACATAGTCTTTAAGATCCTTGTTGGTCTGAATCATCCTAAGTGTGTAATGATCCATCATACCTTACATTTTTAAATAGGAGAAACTTCTGAGCCACATTCTGGTGTTGTCAAAAGTACTTCATCATTGCAGCACGGTGAATGCACATAATTGTCCCACAAAGTGAAGATCCAGCAGCTCCAAAAGGCATGTGAATTGTGCACTTGCCATCTCTCAAGAGGCAAGTACTGAAAGAAAGCTACTTAGTGAAATTAGACTGAAAATTAAGTGCATCAGGCTGTCTTTAAATGCAGACTTGGAAGAAGATGTATTCATATACGAAAAATATATTCTTAATTAAAACCTGTACAGAAGGATTAGTAAGGGCAATACAAAAGAGTTCAAGTAGAAAAAGACTTCCTGAACTGCCAAATGTGCTTCATGGTGTACTACCTATTGGAAAAGGTTTCCTCATTCAGATATTATCTCTGTTCCCAGATTCCTTTGCAATTCTGAATTATTCTCCAGTCCTTTCACTCTTGCCTGGAAGAAAAGCCAGGCCTATTGCCTGGATCCAAAGTAATTTCTTGGCCTGTCCCATATGGCAAACCTATTTTGAGCTGTTGTTTCACAGTGATTTCCACAGACATTTACTGGCTGGCTGCCAGCTCCTGCTCCTGGTCTCTTTCCACAGGAGGTGCTGGGAGCCTTCTGAGGGATGCTCAGCTCCCTGAGCTCCCTCTGTCTGGCACCCCTGGCAGCACATTCCTGACAGTGGGCTTCATGTCCCTGGGGAGTGCTGTAGCAGCAGCTCCAGGGTTTGTTCCCACTGTGGCCCGTGGGAAGAGGGGCTGCCTTCAAAGGCAGGAGCTGAATGTGAGGAGCCAGAGGGAAAGCCAGAGTGAAATCCCTGCTGTGCCTCAAATGGAATCCCTTCAAGCACTCCAGTTCAGACACCCGTGTGGGGAAGCCTTGCCAAAGCTTCTGCTGGGTTTGAACCAAGGACCAGCTCTAGGACAAGGAGTTAATCTGGTGTGTAAAAACTTGTTTACTACATGTGAAGAAATAATTCTTCTTCCACAAATTCCAGTACTCTGGCTGGGACACTTTCAGGCTTTCATTTGTAGCAGTAAAGTTTGTGTTTTTAAAAAAATAGCATAAGGATGTCTGCAAGGGGTTCCAGAATGTGTCAGAGCAAGTCTGCCACACTACTGTGCAGCAAAAGGTGCTTGAAATGGATGGCAAGAGTGTGGGGAAAGAACTGGATGGCGAAAGTGTGGGGAAAGAGCTACAGCCTGCATTTGGATTGTCTATATCAGGTTTTAGAGCAGAGTTAGTCCCATCCTAGTCTTAACACTGCTGTCGTTGAGGGCAGACTGGGACATCAGCAAGTGTTGAGAGGCTTGGGACATTTTCAAGGGTAGACAGAAGAGGGACTGGAACTAATGCCACCCAATGACCACTGGTGATTTGGCCAGCAGTAGCTAGCATCCCCCAGGCTTTCCTCATTGCCCTTTAAATCAAAGATGCTCTGGGACAGATCGTTTTGGGAGCCAAGGATGGCTTCGACTCCCAGGCTGCCCTGTGCTGAAAGCAAGGGAACACATCGGGCTGGGAATATCCATGGTGAAATGCCCACATGCCTTGAGCAGCTGACAGGCACACAGCCCTGTGAGCCTGGAGCTGCTGGAGCTGTGCTCCAGCTCCAGCACCAGCACCAGGGCTTGGCTGCTACTCTGAACCCAGGGCAGAAAGAACACATGGAGTCCACCTGGGGTGTGAGGTGTGGCATTCTTCTCAATTTCATTTTTATTTCAAGTTCTATTAAATAAATCAGTAGTGAAACCAGGCAATCACCTAATGTTAATGATAGCTTGTCACATTTCTAGCTGTGCTGATCTGATCAGATTTGCCTCTAGCCTTGGCAGTTAAATGCACCTACACTCCATTATTCCCATGAGTGTGCTTCTTCCTGAACTGGGAATGATGACAGTGTTTTCAGCTTTAGAGCATACTAACAATATTCCTCATGTTTTCTGTTTTTCATGGGAAAGTAGTAGTTAAGATTTTAACTAGGAAATGTCAAGACCAGATAGGTGTCTAAACCAGGAGAATAATAATACAGGTTTCAGAATTGTTTTCACAAGCCAGCAACTGCAGTGCTGCACTTTTAAAGGGCTATTGCAGGACTAGTTTTGCAATTCACCTGATTTACTGATAAAGTAAAGAATACTTATTTTTTTCTTTTTGTGAGCTTCAGAAGAGACTTAGATGATACTCACAGCAGAGGTGCTACACCCCTATAATTATCTTGGTGGCTCTCTGGATTTGCTCCAACAGGCTGATGTCTTTCCTGGATCCATCCTACTACAAAACTACTGCACTTGCAAAAAATTTTGTTCTTTGTCAGTAAAGCTTGTCTGTTGCTTTTACAAAAAAGGCAAAGGAAGTAGAAGTGTGGATGTTCGGGAAGCCCAACATTGCCCTTGACACAAAGCTATAATTTGTGACTAGAAGGCTGGGTGCTTGATCAGACCATAGCAGCTGTAGGGCAGAACATTTGCACTTCCATCATTCAGAATGTTCTTCTCCATAAAATGGTCAGTTCATTGTGCTGTGAGTGTTTCTGTGCACCTAAGCAGCACAAACAATAGCTTTTGTGACAGACATACCTATACATTGATGCGGGCAACCATTTATCATCTAAAGTCTCCCTGCTCTGAAATAGAGTCTGGCTACGAGTCCTAATACATCTGGTCTCCTGTCAGAACTTCTGAAGGCCCAGGGTGATATCAGTCCAATTCTGTCCATATTTTTTCCATGGTCCATGTTTCTTGTGGCACACAGCTGGTGTGGACATCATGGGCTGCCTGAAAGTCATGTAATATTTTTGAAGTCTGCACGCAGATGACTGCCTTACCTGCTTTTGAAGTGACTGAGCAGGTCATCAGAAACCACTGGGCATAACATGAGCAATGGCCAGACATTACAGGCCACAGGGAGTGAAGAGATAGATCTGTACCTGCCCCTCACTTCCCCTCATGATGATGCTGAAAACCACAATGAGGTCTCCCCTCAGTCTCCTCCAGACTGAACAAACCAAATGGCCTCAGCCACTCCTTATAAGACCAACTCCCCAGGCCCTTCACTATCTTTGTACATTTTTCTAATAGCTCAATATCTTTTTATGTTGTCATGCCCAAAACCACACACATGACTCAAGGTGAGACATACAAGGTTAAGGATATCTACATATCATTATCAGAAGTACATAATTTGGATACTGATCCAGCCAGATTATGATTGAAAAGGAAAAAGTAATCAGGGTTTTCTTGTTTATTTGGGAGGAGACTAGGGTGGAGAAAGGAGGATTGAAACATGAGAAGAGGCCTAATAGGTGGTAATGACATAAGCACAGCTGTCCATGGGTACCTGCCCTTCATCACTACAGCCTGAAGCAGGACAATTAGCCAAGCCTGTTGTTGGGGTCATACCACACATGTCTAACTTGCTTCCAGAGCCAGGAGGCCCAGTGTGCATTCAGTTGCCAGCAGGAGAACATCCAGGATGGACAAAATGAGCCTCCCATCATTACCATGTTGGTATCTATTCCAGGACTGATGGTATCAACATCTCCCTGTCAGCCTAACATCACTACTCATGACACAAATGTTGGTTACGTTCTTCTTAACAGATTGATTGTTCTGCTTCAAAATGCTGTTTGTATTTTACTGACTCATCTTGGAAAATTTCTTGTTACTCAGCCAAGATATAATAGGGAGAAAAATGACAGTCTCAAGGCCGGAACTGTAGGATGAAACCTGCAGTTGTCCCTTTGAGGACTCCAGAAATGCTCTGAGAAGCTCATACAGTTTTTATGTTGTTTTCTTCAGATCTTCAGGGCTCAAGCTAATCTAAATTACTCCAAACCCCAGGCAAAGGAACTTACCAGACTACATGGTGAACAGGTTTCAGAAATTACTTCTTCATATTTATCACTCTGACTTCACAAGGTTTGCTAGATTAGAGGATTTTTTTTTCCATGCCATTTTTTGTATCTCTCTAGTACTTTTTAGTAGTAGAGAGTTATGAAAATTCAGAGTCCTACACCACAGAGATCTTGAATATCAGCTGAGCACTTGGGTCTTACAGCACATCATGTGCTTAGTACATGTTCATCCTTTATCAGGTATTCTCCTCACAGCACTGCATTTCCGGAGCTGATCTTGCTCATTGCCCTACTTTCCTGCTTGTCACAAAATGAGCACTGAAGGGACAGGACTGGATATTGGTTCTGTCTTAAACATATGGTTTGTAAATGGAATCTAGGAATGTACTTCAGTAGGAGGTTCTTTGAATAGGGGTTTATTCATGTGCTTCTCATTCAGTTCCTGGGACTCAACCAGCCCCCGTGAATTCTGTTCCCAGAGCTCCAGCTTCTCTGCCTGCAGTTCTGGAGGCACACTCAGGGCTATAGCCTGTGTCACCTCTTACCCACTTGTCCCTCACCTTGTTTTGACTTCTGGCTTGGGTTATATGATGCACTGTGGTTGCCATTTGGGTATAGACTCTGTTCACCATTGAGAATGAGACAAGAAAGGGGTTGATGAAGATGGAACTGAAACTTAGGAGGTGCAAAGTACATTCCTACCCTAGCCCAGGATCCTTTGTGTGATCTCAGGCATGGCCTTAAGCTAAACTGTCTGCAAAAAGGAAATAACATAACTCTGCCTTCCTAGAGCACTGATGATACAGAAATAGCACAGTAATAAAAGTCATATTTGCATGTTTTAGAGCAGCGTAGGACAGCCTGATCTCTTCCATACATGTCACATTGAACATCACCCTTGGAATACAGCACTGTTGGCAATTGCCTGAGTCAGCTTTGCTTGTTTGAATGAATGCCTCTGGATGGTGGATTTAATGCAGTTCATTTTATCAAGCCTTCCCAGGATTTCTGACAGGGTACTTAATAGTAACACACACATCATTGATAGGTTTTGTGTGGCTGTTATTGTGAAGCACTTGTAATGATGAAACATTTTCACCTGAAATCCTGAGGACTGAGTCCATAGGGTGTTAATAAAATTAATTGAAGAGAATGAAAAGAATCCCAGGGAGGGCAAGACCTTTCACTCTGGCAAGCACAGGTATTTTGCAAGTGGGCGTGCTGTTCTGACAGAGAAACAGAGGCAATGGAGTAAAAAACCTGCTGGTTTTCAGGCAAAGAACAGCCTGGCCCTCATTCTCCATTCACTTTTTAATGTCTGCAGCAGACAGAAGTGTTTTGAACCTCTCCAATTCTGCCTTCTCAGTATACTCCTGGCATGTAGGAAATGGACTTGAGCCGTGTGGAGCAGAAAGGTTGCTCCTGCTCTGCTACACTTGGTGTTTTCTTCCAGAGGTCAAGTAACATAAATTCCACTGATATTTTAGCTGTGATTTCTTTGGCTGTTGCATTAATGGACATGAATTTACACTGAGGAAGAAATACTTATGAGTTGTAGGTTCAGGATGTACTTCTCATTGCAGTAATTGATGTCTGAGTGCTGGCAGGATAAACTCTACAGTTCAGTCCAAGAATGAGTTTATTATTCAACCATCCAGGAGCCTGGATAAATTGTGGTCACAGGTTTTACCTCAGGAAAAGATTAGCCTCTTTAAGACACTGGCATCTTCTTGCCTGGTATGAGACATAACACAGGGAGTTGGTGGAAGGCAAAAATATGACAGGTTGAGTGTTGATGGGAACTGAGTGTGTGTCAGCCCAGAGCCATTCTCTGATTTCTACTAGTGTCCAGAGAAGGACAGCAAAATTAATTCTCTGAAAACACCTGGAATATGAAGGAGGCATCATGAATAAATGAAGAAGGACAAGGAAACACAGGAACTATTTTTTTAAATGCCAGTTTCTTAAGCTGCCTGTAATTCTGCCTTCATTCTCTCTCTCTGTTTTTATGTATCGCCATTGATTTTACCCTTCCCTGTCATCAGTAAACTTTGATTCTTGGTGTTTTCTAGAGGAACTGAAATCTCAAGAGTGCTGGTTAAGAGGCCTCAGATTAAAGAGGAGGTTCTGTTTCCCTTATTATGGCAAAAGACAAGCTCAGTGCTTATTCAACAGAAAAGATTCCATGTGGGATGGAGAGAAAAAAGGGAGAAAGCAGATGAATGCCCACATTGTGGAAGTGCATAATTTCAAGATTACAGGGAGTCACAGCTAATTATTATCAACATGCTCAATACTTTTTCAGCCTGTGTTATATTCTCATTATCAAACATGAAATATGCTCTTTAGCAGCAACGAATAAGGTCTGAAAAAAATGTACACAACTATTCTAAGGCTGCTGGACTGAAAACATGCAGATATGAGCTTCTGAGGGGGAAGAGAGTAACAATAGGAAAAGGAGATTAACAAGCTATTTAAATTCTTTAGGCCACATACTAATTTTTTTTATATATGTTCTTTCTTGATAAGGATAATGAGGGTTGTTTACATTATTCAGGGATGCCACATAGAAGGGCTGCCGGGAAGGCTTAGGAAAAGGGAGGCTTCATGGATGAACTACAGCTCAAAAGGTTCAAACTATGAGCTTCAGGGTATGCCAAGAGGCATGTGATCCTGTGCAGCTATGCAGTGGTTTTCAGGGATGTGTGGCATGCAAGTGGTAGTCTGAAGAGGCCTTTGGAGTCTGAAGAGGGATTTGGATGCTTTTGAACCATGTCTTAATATTATTCCTGCACAATTCTGTTGTTTCAGAAAGTTCAGAGAAACAGATTACCTTTGAAGAGGCTTAAAACCAAACTGTCAGGTGTATTTTCTTTTGTTCATCATTTACCCCAGCCCTCAGTGTTCTACTTACTCCACAGATAAGGAAGGAGGCTGAGTTATAATTCAGCAATCCTCATGCACAATAGCAGCCTGAGCAGTAAGCCTTACTCTTCTCTGAGGGATTTATGATTTCCTAGAGAAGGGTCAACTAAATAAAGAAATACAAGAAAGTGATGGTGTGGGAAAACTTAGCTGTGTCTCCCTCAACCAGTGTCTTCTAGTTTGATCTCACTTTGCTGTTAATTTTTATATTTATATTTGGCATCTTTCTGAAGTGCTTCTCATCACAATGGAAGCACAAATCATGTTAATTAATGAGAGTGGCAGCCAAAAAAAAAAAAAAAAGGAGCTAGCACTTCTTTGCCATAGTCAAGAGCTCTTGAAAATCTTGTCCTTGATGTTGTTTTGGCTGAACAAAAATTAGATGCATAATCACTATTAGACTTGATTGACTGCATAATTCTTTCTATTACGCTGATGAAAAGCACATGGCAGGAATTCTTAGCCTTGTACAACTTTATTGCCACATACACATGTTGCTAAATAGCTTAGCGTCTCCTTGACTTGGACATTTATCACTGAAGGTGTTGAAATGTCTGAGGTAGCCCACAATAGTTTTGGCATGATGGAGAAAAAATCCTTCCTGTTGATGTAAAATCTCTGTCAGGCACAGGATTAGGGTATGATATTGTGAATCAGCACAGTACAGATGGAGAACCTGCGACCTCCAAACCTTTGGGGCTTTCTTTTACTCATCTACAGTCATTCAATGAGGCTGAATTTGAGTAACCCCCTTTTTGACCTTAGATAACAGCTCACACTGTGGGATGCTGTCCCCCTGGCCACACAGCAGCAGCCAGGCTCTGAGAGACCAGGAGGCTTCTTCAGTCACAAGGACACAGTAGTGCAGCCTGTAGAGTCCCATGCCAGAAGGGAAGGATGCAACTAGCAAAGTTCTCAGCAAAGGCTGCCTTGTGTGTCATTAAATTCATAACCTATCTGTTGTTCCATGGTTGCTCCCCAACTCTCCCACAGCAGCCACATGTTTTTCTTGTGGGCTCAGATAAGACAGTGGAAGAGAAACAGAAATTATCAACCAGCATTTATTCAGTTCCTTCTCCATCTTTAGATGAGAGATGATGAAAATGTCATCATCATGGCTCACTCACCACCAGCAGCGAAGTGATGCAAGTGGCTTAGCAGGGACACACAGAGTATCTGAAAGACACTTTCCTATGCACTTACTGCTCATCTCAAAGCTGAATCAGGATTACATGTAAACAAGGAAGAAAATTAACTGAGTTTCCCCACAGCAAAAGATCAATGTAGTTTGAAGATTTTAAATGCAAGACTGGTCCTGAAAATGCACTTAACCTTTCTCTAAAAGCCTGCCATCATTCAGAGCTGCTGCCTTGGCAGGAGTTAAATGGAGCAGAACTGGGTTCTTGCCCTCCCACCTGAACAGATAATCTTTGAGATCTCTGGTACAGTAGCCTGGTGTTGAGTCAATAGGTAGAGAAACCAAAATACTTCAAATGGTTGGCAGCTTAAATACACAGCTGCATCTATGGCCTTGCTGAGCTGCCAGCCCTATGCTGTTCAGTGTTGGTAACCATTTTTCTGGTCTTATGGCAAATCACCTCTTCATTCTTTTCCCCTCCTTGATCACTCTGGCTTTAATAAACTTCCATTGATTGTTACTGGGCTTCCCAGGTGCAAATCAGGCTCTCAGTGCAAATTCAGGTTGCCTTTGTGGCCAATTCTTGAGGGTGTCATGGCATAGTAGGGTGAGAGAGGCTGTTAGGGAACATTTTCATTAAGGAGGGGAAGGGGAGAGGATCAGCAACAAGCAAGGAAGTGTCAGTGGGAGCAAGGAAGCTCCAACAGCCCTGAGTCAGGCTACCTGAACTGAAGAAGGCAGCCAGAAAAGGCAGGCAGGACACAGCAGGATGTGGGAGAGAGTCTGAAGCTGGGTGCACACCTGCCAGAGGTGAGGAAGGTCTCAGGAAAGGAGAGGATATGTATGGCTGGAGGTGCTAGAAGATCAGAGCAGGGGTCTCTGCTCTTTGACTGCAAGTGGGGAGAGCAGGAACAAAGTGAGAAGACATGATGTACACTTGATGTTACCTCATCTGGTAAGGACAGGAGGTATTGCTGGAGATGAGACTTGAGGAGAGGCACAGCAGAGCTGGATTCCTTTCTCTCAACTGAAGTCCAACCACAACAGACTCCAGCAGAATCCTCTGGAGTTGAGGCCTGGCATATAAACACATTAAGAGCTGCTATTCATGGGAGCAGTACAAACAACCCAAGGGGCTAGCTCACAGCTCCCATCAGTCACACATGAAACTCTATTTATACCTTCCTACACAGCCAAATGAGCTGTGATTAACAAACACAGACCATTTTAAGCATCACAGACTAGGCTTGATGGTAATTAAAAAAGGGGATGGACAGGGACAAAAATGTTTTCCTCTTCTCTGTCTTTGTTTTGTTCTCAGTTTTCCTGGCAGTCTCCATGTCCTGCCTCCCAGAAGTGATTTAAAGGTTATTTGATTATATGAGGACTGTTTTGTCTTACAGGACAAAACATCATTCCCTGGGAAACTTAGGAGATGCTTGTGCTGCACGTCCATGCCTGCATGCCTGCAGTTGATGGTCCCCATCAAGCCCCAGGCACTGGAACCCTGTTTGTGTGTGCATGTGTGTTTGCATTTGTGTGTGTCTCTGTGTGTGTGCACGAGCACTCAGTGGCTGTCCAGGTGGAATCTGTTTAAACAGGAAGAGGTGACTCCTAACACACAATTTTTTTAAAAAATCAGTAACTAAAAAGGAGGAAAGTTAAAGGTATCTGGTATTATTATTTCCAGGCTCCAGAGGAAGCATAGAGGCTGGTGTTGAGTCCTGTTGTGTAAAGGTCTGCTTGCTCTTAAGGCTCATTCCCTCATCTTTCTTTCAGCAGAAAAAACAGTAGCTGAGATGGGAGATGTGGGGCAGGAACTATGGGCAAAGGCAGAGACCCTACAGAGACATCACTTTGATGCTCCAGCTCTAATTCTGCAACACATCCCCTCTCCCCAAATGCCTACCACCAAGAGTTCAGTATACTGCATTGCATCCCAATTATTCTCAGAAGTGATTTAGGGCTCTTCCCATCCCCTAATTCCCTCCTGCTGCCTTGCTGTGTTCTGGGGCCTGTGCCTGTTTGTAGGGCTGATGCTCTGCCCAGCTCTGATGCAGAGGCTGCAGTGAGAAATGGCTGTGCATTGCTGAGCAGCTGGAAGCAGTTATTAACTGAATTTGGCATCCAGATGCATGTAGCTGAACTACAAATGCATCTGGGTGGCTTGAATTGTTCTTAATTATATTTTTGTTTTATTGTTTTCATTTTGAGCTGTGCTCTACCACTACTCTCTGTACATCTCTGTGCTGTACATTTTCTTTGCTTCCAGCCCAGGGTAATTGCTCCTTGTCGTGCTGTGTTTGCCATTTTAATTTTTTATCATCTCAGATACTTTCTTTTCTTTCCCCCTTTTGATTATTTGGTTATGTCATTCCCATTTGCCCTGACATTTCAATAAATTCACTTCTACATTATCTTTGTCCCTAGAGCAGCAGTTTATCCCTCTCTTTCTAATGTCTCTGTCTCAAAGCTGGATATGAACTGTTTATTTTTTCCTAACAGCTTCCCTTTTGGGCTGAGCAGTAACCAGCAGCAGAGAACAGCGTGCTGGGCTGCAATCCTGGAGCCAGAGTGCCCCCTTCCAGAAATACTGAGGAATAACACAGCTCCCTTTAGGGGAAGAAACACAGCCAGGCAGGACTCTGCAGCTCAGGGTGTAGCCACAGTTTAATATCCAGATACTTAGGTGGATCCTTAAAAGGATACTGCTGCAAATGATGTGTAAGGAAGTGAAGTTTTTTGGAGTACATTCCTAGATTGAGGGAATGCCCTTTATCCACTGGATTTTTCACTTCCATCTCTCCTTCAGGTGCTTCTTTTTTGTCTCTTTCAAACTTATGTTTTGATCCTTCAGCTAAGAGCTCAGAGGAAGTGTCTACAGTGATGGTGGGCTGGGGACAGAGTGATAGTTCTTCTCCTGCATGCTCAGGTTGTGCATGAGGAGGTGGCCCTCCTGCAGGACAGCACTTCTTCCCTTTGCAGTAGCTGATTCCACCCCAAGCAGGCAGTTTCTGTTTGGTCAAGGCTTTGGGCTTTGAGCTTTGGCAGACACTGACAAATTTCACTCTGTGGTTAAAGACTTCTCTCAGCTGGCCAGTCCAGTCTCTTACAGATGGAACAGCCTCTCTTGCAGCATCACTGGAGAAAAAGAGGCTCAGGGGGGATCTTATCACCTGAAAGGAAGTTGTAGACAGGGGGGAATTAGTCTCTTCTCCCAAGAGCAAGAGGCACTGGCCTCAAGTTGTACCAGAAGAGGTTTAGACTGGATATTAGGAAAAATTTCCTTTACCAAAAGTGTGATCTGGCAGTGGAACAGAAAATCCAGGGAAGTGGTGGAATCAGCATCCCAGATGTGTTCACAAAACTGTAGATATGGCACTTGGGGACATGGTTTAATGGTGGACCTGGCAGAGTTAGTGGAAGTTCAGTGGTTGAACATGATAACCTTAAAGGCCTTTTCCAACCTTAATGATCCTCTGATTCTGTGATTCTTACACTTTTTTTGATCAGCAGGGTGGCATGAATGGAAGGGTTCAGGGGCCTTGTCTCTGGACTCTGGCTACCATGGAGCAAAATCTGGCAACTCAGTTTAAAGGGACTGATGAAGATGGGATTTGAGGGAGCTGTTGACCTTTGTGCAGAAGTGGGGTGGCACATCCAGCCATTGCATCCCAGTGTTTCTCAGGGAGACGCAGGGTGGATGTTGCTGGGTGGAGAGGTGAGTGGAACAGAAGAATATGATTCTTTATTAACCTGCCTTTTGGGGAGCTAAATAGTGCTTACCTTGCCACCACTCTTGAAAGAAAGGTCCTCACAAATGGTTTGTTTTCTGTAGCAATAAAATGACTAAGACCTTGAACTATGGTTTGAACTGTGAGTTCACCCCCCAGCAGTTCTGTGTATTCAGGTCTCTCTGAAGTGCTTGTGTTGAAAACATTTGTCGATTTGAAGTTAGAACACAGAGACTAAGACACACTTTCATGTTAAAACTACTCTCTGCACGGAGGAGGCTTTGGTCATACCTGTATCAAGAGGAAAAGTGAAGGAAACATACTGTCCACACTTCATTGGAGGGAGGTATAAACACATATGGTTCATTTGAAACTGTAACACCAGGTTTAAGGTAAATGTAACAACATTATGCAATCCTTTTCAAATACTCTTCTTTTGCTATTAAACTTTATTAATATAAGAAACACCATTTTCCTTCAAGGCACTCCTTTTAGACTTCAATAAAGTCTTCTTGTGAAGACTTTATTTTAACAAGCCGGTGGAGTCCTGCTCTTTCTTGTATCTTTTAAGACACTGCAAAGAAGACAAAACCTACCCTGGTAGCTGTGTGTTTAAGTTCCAGGGCAAGAAGGTCCCTTGCCAATACATAGCAGCTCCTCAGCACTTTGGGAAAGACATAGGCTCCTGTCAGGGCTGTCCCAGCAGTCAGCTAACACTGTGGAATGGGACGCCATGGTATTCTCACATGGTGAGCACTGTGCCATGCAGTCAGGGAAGCTCAGGCAGAGCAAGGGAACACAGTGTGTCCAAGAGCACAGTGAGTAAGTGAGTAAGGGACAGAGCAGGGACTAAACCCCAGCTGTTCCTCTCTAGGCTTTGCCTTCAGTACACCACTTTATCATTTTAAACCATAGCTGCAGTAACACCAGGAATGCGACCCACAGCCATGCACTCATTCAGGTTCTTCCACTGCCAGAGAGAGCAGCAGCACAGGCTCTGAGGCACTGACACTGCTCCCTCAGGTGGGGAAGCACATTCCTGATGGATGCACAGTCCTGAGTGTGGGATGCACAGTCCTGGGGGATGCACAGTCCCGAGGGATGCACAGTCCTGGGGGATGCACAGTCTTGACTGAGGGCACCATCCCATCCCTGAGCCAGCCTCAGGAATGCTGAGCCTGAGCTTGCAAGAATGCACACATGCTGTGCTGGGAGAGCACTGGCACAGAAATATGGCTGCACCCCAGCAGGATGAGGCTGAAGCTGATCTCTCTCTCCTCTGAGGAAACCTCCCCAGCTGCTAGACATCAGGTGATTTGTTCAGTGCAAAGTATTGTGGTTGGGTCACAAGGCTGAACTAGCTACTGAGCCTAATTTGTCCCAATTTGTAAGCCAAGAGGCAGGCACTGCATCAGGGCTGCATCAAAAGCAGCATGGCCACAGGTCAAGGGGGGAGGTTCTCTCCCTCTACTCTGCACTCATGAGACCCCATCTGGAGTATTGGCATCCCAGACATGGACCTTGAAGTGAGTCCAGAGGAGGGCCACAAGGTGGTAAAACAGCTGGAGCACCTCTCCTATGAAGACAGGCTGAGACAGTTGGGGATGGAGAAGAGAAGGCTCTGGGGAGACTATATAGCAGCCCTCCACTTCCTAGAGAGGGCCTACAAGAGAGCTGGAGAGGGATTTTTTACAAGGGTATCTTGTGACAGAATATGGGTATGTTGTGACTGGACAAAGGTTCATGGCTTTGAACTGAAAAAAGGCAGGTTTAGGTTGGAAGTTAGAAAGAAATTCTTTACTAGGAGGGAGGTGAGGCACTGGAACAGGATGATCCACCCCTGGAAGTGGTGGATGCTCCATCTCTAGAAGTGTTCAAGGCCAGGTTGGATGGGGCTCTGAGTAACCTGTTCTAGTGGAAGGTGTCTCTAGCCATGCATTGAGCTGACCTTTAAGGTCTCTTCCAATCCAAACCATTCCATGATCCTGTGATCAGTAACTACACGACAGTGAAGGTACATACGCATGTCTGCAGAGATACGTGGATAGGCACACAAAGCTGTGCCATGGTTCTGAGGGTCCTACAGTTTTATTTCTCTTAGTTATAATGAAATGATAGGACTAAACAAGAAAACTCACTAAGGCAAATTTAGCTGTGTCACAACTGTTTCTGGCCATTTTAGGGGCTAAGATGGGTGAAGAGGCAAAGCAGCCATCCAGGGTTTGTGCTAAGAGTGTTTGAAGGCCAAGCTGATTTCCACAACTGGAAATGCTCACCTCAGACAAGCACAGTGTGGACATCAGAGCCTACAAACACTTTGCCCTTCAGGCCCAGAACTATTTTTAAAGATCCTGACCTGGTTACAGACCTGCAGACACCTGGTGGGTGGGAAGGACCAAACACAGGGACCTTCTCCATGATTTGAAGATAATTATTAGCTGTGAATGTAGTCACCAAGACTTATTATCCTGGCCCATCCCATGTTTGTCATCTCCAACCCCTCAAACATGACACACTCTTGGCTTCAGTGCATTAGGAGGTTTTTCAGAGCCAGATTTTCAGTCTGAGCATGGATCAGAAGCTGTGGTGCCTGGGGCAGCAAGGGGAGGCTGACACCTACAAAGAAGCAAAGGCTGAGCCCACAGCCTGCTCTTTCCTGCCAAGGAATTTTGGCTGCAGGTATAAGTTAATTCCTGGTATTGCTGGCAGGCAATCCCCCCAGCTATTCACAGCAGTGCTTTAATTCAGCCCACCTATGCTCAAGCAAGGATCCTGTGCAAGAACAACCCTGTGCAGGAGCTTACATGGATTTAGCTACCAAGAAAGGCTTTTTTACGGTGAAGTTAAAAAGTGATGTGTGAAGTTAAAAAATGACACCTCAGTTTGCCTCAAAAATCAGTGGAAGGACCTCTCCATTGGTGAAGCACCTATATGAAAAATGGTACTTTAGTGCTCAGTATTATCACAGCATTTGCTGCATGCAGATGTATTAAAAGCAAGCAGCCACTGAATGATAGCACTGGACTTCCTGATATGTTGGAATTGTAGCACAGGGCTTCTGTGAGGCACTGGGCAAATGATTGTAAAGAATTATAGAATCATAGAATCAAAGAATCATTTGTTCTGGAAAAGACCTCCAAGATCATCAAGTCCAGCACTGCCAAGTCCACCACAGAACCATGTCTCCAGGTGCCACATCTACATCTCTTTGGAACACTTTCAAAAATTATTCCACCACTCCCCTGGGCAGCCTGAACACCCTTTTAGTGAAGATATTTTTCCTAATATCCAATCTAAACCTCCCCTGGCACAACTTGAGGCCATTTCCTCTTGTCCTGTTGCTTTTTGCTTGTGAGAAAAGACTGATCCCCATCTGGCTATATCCTGTCAGGTATATGCAGAGAGCAGTAAGGTTCCCCCTTTGGAGCCTCCTTTTCTCCAGGCTGAACAAACCCAGCTCCCTCAGCTGCTCCTCATCAGATTTGTGCTCCAGACCCTTCAACAGCTCCATTGCCCTTCTCTGGATCCACTCCAGCCCCTTAATGTCCCTCTTGTAGTGAGTGGCCCCAAAACTGCACACAGGATTTGAGGTGTGGCCTCACCAGTGCTGAGGGGGACAGTCACTGCCCTGGTCCTGCTGGCCACACCATTGCTGATACAGACCAGGATGCCATGGGCCTTCTTGGCCACCTGGGCACACTGCTGTCTTGTGTTCAGATGGCTGTCAAATCCCCCCCCCCCCGCCCCAGGACATTTTCCACCTGGCAGCTTTCCATGAATTCCACAAATTATGGAGAACATGACAGAATTCTCCTTGTGCAGTGTAAGAACCAGCATTCATTTTGTGATGCATTAACCTGGCAGTTTTGCTCACACCCTCATAAAGGCACTAACAGGACAGATGTTCCCCTGCAGGTGTGTGTGCAGGGGGTCAGCTTGGCCCCGTGTCAAGCTCTCAACAAGGGGGAGCCTGTGCATAGGCACACAGAGAGCAAAGGCACACTGCACAGTAGGAAACAGGGCTGCCAAGCCACACACATGTTAGGCAGCATGAGACAAGGCTGGAGAGGTTCCTGTTGGGCAAGGATAAGGAGGTGGAAAGAAAAAATCCTTCATGCAGCATTGACTGAGCTCTGCACCACAAGCCAGCCTGAGGGGTGCTGGTTTAGATACTGGGGAAAGGCAACATTGTTAAATAGTTAAATAATTTTTGCCATCCGCCACTGGGAAGCCAGGTGCATGTTATGTTGAGCCTTTACCCATGTGTTTTCTCCATCCCAAAGTGTTGTGCAGAAGTCAGCTACCAGGATGTGCACAGGTCTGGGTGGCTTCCTCGGGCTTCTGCATGAGCAGAGGGAAGGACACCAAAGGATACTTGAGGTTCCACTGAGATCCTCCCATATTCTGGGACTGTGCAAGAACCAAGTCAGTCTCCAGGCTAGGTCAGAGACAATCTTCAGCTGTGTGCTGGTGAGTGAACCTGCCAAAGTGGCATACAAGAGGGCATCAGTGTCAGCCTCATGTTATACAGCATTACCAGTGCAGCTAATCCAGAGCTGCCCGCAAGGGGCCTGTGGAGCATCCCACAGGATGGAGAGGAGCTGCTGTACAGCAGCAATCCAGCAGCATGCCTCTCTAACTGGGCTTCATTTTGAGCTGCAGCTTCCGGGCTAGATGGGCTTTTGCCACACTGTTGTTTTCCTCTGCCTTGCACCATTTTACAAGTAGTGCTGGCTGCTGTTGCATGGAATAATTTGAGTTACAATCTTCTTAAACTGAGGGGCTGGAGGGGCAGACAGAAGGGCCCTTCAAGAAGATATCNCTTTACAAGTAATCCCCTGAGGATCCCCCTCCAGCCAGAGGCAAAGGCAGTCCTGGGGTGCAAAGCCTACTGTGGGAGTTCAGGCCAGGCAGGAGACAGAACAGGACAGAACAGGCAGGAGAGTTCAGCCCCATAGCAGTGCAAGCTGTGCATTCACAGGGTGTGCATTTACAGCAGGTATAAACTGCTCTGTGAAGGAACCTGGTGTGGCAGAGCAGTGTCTGCACGGAGGAGTTTCTTTTGGTGTGAATGGGCATTTTTGTTCCAAATAACCAGGAATGTGCAGCCTCTCAGCCTCCACACACATCTGCTCAGCTCCTCACTTGCTGATGATGTGTCTGTGTCCTTGACCAACTTTCCTGCCCAGCAAGCACAGCCTCCACAGTGCTTTCCACAAGCTGCCCACTGCAGCTCTGTCAGCTGCCAGGGGCGGCTGCCTCCAGGCTCTCCTTATACCTGCATGTTCTTCCTTCCCACTCCAAACTTCACCTTGAAATTAAAAAAAGTAAATTAAAAGGGAAAAAAAGGCGGCATTCAGTGGTGAAGGCTCCTGCAGCTGCTCGCTGTACTCATCAAAGAAGGGGAAGTTCCAATTACTTCCTTGTAGGAACTGTTTGTGTAATCAAAGCGCTCTGCGGTGGAGCTGCAAACGCCGATTCTCTCCCGCCCAGCACAGCCCCTGGGTCCTGAGCCAGAACAGGAGGTAGCTGGCTGCCCACACCCTCATCAGCTTACACTTTCACACAGAACACTCATACCTCTGTTTCCCTTGTGACATTCACCATTTCCTGGTGCAGTGAGGACAGCCCAGACTCAGAGCCCAGCACACTGCCCATGAACAAGCACAGACGCTTCCATCTCCCATCCCCAGAGCATCCTGCCAGACTGGGAAATTGGGAGAATGAGGGCAACAGAATCATGTTTTTGCTGGGAAATGCCTTTCCTACCCGCACCATTTGCTGTGGTAAGGCTCTTGCAGCCGAACAGGGAAGAATTACTTGTGGCCCAACTCAGCAGGAGTTGAAAAGAGCTCTTCCCAAGGATCTCTCAGGTCTTGGGACCTCTGTGCCTTGTGACACTATTCACCCCGGGGGCTCAGACTTTGTGACAAGAAGAAAAGCCATGTGCAAACATGGCACCAGAGAAAACATGCCACCAAAATTAAGAAATTAAAATAAAAAAGCATTTTTGTGCTGTTATTTTTTCCAATGCTGGCAGTCATAATTTTGTTCAACTTTTTTTGGTGTGTGCCTTTTTTTGAAAATACCAGTAGACACAACACTTCCTAGAGAAGCTTCTCTTATCTCCTATAAGAGTGCACATTCCAAACTAGGAAATCAAGCTGGAAAAATAACAGATCTTTGCTTCTCCTATTCTGTTTTTTCTCTACCTCTCTTATAATCCAAATACTTGTCCTAACCAAACAGTATTTTTTTTCAGTTTTATTCTTTAGTGTTTTATCCTGTTCTTAGTTACAAAGTTATATTCTCCACATGAATGAAGTGTTTTAAAAAAAATATTTTAACAACCTACCGAAAAAAAGCCCTGTAACTGTAGCAACTAAGTGTATCAGAAAACCCCATCCAAATACCTGGGAAGACAGAGCAGCAGCACAGACAGGGAGATGCTGGCTCTCCCTGCTGCTGTGCCCCAGCTCAGCCCGGTGACCTCACAGCAGCTGATGTTCTCATCCAGAAGAGAATCTCTTCTGCTTTGTTCATCACAGCGTGCTGCCCTCCCCACCACATTTCATACAGAGTAATACAAAGAACACAGACACACAAGTTTAGCTTGCTGACATAATGCCCATATTTAATCTTTTAAAACAAGAACAAAATCAAGAATAAAATCAAGAATAAAAATTTCATTTAAGTTCATACAGTACATTAATCTTTCAGCAATGACCCAATCTACAGTACTCAAATGCCTGGCATGAAGTCTATTATCTCAGCATTTAACAAGTGTATAACCAGTGACACAGTAAAAGAAGAGCTCACAATACACAGCTAACACAATGAGTTTAGATTTTCTTCTAAGAGTCCAGCTAGGGTTTGTAATACATAGGTCACTTTTGAACCATACTTTAATCAGCTTTTTGTTCAGTCAATCTGTTTGGGGCTTTTTTTTTTTCTGTTATGTGAGTTTTTCCATTATGTACAGGAAGATTATTTCAAATAAAATTGCACAAGTTAAGAGTATCTATCTATAGGCATACATGGTCAATCTAACTAAAAAAATTTAATAAGCAGTAATTACTCAGTCCTGGTTATACATTCCTAAAGGCTTAATAATACAGTTTTAAGAAGGAAAAAAAAATAAAACAAAACACAACAAAACACAGCTGTAGGGTGGCAATCTCTGTAAGAAGCCTTCTTCCCTCCCAAAACAACCAAGGGCTAACTGTACTTTCCATGTCTGAAATGGGGTCTGCAAAGAAGTAATTTCAGTAACTAAATAATAAAAACCGTGTGACAGTGTCCTCTCTAATGTCTGAATGGTTCGATGCATAATTCAGTGAAGCTCTCAAATAAATAATACTGGCAGGATGCAGACTGTTAACAGAAATTAGGACAATATGCCCCGACAGCACATTTGGGTAGCAAAACTGTATGTAGGAAGGGGCCATGACCCGGTGGTTAAAGCAGCTTGAAGCAGGACAGCCCTGCCTGCAGCAGCTGCAGAGGAGGGGAAAGGGTGGGCTCTTCTGCCCCTGAGCCAAGGCTACAGCTGAATTTTCCCCACCTCTATCAAGCACTTGCCCTGCCTGCTCCCAGCCCCTTCCTCCTGTCTGAGGTGGAATCCCCAGCCCAAAGGCCAAGGGAGCCAGCAGGGTGCAAACCCTCCCTCTTCCCACCCCAGATCTTGATGCTGAGCAGAGGCACAGGTCTGCTGCTGCTGCTGCAGCTCCACCACGGGCAGGAGGCTCCTCTCAACCCACCGTGGTACAGGCAGGAGCTCTGCAGGCTGGAGGCTTCCTGGGTCTGACTACCAGGAGCAGACTCCCTCCAAAGAGCAGTTTTACCAAACACTAGAGACCCAGAGGGCTGCCTCTGAGGCAAGTTAACCAAACAAGGGTGATGGAGCATCTTCTTCCCACATTAGCAAAACATAAACGTTAACTGATTAACACAACTGCTTTGACTTCTTTTCATCTCTCTTTTGTGGTGCCAGGTCCTGCTACAAATGGAAAAAACCCCATAGAGAGCTGCTTTCCTAGATGGAAAAGCAGTAGAATCTTAAGCCTTGTGGATCTGCTTTGTAATTTGCTACTGGCATAAACAACAAGAAAAAGTCCCATTTGTTTGATTGGTTTCTGTGGTGTTTTTTCAAGGGGAAAAAAAATCCAGACCATGTAATGCACCTTCTCTGCACATCACACACACTCACATGCACACGCACCAATGGAGAGCTCCAGAAGAACAGGTATGGGAACCACAAAGCCCAAATGGTGAAAAGATGTGGGGAATTTCACATTTGTGTTTTCAATTCTCATTTAGCAATGAAGCAGCGAAATGATGTACTGCAAGAAATAAACAAGTCACAGAACACACACACACCCAAATGCAACCATGGATACATTTTTCCCATTTTTTCATTTTCTGATAGACTTTGCTATTCATCTGATAGTTTCTTTCTGGCTGTGCTGAAGTTTTTGAAGAGCATCTGGTGCTTACTCAACCTATATGAGAACACAAGAACCTCAGTGGCAATGGACAATCCATCTCATTAGTGCCACAACCAACCATATCTGCTTGAGATTCTCTACGAAACCCTTTTGGAAGTTGAATCTGACTCTGCCTCTTTAATGCCACTCTTGGTTGTTGTTTTTTTTTTAAATTAACAAACACAGCATATTAATGCAAATTTGATGTTTTCTAAAAAATGCTCAGATAATTAGTTCAGCAATATGCAAAGTGCATCTATTTGGTTCTTTCCATAGATCACCTTCTGTTTTAAGTTTAAATTCCTTCACAGTTTAAAATATTGTGAAGAAATTATATGTATACTTTATGTATAGAACTATTTATATACATACACATATATACACACAACTCTGTATATAGCCATAAACACTCACTACTGAACTATTTATATTATATACACATGGCATGAACACACGCTCAGTGAAGAGTTGGTGCAGGCTGAAACCATTCCATCAGGTTAAATGGAATAACAATAGTGAAACCATGAGTGAGTTATCAAGAGACACGGACATACATCTATTAGATAAGTGAAAGACCAATTAAATCAGCTCTTCCATTTTCCTATTAGCACAGGATTGTTCCCACCCCATTCCATGCTCCATAAGCACATACACAGCTACTTTGCGTTCAGTTTACATGAGAGGGCAGTGGTGGTTCTGTTTCCTAAATGAAAGGAGAGTTCATATTGACTGGGGCTCATCACAGCCTCTTCTGCAGGAGTGCAGCACAGCTGGGCTTGGATGCCTCGGAGGATTCCAAAGGCTGCACCGCCGTCAGCTGAAAGCACCTGCCAAAGCTTTATTGCATGGTTATGGGACAGCTATCAACTGTTCACAGTCTGTGAACTCTCTCCAACAAGTGGTACAACTGTATAAATACATATTTTAGCACAAAACAGTTTAACACGAGGCAAGTCCAAGTACAAATGAGACCTAAAGGCCTATGGGTGAACTTTAAAGGCCAGCAGTTCTTCAGAGTGCATGTTGTTTAAGGAACGCAAGTCGGGTAATTTCAAAAGAAGTTTTGTGAAAATAGAGGCTTCATTTGGGTGATTTTTCATAATTAAGGTCCTTAATGCACGGATTAATGTTTCCTGAAGTGCCTCCACAGAATTCACGTTTTCTATTCCGGAGCGATCTAAACCAAAGGGCAGGGTGAGAGAGAAAAATTAAAAAACAGGAGGGTAGGGAGGAAAAAATTTGACTGAACAGATGTAGCCTGCAACATAAACCAGGGCAGTAAGAATCCCTTACTAAATTACCAAGCACAAGAAAAATCAGATACTTATGCCAGAAGTTTTAAATCACACACCAAAAGTCTTTCAAAGGTTATTTAGCATTAATTTTTCGAAGTACTAAGTTCATGCCAAACTGGCAGCATTCAATCACTATTTCTGTGATCCCTAACCCATGTTTCCAGAGAATGACAGATTGAAGCAAATGTTTAAATATGTTGCTGCATCACAACTTTCAACCTAAGGAGAAAGACAGGGCACATGAAAGTAAAGATTTCAAACATTTCTTAAGGCCAGATATAGAACTCTAAACTTAAGCTGAAGGTTTGAGGAAGAAATCCCACTCAGGACAAGCCACAGTTGTTATCTGCACAATGGGATTCTCAGGGGCAAAGGGAGTACAAGCATTCATATGACTGGGCACTATTTCCGAGTGTGCTCTGAAGCACTTACAAAATGAAACACGATGCACCCAAAAATTCCCAGCTGAGGAAAAGAAGAATGTCAACATCAAGACAAATATTATGTTCTCACATACTGCACTCCCACCATGCCTGAAGCGTTTTTTCAAGAGAGCTGTATTTAAGAACACACCTGGTATCATTAGGTGGAACCTTAGTAAGCAGCTTGAAAGGATGAATTTTTAAGTAAAACATCTCACCTCATAACCATTCACAGTAGCTCTTTTTTTCCAAGCTGTAGCTGTAGTTCTTAAACACTATGTAAATTCAGCAGGGCACATACATAGTCTAGTGACTGGCACAAACAGAAATGTGCTTTGATGTGTACATGTACTTAAGCACTTTGCAGAACTGGGACATGGAATGACAACAGCTTTCTGGAGTAACACTGAGTCAGATCCTACAGTCAGAGTGGGAATCCCTTCCTTATGCTGTCAGTGTCAATCCAATCAGATTGCTCAGGTGAACAGCCTAGGAAGTCCTCCTGGACTACTCAGTGCAGTTCCCTACTGCTACAGGAAAAATTATTACATAATCCACTTAAGTATGCATCTTGAAGCAGTTACATGTGTTTTGTTCCTTTAGGAAGATTGTTCCAGAATCTTCTACAATTAGGAGCTCTGATTACTATTAAATAATTTTTATTAGCACACATTCCACTCTTCTGTGAAGACTGTCCATTAGGTTTGACAGCTGCTACTGTCTAAGAGAATGTGATTGAGGAGACATCACATTGCCTTTATTTATTAAAGGATCTCTCCTGTTTACTCCCCTGTTCTACAAAAGCTTTGCTCTATTCCAAGCAGGTACAGTGACATTTGCACAGAACATGCCCAACAGAGTTTCACAAGAGCTCTGTACACTGAGGATAGTACTGCCTTGCCTCTGAAGGTAGAAGAATGCAGCCCAGCCTTTTCTGGCCTCACGTGAGTTACTGCAGCCTCCTCGCTTCAATCAGTCCGAGTCTTGATTTTCCCTCTCAGTCTACTTCCAGTTGCTCCCAGTGGCCAGCAGAAGATTTTGTTAGTATTATGCCAGTAAGGGAGAGTAATAAAGGGTGTGTACTTTATATTCTTCTGCCACAAAGCAAGACCCTTAGTTAAGGGATTATCTGGTCTCTAGACCTGCACAAACCACATTCTTTCAGTTTTGCTTCCGCCTTGCTTTTTCCTCCTTCAGTGTCTCCTTCAATGATCCACCTTGCTACCTCTCCTCCATCTTCAACACATCCAGCTAACTGAAGCCAGAGGTGAAGCCTTCTTTTAATTCTGGAATGGTACCCAGATAATTCCTCAGCACAAGCCAAGTGTGATCCTGCTTTTTCTTTCTCTGCCATACAACATGGGAAGGAGAGGATGTACAGAGCTACACACAGTCCTTGCTACTATCCCTGCTTCTTCAGCATGTTCTAAATACTCCACCTAGGAGTGGTTACTCACCCGGTGTTAAGTGGAGATGTTTCTGTCAAGTGTTCTCCCAACCAGCAGTAGAGACTTAATTCCCATTGGTGGGTTTTATTTTTTCTTAATTTTAATCAGCTAAAAGTCTTTAAAAGGATCTTTAATTAGTGCAGCATGGTACTTTATATTGTGGATCACTTAATTAGCATTCAACAGTCAACTCTTCTTTCTGCTTTTGGAACTGATGTAAATCTTGACTACTATCTTTCTTTCAGTCTTCTCTTGAATAACTTTCATTCTGAGAAGAAGTCATAATGGCCTTTTTCTTCCACCTTCAGTTCTTCTTACATTTATGGCATTTTTTTCCTTTGCCTGCCTCTCCATGTCACTCTCTCCAATCCTGTTCTTCAACTCTTCATCTCCAACAAAGCATCACCTCCCCTTACAGGCCATTACTTTTTTGGTTACACTACTCCTCAAAGAGTGGTATGCAGGGATCTGTCTTTCAAGATCTGTTTAATTAACACATGCCATGCCCACAATCCTTCGGTTCTATGGGCACCTTCTCCTCCTGGCACTCCCTCGCACTGTGAGCATCTCCCCCAGGAATTCTGCTGAGGCCACTTCTGTACTTCAGTACCTGCCTGGGCATGAAGCCTGCTCGTTCACTCACTTGTGCAAAGTGACAACTGCAGCATTTCAAATCCAGTCTCATATAACAGACTAAAGTTGCTCTGAAGATTTTTGAACTTACAGTGATCATCAGGGTTAGCTTTGTACCTGGAATACAGCCCCAAGATTGACTAATATAGCTGTACTTTATAACATTTTGTGAAGCTGTCCAGGAAGGCTGTGATCAGACTGCAGATCAGATCATGAGGTAGCTAAGATAAGCAGCAATAATATCCAAAATATGATCTGAAAAATCCTCAGCAACTGCAAGAAGCCTGAATACCAAACACCTTCTCTTTCTGTCCTTTTGCATGGCTGACACTACATGCTGTACATGTTACATGCCATCTCTGAGCTAATCCCTGCTGGGAGCTGGCAATCAGCACAGTGCTTTAAAGGCTGGGGAGATGGCATTATGCTAGAAGCACATTTAACAGAACAGATACAGCCACTTGGGCTGAAAACAGGTGGCACAGAGAATGAGATATTCTAGGACCCAGGAGCTGAGCAAGCAAGAAGAATGGCTTTAAGCCTAGTTAGCATGCACAAGAAGGGGAGAGACCTGGTTGTCAGTCCTAATTTCAAAGGCGGCCTTCAGTTCTTGTCAAGAACTTCCAGAGTCTGGAAAGGCAACTAAGACCTCAGGTTTCCCCCTGCTACCTGAATTTTCATTAATAGATTCCATGCTTCCTTCAGATTATAGTGCCATGCTTCCTTCACACTGCCATTTGCTCTGGCTCTTGAAGCTTGCTAACTCTGAGCCACCCTCTGCTCATTATCACAGCTTACAAACTGAAGAGGTGACAGCTGCCCTATCCTGTGCTCTGACATTTCAGTTCAGCCATGCACAAAGCTATTAGACTGAGTTGTCCTACCTTCTTACAGAGGCCTTATGTGCCTACAGCACCACGCCTGGGTGCACTTCCTTGATGAAACATGGTCTAAATTGCTCATGTGAAAGGGGTGCACTTGTTAAAGGAGTTCAGTGCTCCCCAGCTGCTGGCTTGCTGTCTAAGTGGGTGCTGTGAGCATTCCTGCTACCTACCTTTAGAGAGCTTCTTACCCAGCAAGCAGGGATTCTGCATCTTGCATTGCAGGCATTACATGCAGAGCTAATGTGCCTAATTTGAGGCTTGAGATAATACTACAGAAGTAGGTGCTTAATCCTTCTTTGAATCTGGGCCAGGGTGCTTTGTCTATCCAGGGACTGAAACAAGATAGGAGGCTGGTGAAGATGTCAGTGGATTGGCAGCCTTTGGTGGTAAGAAGTCACAATGCAGATGATAGGGCTTTCTTGCTGACATAGGCAGAGATCAAACTGTTGGATTTAGACTTAAGTAAAATACGCAACAGACTTAAAGGACAATACTTGGAAGCAAAAATACCACCTCATCCAAAGACCTATGCTGTGCAAGTCAGGAGTAATTTCAGTGATGTTGTCCTGTGAAACTTAAGAGGAGTCAGACAAATAGCATCTAAATGGCCATGTGGCAGCTATCTGTTTTTGTATTCCATAGAAAGCAGTAGGAAAACATAAGCCCATCATCACCTTTTTTTTAAAGGCAGTATTAGAAAGACTAGGTATGCTAAAAAGTACATTACAGGCTGCTACTACCTTAAAACCTACTCAACTGCACTTAGGCATGAAATAATGGAGTGTACATTTTACAGAAAACTTTTAACAGAGAGTCACATTCAATTTTTGGCAAAGGTGGAAGTTAACTTTCTCTCCTTACCAGCAGATACCAGAACAACCGCTGTAAACAAACTCATTTCTTCATCGCTAAGTTGCAGGGCATTTAGTTTCTCACTAAATTCAAACATTGAGTTGAGCAGATCACCAGCTCCCATTGAATGCAAGTCATCCACACTGTACTTCTTGCCACTCAGGAAGGTGACAGTACGTTCCTTTGCATCAAACAAAGATGCAAATCGTACCATTAAAACCTGGTGAAAGAAAAAGGAAGAAAAAAAAAGAGTAACAAAACCAGATAAATGTAGGTGCATTTCTAGAAAAGCCAAAGAAAAAAATTAAACTTTTAAACATCATTCGAAGTGTCTCGTTAACCATTCTAAAAGCATTCTATACAGAAACTGTCAGCATGCTACTGAGCTGCAAAACACAGTGCAAGAAGCTCTGGCCCCGTAATCTGAGAGAAACAAACAAGTGACAAAATTAGGGAGTGGATGCAGGGGAGGGGCTACAGCATATGAAAGGCAGGAAAATTAAAATTTAAGCTTCAGACAGCCTGAGCCACACAGACCATGTCATTCATAAATACGCGAGTAGGACAACTTGCTTGAGCCACACAACAGCCAAAGGCATACAGAGCATTCAAAGAAATGTTTTCCTGGCCACACTCATGAGGAACAAAATGAAGGTACTGAACCAGATTCTCACTTGGTGTAAAGTGGAGCAGCTCTATGGAAACAATGCTGATTTACACCACCTGATCATTGGGCCCCTAGGCATTCTTTGGAAAAGTACCATGCCACATCACTGTACCCACAGGAATGTTAATGAGCTCTGCTAGAAAGGAGCCACATGTAGAGCTTTTAAAAAGCTGGGGAAGCACAGCTTGAGATGGCACCTGGTCTGCAGCAGCTGGGAATACCCCTTTGGTACAAGCACCTGGGCTGGAGCAGTTGAGGTGTGCTAAACTTACCCCTTTGGGCTGAAATTTCTCTTGTGGTTTCTCAGTTGTACTGTGAAATGTTTCCCTCTGGAATGGCTTGTAAAGTTTCATTTGTTCATGTTCAACAACCTTATTTACATTTTCAAGGTTTAAGTTGCACAGAAAGGCCTTCTTATTTGAGAAAACAAACTAACTGGAATCAGTTAAAACTTCAGACTTGCTGTCATTTCTTGGTGTGACAGTTGTCTCTTCTCATTTACCCTATTAACTGCATTAATTCAAATGTTTACTACAGGTGAGAGGAGAACCAGGTTTGCAAAGACTAGTGCCTTTGACAAGCTTAAAGAAAGGAGTGTTCAAAACAAATGAAAATGTTTGAGAACTCAAACACTGTTCATGCACGTTACATGATCTGCTCCTAAATTTTACGAGCCAAACAACATGCAGCAACCTTGATGGATACAACAGCACCACATACGCTTCACTTTTGTCAGCTAAGCTATCTGCCCTTTGATGACATTAACTACAGAGTGCAGAAACCCAGATGCAGAAGCCATCAGAATTTAACAAAAACAGGCAAAGGGCAGGCAGACAAAGCTGAACTTGTGCATTAGCACAGACCCACCAGGTATCCAGCAACCTTTCAGTTCAAAATGGTATTCTCCCTATAGAATTGGGCTTTAAAAACATCTTTAAATAACGAGCAACCAGGATTAGTGCTGGTATTGAAAACTGAAGCCCATGAAGTTGTGCTGACTTATTCCAAGGCAAAGACCTCACCTATTTCAATGCCACTATTCTAAACAAGCAAGAACAATTTGGACTATGGCATAGCACAGGATTCATTCATCCACTTCACTTCAAACCAAGCTCATACTTGCACATGCTGAGGACACACTTGATCAATCCTATCACCTGACCACAGCAGGTCACATAAAAACCTGCATTCTCGGAGGCTGCTTGATCACTTCCTACCAGCTGCAGTCAAATCTGAGTTTGACTCAAAGAGATCCAAGGGCCTTGCTAACTCTACCATCAACTACATTTGGAGGGGAGATGGAGGAGGGCCCACTCAAAACCAGTCAAGTTCCTTATTTTAGGCTCACTGCTGTTTCTGAACTGGCTCTCCTAAGAAGCCATGCAAATGCTACCACGATACACTGAACTCCCCAGTACTCCCAGTTCTAAGAGACCTTTTTAGCTTATGTGTGTGTGAATATATATAGCTGTGCAGCTTCTGCACCAACGTTGTCTCCATGTGTCCTCTTACCCTCAAAGGAACAGGCACTCCTCAAACACGAGCTGCTAAGAAGCACAGTGCCAAGCCAGCCACACCAGACTTGGAGGCAGCACTTTCACTCGGGTTCTTCTATCAGCATGCAGACATTGGAACATCCTGGTTCAGTTACCCAGAAGACAGAAATGACCTTGGATGCACCAGGCTTTCATAATGCTTTTGCCTCTATCGCAATGGTTTCATTAATCCCTCTGCGGACTTTTTTCCACTGTTAGGCAGCCCTACTTTTTTTTTTTCCTGTTGCTAAGATGCCACATAGGCCTTTAGCTACAAGTTGCAGCTCACTAACGGGAATCATAAATGTTTCTTATAAATAAGTGAATAGTGACAAGCATGCAGCCATACATAATTACTAATTCCCCTGGATATAGAAACCTCCTTATCAGCACTACTTGTAACTGGCAAAAATGCATATGAGTGAGGCCTGAGAAAAGCTTCAGGTGAAGCAAGGGCAAGACAAAACGTTTTACTTGACATTATAGGGACAGTTCAAGCCAAGTTTTTCACCCTCCTCCTCCTTTGCAGAGGAAGGAACCAACATTTTTGTGTAAAGTAAAAGTAGTGAAGAAGTAAAAATACAGCCCCTTCACTACAGGAGTTGAATATTAAAAGGTCAAGAATAAGTACAACAGAAAAAAAAATACATGAGAGCAAAATGAAGGAAACAAGAAAACTAATAGACTCCAGGCAACTTGTATGTAACTTGTATAACTTGTACCTTCCAACTCAACAATTATCCATGTTAGAACTAGGCTATATAAATGCAGACAGAAGACCCAATACATCACACAAGAAATGTCTTCATCTCAGGTAAGCATAAAATCTAGCATCTCTCTTTGAAAGAGTAAATCATGTAAACAAGAGCAAAGGCATCACCAATGCTATACTCCCCAGAAAAGCACAGTAACATCAAATACTTGTGACTTTGGCTCCTCTGACCCTCTCTATTCAAATTTCACATTTGAATATTCATGAAATGCATACAGTCTCCAGTAAACACAAGGGTCTGGAAGGGCAACTAAAACATGATGTAAAGGTCAACTAGTGAAGGTCACTAATTATAAAACAGCACCAAGCTCTGTGGTATCATTTCCAAATTAATACCACTAATTCACATATACGTCATGACCACAAGTGGATGCAATTAACCACAAGGACCTAGTGGGATTAGTCTAGAGTAAGTCAGGCTGCAGCTGGCACACAGTATCTACAGAGCTGCAGCAGTACAGGTAGTCACCATTGTTACTGCATTGGACATGGAAGCTTCAGACACTCCCAAGTTGCCACCAAAGTGGTGACTCGTCAGGATTGGATACTCTGGCTTTTGCAGGAAGCAGAGTGGCACAAGGAAGGACATGCAGAGCAGTAAACACAATCCTTGACAAAACTTTTAACTCAGTAGACAGCTTTCTAACCTATCTACCCTTCAGTTGCAGTACAGTTCTCCAGAGTAAGCAAAGGTAGCTAGAAACCCCTGATTATGCATTTATTAAAGCCCAGGGAAGAGGGAAGGGTAGAAGGGCTGAGCAGTTTTGAGCTCACTCAGGGAAAAGGGACAGGTCACCAAGGTCTGACCTGTCACAGATCCCTTGGACACCATCACCTCAGAGAACGCTCAGAGCATCCATGAACAAGCTGGTTTCACCTGATGTAACCCAATTCCATTTGGTTCTGTTCTTACAGCGTCAGACTGATGTTCAGCTTGTCAGGTTTGCAATATACACACAGTGGTCTCACCTCAAAGGTCCCAGCCTTCAGAAGATTGACCTGGTCATGCTGGGAGAGATCTCGGAAACCTGGGATGCGCTTGGCGAACTCCACCACTTCCTTCACTGCAGGAGTAAAACTCAGGGAAAACTCTTCCCAGATTTCATGGCCAGACTTGTTTGGGTCCACATGGGGAGTCTTACTCATTGGGCAGACCTGATGTTCACAAAACATAGACAGAAAACAACTTTTAAAGGTACCATTCCAAATGCTGACAAATACTTAAAACAAACATGTTTATTATTCAACAAAACTTTGCAATAATGACACAGAAAAAAAAAATCAGTATTCCACAATCAGTTCTGAAAGAAACTGGATTTCTTCCTCTTGCTTTAAAACAAACAAGAAAAAAAATCCATGGGATTGTTAGCAATCTGTTTATAAATTTGTTACCTTTAGAACCTACAACACTGTGTACTGCAAAAGACCTGGCAGAACCAAGGTTCAGAACCTGACCTCAACTGATCTGGTCTGACATCTGAATTTCTCCTTATTTGTATTATCCCTGTAATTTCACAGTAAATTGAGATTTCACAATCAATCAGTTGCAATCTCACAGTCACTATGACATTCATTCTCCCATCTTTCTTGTTTTGCAGGCAACTGAAACACTTCAGTCAAGGCGACAAAGGTGTCAACACCAGAGCAAGAAAGCAAGCCATGGTTTCCTGAGTCACAGGTTTACACCCTCATTACAGGGATGACCCTCTTCTGCAAGTTTGCTTTTACTTGTATCACTGAAGTAGGAACACCAAGGCACTGGTATTCCAGTATTTCTCAGTCACAAGATGACAAAGTGTCCTTTCTTTTATACAAACGTACAGTATTTTTTTGTAAGAAAGTCTGAATCCACTACATTGAGATCAGATGTATCAGTCAGGGCTGACTGCCAATAAATTCCCTCTGCAAGAGCCAACCAGAAGCTCTGCGATATTTTCAGTTCTAGCTTCTAAAATTTACATCTTTTAATGAAGCTTAAAGCTTTTAATATTCATTTCACCTGTCATCATCAAGGACAAAAATTCCTTTTAAGTATTCCCCACAAGTATACTAAATGGTGTATGTAATCCTACATAATGTCAGCAAAACAAAGAGAAAACAGTGAAATAGATTAGCAATTCCTCAGAGCTGTGCTGTTTTCGTAGGGTATCTTGAATATGGTAATTGCCTAGCAATTCTTTGTGTGGGAGGTCCTAAGATTACAAGACTATAGTATTTTGGCAAAAGGAAAGGTCTAGGCACACAACCAGAAGGACAGCAGATGCCAACCGCTGCTCTGCCTATAGTACTGCAATGGTTCACATAGGTATTGTTAAAAATACAGCACTTGCTGAAAATAAGGAATCTCTGGTTCAGTACCCTGCTCTGCAATGGACACAAAAAAATCACCTTAACTTCTCATTCTACAACAGCATACCCTTACCCACAGGCACTCAGTCCCAAGGGGAAACTACCACCTCCACACCCAGTGCACTGTCTTTGGTCTCTTGACAGACCTCTGCCCAAGAACCAGAGTATCTCAAATTAGAAGAGCCCCAAAAAGATTGAGTCCAACTCCGTGCTCCTTGCAGAACCACCTAAAACTAGACCATATGCCTAAGAGTGCCATCCAGGCACTCCCTGAACTCTGACAGGCTTCCTATGGAAGCAGCTCTCAGCTCGTACAGTCACCAGTTCTCTTCAGAGGAACCTCTTCAGGAATGACCTGTTCTGCTTTTCTGGTTACAGAGGTATTGACTAAAAATGACCAAACCCCTGAACATCTGCCTCCATACTGGTTCAGAGCCCAATTACTTGCCCTTATTGCTTCTGACTCATTTTGGTGAGATCATTAACTCTTTGAGTTCTTGGGCAAAACCCTCATCCGTATCAGGGATGTGGGGCGGGGAGAGGGATCTGCAGTGCTCTGTTGGATTTGGTTTTGTCTCCTCATCACTGACTAACTCCTGCCTGCAGCTGCCATGCACAGGTCCAACTGACTGGTTGAGGCTCTGCAAGGCAGCACCACTCCCTGCCCGTCCATACTGACAGGTTTAACCTCTGCTTCTCAGGAGCGCCAAGAATGCCGTTGTAGTGACACCACATACTTTCCCTGCAAGGAAGAAAGGCTGGGAATTATTATTTGCCACGATGTAGTGCCTGGAGTCTGCAATTAAGGTCAGACCTGTTAAGGATAGCATGGTCTATATATGCAGTAGACAAAGAAGAGTTAAAAAAAAAGTCCCCATGGAAATTCAGCATCAAAGTAAACACTTTCACTGTGGAGACATTTGGGGGTCTTCAAAAACTTGTGAAGGATCATCACAAAGTAGGAGGAAGAAAAACGCCAGCAGCTGAAGTACTTCAGAAAGGTCAGGGGCTCGCGCTTCACACCAGGAGCGCAGGATGAGAACAAGGATGTTATGTTCTCTCATCCCAGGCAGCTCCAGTGATAAAGAGAAGGACAATCTATTTTAAGGGGCTTACAGAGCTGGTTGCCTGAACGGCAGAGAAACAGCAGGTGCAAGGCAAATGAGAGGGACCTGTTAAGCAAAGGCAAAAAAAAAACCCAACCAAACCAAACCAACAACCATATGCAAAAAACCAGGAAGCATCCCTGTTAGGAATTCAGTGAGAAAATACTCTAGCAAAGTCATCTAAGGTACCCAGAAGCGTGTTCAGAGCCTCACTTGCATAAGTACTACAGAAAAGACCCTGAACTTCTCTCTAATGGTTTAGTTGTGCATCTTCCTCCTGCCTCTGTTCAGATCTGAAGATGTTCTACTGTGAAAAGGATGCGTAACCTGTGGGCCTCATCAAAACAAAACAAATTTAAAAATCCCCATCACCAAAAAAACAGCCTGCCTACCCTGCAAGAGAGATTTTTTAGAACCCATAGTAAGGCCTGTAGACTGGCTTAAAATCCTAGGCCTGGGGTTTTACCCCAGAAATTTGCTCTGAATACCCTTAAAGAAAATACAGCATATTTGACTGTATAGATTATTTGAAAGTGAAGTCTTCAAAAGGACTGAGTAAAAAGGGGAATTTATAAACTCCTATTTTCATTTAAAAGTCAACACACATAAAAAACCCATTACTTTTTTTCAACAAGCCAAGAAACCCCATCACTTGTATGATTTCAAATCCTTCACACCTTGAGCCAATCTTGTCCTTCATCACAATCTGCACTATCAAACTTGTGTCCCCCTTTAAAGTTTCAGCAGTTGTGCCAACTGCCTGCAGCTTCACTGACTAGTGAGGCACAGCTGGATCACACCCACCTACAAGAAAGTCAAATCAAAACAACTGATATCAATATACCAGATGCATTCTTCCTCCAGTGCTGCAAGAGTAAGTGGTAGTCTTGTTTGGAGAAAAGCCATCTTCTGGGATCCTCTCACACATTCGCTGAGCATACCCACTGGTGAAGTTCATGCAGTGGCTGTTAGGGAAGCACACGGCGTGCCCGCTCGGATAATGCACTGTGCTCCTCCCCTTGTATTGTCCGCCAAGGTGCTGCTCCCTCTCAGGGTACTGAGGGCCACCCAGGCCACCAACACAGTGCTCGCTGCTCAAGATGTACTGTTCGGTGCTCTTTGACACTCTCTCCCCACTCTGGGGCTGCATCATCTCTGCTGGGTTTTGGGACTGTTCTTGGTTGTACATGAAAGTGTCTTTGTGGGCCCTAGTGACCATACCGATCACCTCCTCCTTAGCCATGTCAGCACTAGGAGGGGGAGAAGGGCTCTTGATGGTTTCTCGCTCTTGCTTGGGCTTGGTGGAAAGATCTTCTTGAGGTGCTTGGTCTTGATGTTCTGTTAATGCTTCGTTGGGCAAGTGACCACTGAACTGACTGTTCATCATGGTTTTCATGGCACTCTGCATTTCAATCAACATCCGCTGTTTTTCACGTTTGGGAATACGGCCAAATCGAACAGCTACCAAGGTAGATATAGGGACAGTGGCAGAAAGGGAAAAAAAAAACCAAAAAAAAGGTCAGTCCCGAAAGTGTTAACACATACACACAAAATACACATCCCAACAAAAAATCCTGCCTTTTAAGGCAAGATTTTAACTGCTCTCACCAATACTACAGCAGGGGTATTACCAGTAAAGTCAAAGAACATAGGCACAGGACTGGCATGAATACAAATGTATGCTGTTGTTTGCAGACAGGGAGAAGGCAGATCTAAGGCACAGTCTGTAATGCCTTTTCCCCTTTTGCCTCAAACGTGGCTGCACAGTATACACACAGTTGTGATAATTGAAGAAGTGTCAGGCTTTAAGATTGGATCTATTAAATCAGCACAACTTCATCAGCTGACAATTAGCTGAATGTAAACACAGTTCATATCATCTTGCATAAAAGTCCTACAAGACAGGTCCTCACGGACCAATTACGTAACTTACCAAAACAAGAGAATCAATGCTGAACAAAGCTTACCTTGGGAAAATTTTCTTGATAACTTTGCCTTGACAAGGACATTTTCTGCTGGCAAGGGGATGGGCATCATTGTGGCTGCAGCACTTTTGACCCTGTCCTAGGGAATTTACAAATGCCTCTCCCACCCTGTCCAACCACAGCTGCACAAGGGCTTATAACCAGTTTCGACTGATGTAATTATGCTCGTGCAGTAGTCCATCATTAATGTAACTAACTCTCTTTCATTAAAGCAGGTGCAACCTTGTGCACAAACAAGCGCCTAGGGGATGAAATAACTCCTATGCACGACAAGAACTCAGAACAATTATTTAAAATAAGTTCTAACACTCCACCCAATAAATTATTAACAGCCCGAGATTATTAGTTCTTGTGAAATAAACACCCAGAGAAAATTAAAAAGTGAAACAGAAGGAAGAGTTCTGGTTGTGGCAGTAAGTTGTAGCAGACAAATGAACTACACTTTCAGCATTATTTATTAAAATGTCACAAGGAGTGGACAGCCAGCAAGGTGGTCAGAGACACTGACCAACATCACCATTTCCTCCTTGCCTTTCCTCTCCCTCTAAGAAAAGAAAGAAGGAAAAAAGAAAAAGGAGAGATAGATACATGCTCATCCTATGCACCCAAAGCTAACTCTTTAGGCTCTATGGTGACTACTCTAAAGCTATCAGGTTGGGCAAAATTCCCTTTCATTGAAAAAGCAATAGTAACAAAAGAAAACAGAAAAAAAAAAACAAAGAAAAAAAAAGAAAAACATGAGTCTTTTTCAGATTCAGGTGGATACAGCTCTTAAGTCTTAACATTAAACCAAAATTGAGACACTTGTTACAACCATCCCCCTAGCAGGCCACTGCAGCACATCCCACTGCATCAGCTCCACAGGCGGGAGGGGAGCTCTGCAGCTGCCCCCAGTATCACCTCACCAGCCCAGGACACTCGGAGCAAGAAGGGAAGCTGAACTAAATGCTCTCATACAGGAAACTTCTCCTTGACAATAGGGCTTGGCTGCATTATCTGCCACTAAGACCCTTAGCAATTGTTTTTGAGGCGGGCAGCAGATTCCCTCTCAGAGATCTCTGCTCAGTACAGGAACGTACCATCTCTTGACATCCCAACAGACAGGCATTTTTTGAAACGACACTGCTGGCATCTGTTCCTATTCATTCTCATTATAGAACAGTTGTTATTCTTCAAGCACTTCTTATACTGGATGTTTTGCTGAATGCTTCTTCTGAAAAAACCCTGTAAACAAGCAAAAAAAACCCACAACTATCATTACAGCACATGTCAAATCCTTCCACCAAGATGCATTCTCTCTGCAAGCAGAGACAGTAAACCTCACGGCATCACATCAGCTGCTTCAGAGCCATCAGCCCCAAGAGATTTTAAAGAACTTAGTACTCCTCATTACTTACTTCCCCTTTGTGTGTGATCTGTATGTAATGTGAACTAGTTATGATTTCTAATTACAGAAGATGCCAAGTTGTTCCCTGCACAGTCAGCACCTAAGAGCAAAGTATCTCCAATACTACCTCTATCACTGTACTAACAGCTCGTAAGAACTCAAACACTTATGACATCAAGTATAAAGATGGGAGTCAAAATAACATCTTCTGACTTCCATCTCTGCAGTTTGGCAACAAAACCATCCTGCTGCACCACATGACCTTCAAAGATGATTCTTTCACATAACCCTTTATGCTGATAAACTCCTTCACAGAACGTAACATTTGCAATGTTACGGATTAAGAAAATATATATCTAGTTCTGGCTTTCCCTGTGGTGAAGAACTGCTTTTCCAAAGCTGTTTTGGTCTGTGTCCCAGCCTAGGTGACAACTCACACCCACTATCTCTTAATACAATTAACATGCACATGTCTTGCGTGACATGGTCCTTACCACCTCTGCTTCCAGTTCATGTTCTCTGCTGTGCGCTCCAAGTCAGGCAGGATTGGACAAGGGGTGGGAACAGAAAGTACTGCATAGTTTGGAAAATGCTGTATGCTCCTAAGTGGTTTGCCTGTTCCCTACAGCTTCTGAAATTTCTCATATTTAAAAGAGAACTACACCGAATTTTTTTTTGGCAGTATCACCCCTTTTCCCCTATGGGGAGAACTTGAGCATTTCACCAGCAGAAAGGTGAGCAGAAATATAGCTCACCTTGCAGCCCTCACAGGCATGAACACCATAATGAAATCCTGAAGCGACATCTCCACAGACTTTGCAAAGAAGAACCATGCCATTAAATTCTAGAATCAAACAAAAAAGTCAAGGATATAGAAACCAATGACAACTGCAGGAGCATGTTTCCAGCTTTTAAAACCTGGACTTAAATTGAAATATGTCAGGTCAGTTCAACACATGAAAAAATACAGAAGAACAGACAACATGAATGTACAAACACCCTGAACAGTTCAGAAGGTACCAGTGCAAGGGTGGGGGAAAAAGAAGACAAACACGAAGCACTCAAACGAATAGGGAGAAAGCACATATTCACTGAGCTTTCAAACAGAGTAGCACTGCACTCAGCAGCAGAAAAAGAAAGTCTGCTTACATTTAAGCACTTTTAAAAGGACCATTCAGTTAACTAGGCCACCAAAGTTCAGGCTGAATCTGTTTTTTCCATCAGGACAAGAAAGCCTATGAATAGCTACAGTTTCCCCCAAAAGAGAGAATAAACACTTTTTCTTGAAAACCAGAAATACTAAAGGACACTTTATAATATATTCAACACCAGCCTTACACTGTACCTGTCTGATTACAATTTAGGACTGGTAACTCAGCCATATCTACATATGTAGAGACCACTCATTTGAGTGCATATCCAGAATGGCTTGTACACTTCAACTTGAAAATACCTTCTCAATCCCGTAAAAATGCTCATGGTTTGGGTTTTTAAAGTTTTTCTCCCACCTATTTTATTTCAGCCTATCAATAGAATTTTTCTGCAAGTCCTAAGTGCTGGTCTAACATTGGTTTCACTGAAGCCAATGGGAATTTTACCAGTGAGTTCAGTAACCACAAAGTTACCTTAGAAACAGCTGGAAATACTCCCACAGAAACATATTCTACCAGAAAAGTAACTTATTCGACATTTGGGTTTCATTTGTAAAGAGGAACTATAACATTTTTTAAGGTTTTCAAAAAGAAAAAGAACCAAACCCCAACTTTTTCTTTTCTTTTTTTTTTTCCTAACACTGTTAGTACTGAGCTAAGAAAAATTATCTATCTGAACAATTTACAACAGGTTTCATTTCAGGAACCTCTGCCCTGATATCAAGAACCTAGTTACTAGAGAATTTTTAAGTAAAGGTTCTTATTAAGAACTTAGGGTAGGAACACTTAAAAAAAACCCAACAGCAACAAACCAACCAAAAAAACCCTATTTGAGGTAGAACTATTAGACACTTATTCTAGCTTCATAACAATCCAAAATGATAAAACAATTCTGCCAATAAAAGAATTGAGCCTCCAAAAGACTGAATTCCAGCTGCTTGCTGAATCACTCATTCCAGTACTTATTTTGAATCCTGCCCTTCCAGAAGTGTTCAAATATACTCCTCTACCACTGATCTTTTCTGATTTCCAAAAGATGCATGAAGTAAATACGTGGAGATAGACTGTTACATGTATTTTAAAAGGCAATCCTTTAGTTCCAGTTTACAAGTATTTTATTTTTCACATCCACAGAATTATGACTTGGAATCAAAAGGTAACTGTTCCACCCACAGCAATAAAAGTATTACGCTTGGGTAATTAAATTATTTTGTTCCTCACAGCTGGGGGGAGGGAAGGTGAAGGGCAGGACAGAGTATGAAAGAACAGAGAAACTAGATTTCCAAGACAGCTCCATAAATACTCTTGAAGGCAATTTCTGATTATATTACCTTTACTCCATCACTTATTTTTAACCAAGTGTTTGATTTTACTAAGATCAGTTTTCACTAATGAAGATTTGAAGTAAAGCTGGACTGTATTTATGGACTGTTTGAAGCTGGCAGCAATGGGACCCCCATTGTATTAGCATCTGTATGGCAATACCATATGTATTACCACACATGTAATGCCAAAAGATACAAATGGAGGCTTTGCTGTGTGCCTACACCACAAGCCAAAGGGAGACCTGGTTGTAACACACAGGGTTGTAATACATAAGGGGGAAAAGGTGTTTTCAGGAACTGGCACCAAACATACTTGTGACTCCATTATGGCCTTTTGTCAAACCAGCAACACTCGACTGGTTTGTTTTAATAGTCTCCTCCAGCCGATCGCTCTTCGGCGCCCCATCAGAGCCTTCACTGCTCCGGCCATTGCATCCGCTTTCCGAGGAGGAGCTGTTTGGAGGAGATGGTACAGGCGAAGAGGACGACTGGAAACCGCTGTCTGAGCTCTCGCTGTGACATGAGGCTGGGCTAGATGCCGAGCTCGAAGAGCTGATGTAAGCTATCACACCCCCTAAGGCAAGAAAAAAAGGCAGCACGTAGTGACATAACCAGCAGACATGCACCGCTGCCATGTGAGCCACACCGTGACCCAGCACCACCACATCAGCCATTACGTGCTCCTGGGAGCACTCCTTTCCCTCCCTCTCTCCCTCAAGCTTGTTTGTCTCCATTTGTTTTCTACGGCTGATCTCCCAGTCCGCCCCATCCCCTTCTTCCACCTTATCAGCCTCCTCTGGCCCAGGCATGAAATGGCATAGCCAAAAGACAGAGCAACAAGCCATGGTGCTGGAAGGATGGGGCAGAGGGACATGGAGTGACCCAGAGAGGGCTTCCCTGGCCACCCTCTGAGCAGAACTCATCTGGAGCCAGAGCAAAGACAGGATCTTAGAGTGCTGCGGAGCCAGAATGCAAACAAGCTAGGTTAGGGACAGAAATAGGGCAGAGAGAAGACTTCATGCAGGCTAGGTGCCAGAGGCACAGAAAGGAAGGGCTGGGAGGTGCTCACAATGCAGAAGGGAAGGGGCAAGGGAAGGAAATAGCGCTGCAGTCTGGTTAGCCTACTGAACGCCATTTGTCCGGCTGCAAGCCTTTGTAGCGTTTCTAGCAGCAGCTAAACTCCAACTGCCAGGCTGCTATTTGCAAACAGCCTCTGTCCTGCCGCGTCTTGCAATCTGACACACTTGAGAATCCCTCAGATGAAACAGCTTTTTGTCCTCAGGCAGACCTGGGAGCAGTTCTGGCTTTTCACAGGCTCCTTCTTCTTGCTCGTAAGCAAGAGGAATTGTTTGCACTTCATATGAGTTTGTCTCCAAGACTCAGCATTTCAAAAGTCAATATAAAAACATCTGATATTTCACACAAGAATTTCAAAAACCATAGCCATGAAACTGTTTAAATAAATTACACTCAGTATGTTCTACATTTTATGCCCCTATTGCTCAGTGGACTCTCTTCACTGATGACTCAGGACATTGCAGCAAGGAACTCCACACACCAGTAAGAATTCAAAACTTTAAAAGGGCCATGCACTGCCTGCCTTTGGAGGAAAAGAGCACTGATGTCTGTAGAGTCCTTCATCAACTGAATTGGCACGGCAGGCAGAGGCTGTAGCATCTTACATCAGCCATACCCTCCTCACAGATAAAAGCAGTGCTCTTATACAACCCTGGAAACATTGCTGCTTGCAGGGAACAATTCTGACTTACAAATTTTCAATACATTTATAACGGTTCTCTTAGCACCTCTGCAGCAACAAAACTGGCTCACTTCCTCTTCAACATCTCATTTTTATCTTCCAAGGGAACCCTTGCAAGGAGGGTTCCCTGATGAGCACGCAGCCCAGGAGCTCCTGGCAGAGCTGCCGGGGAGCAGAAGTCAGATCGAGGGGCCATGTGACACGTGCAGGACACACAGACTGCTGCTCACGTTCCCAGACACCAATGTCCCTGCACCCTGCCACTGGGGTTGTTCCTACACTGATTTCCCCCCCGCCCCACCCCCCAGAAATCCTCCACACAGCATAGCACGCATTCCGGATCAGGTTTTCGGAGAAAGGAGGATTGGCAAGGGGGTCACGGGTTCAGCAGTGGCTTGAGAAACAAGGCATTATCAGCCACCCGTGCTGGGCTAAGACACCACCTGTTTGACAAAGCCTGTGCCATCCCCAGCGCCGCACGCGTCTCTGCCAGGTGCCAGGTCAAAGCTCACTGTTCACCTGGTCTAGGGAGGCACCAGGCTTCTCAGCAGGCGCCATCCTTATCGGCAAGGGGCAGATCGGGACACGCAAGCACAGCCCCTGCAGGGAGCTCCACGTTTCTCCACGCTGCCACCGCGCCCCATTATCTTTAAACCCTGCTCGTAAAAGAGATGCTCTTTTCCCTCAAGGGTAAGGCCAATGTCACAGAGGAGCACAGAAAGTGTGTGCCTGTGGGGGAGTTTCACCTATCATCTCCTTAGAGCTGGACGAGCGCCAGATAGCTGGGCTGCTCTGGCACCCTAGAGAGCTTGGCAGTCTTGCCAGCATCACAGTCCCGATTCCTCCTATTTTTTGTTATTTCAGAAGTTGCACTTCCCTGTGAACCCTGGTTTTGTTTGGTCAGCAGTCAAAAGTTGACTCTCTCACAGAGCACAGGGTGACATCTCGGAACAAAGAGCACAGACACGGAGCACGTACGCGCGCACACGGATGCTGGCACGCCGCAGAAAGGGGGTACCGGGGCGCTCGGCAGCGAAGGCAGCCCCGGTTCTGTGAACTGCCGGGGATTTTCTCAGGGAACCCACCTGCCGGAGGGTGCTGAAATGAGTCATTTGGGCTACGCGGAGCCGCGCTACTGCGGCGGCGGCACCCCCGGCTGAGTGACACGGACCCTTGGGGCTCTACCTGGCGGGATTCACTTTAGGGATGGGGCGGGGGGCACCGCAGCCTGCTGGTATTTCATTAACACAGAGATCTTGGAAGCCGTAACGCCGCAGGGGCGCGAAGCAGGCGGCGAACCGGCGGGGCGATCAAACCGGCCCCGGGACGCTGCGGCAGCGGGGGCTCCCCGGCCGGCAGCCCCGATCTCCCCGCCTAACAAAGCGGGAAGCGAGCGGGGAGCGCGGTCGCCGTGTCCGCAGCCGCCCTCCTGCCTCACCCCATTCCACCGCACCGGGGCTGCGGCTTTTCCCTGCCGCGGTCACGCGGCGCCGGGGCTGGAAGAGCCGGGCCCGCCCTGCGCTGCCCCCGGGCCGCCCCCTCCCCGTTACACAACACCGCCCTCGCGCATCGCGGCGGGCCGCGTGCCGCCGCCGCCGCACACGGCCGCACCGCGTGTCCCACAGCGACCCCCCGCCCTCCCCCG